>JARBWK010000012.1:88353337-88758337 GCA_030556195.1 Anolis apletophallus | reverse complement strand
GTACATTAATGTGGTATCAAACGTTTACAACGTTTACATGCGCCCCCTGGCCCAGCTGGTCTGCGACTTTGGTCTGGAGTGTTATCAGTACGCTGATGACACCCAGCTTCTGCTGAGAATGGACGGCAGGCCGGACTCCGTACCCGATTGTTTCCATCTATGCCTTGAAGCCGTGACTGGTTGGCTGCGTGCCAGCCGGCTGAAGGTGAATCCGTCGAAGACGGAGATCCTATGGCCTGGTCGACCTGGGCTGGGTGGGTGCCGGTTGCCTACCCTGGATGGCGAGTGGCTTAACCCATCGCCATCAGTTAAGAGCTTGGGGGTTCTGTTGGACTCCTCGCTGACCATGGAGGCTCAGGTCTCCGTGGTCAGCAGGACGTCATTCTTTCACCTCCGACAGGCTAGGCGACTGGCACCCTACCTGTCCAGGGACGACCTGGCCACGGTAATCCAAGCGACGGTCATCTCGAGATTAGACTACTGTAATGCCCTCTACGTTGGCCTTCCCTTGTCGACAATCCGGAAACTCAAGCTAGTGCAGAATGCTGCTGCTCGCTTGCTGGCGGGATTGCCAGTGAGGGAGCACATTACACCTATCCTTCGGCAACTGCACTGGCTTCCTATTGAGTACCGAATTGCCTTCAAGGTGCTGGTTCTGACCTTTAAGGCCTTGCATGGTCTAGGGCCTGCATACCTGAGGGACCGCCTTACCCCATATTTTCCCCCGAAATCACTGCGCTCAGATGAACAGAATCTGTTGTCAGTGCCATCAATCCGCTCCTGCCATCTATAGACGATTAGACAGAGAACTTTTTCCATAGTGCCACCGGTGCTCTGGAACGCCCTCCCGGACAGTACCTGAGCCATCTCGGAACTGGCCCCCTTCCGGAGGGCGTGTAAGACGGCCCTTTTTGGCTTAGCCTTTAATTAGGCACACCAGACTAAGAACCATGTCGTTTGTCCTCCCATACCCTGTGTGGCGATGTAATGTGTTTTAATGTGCTTTTATGTTTTTATGCTTTTACTGTAGGGCCACATGTTGACATGTTGTGACATGTTGCCCGTTATATCTGTTGTTATCCGCCCCGAGCCTGCTGGGAGGAGTGGAATACAAAAATGAACAATAAATAAATAAATAAATTCTACATCCTTTGTGTTATTTCATGGACTGCAGCAATTATACTTTTGCGTGTCTGTTAGGCTGCTGTTTAGTAGAGGAAAAAGGTTGACTGTGAATGGTCTATAAGTGTAGCCAGTTCCATCATGGAATAATGTAATTACAGTGAAGAAGGAAAGTTTGCTGCCACAAAGAAAACAATAATAAAAACATTACAAATCTGTCAACCCACAATCCTAGGTGTAATTATACTCAATAGAAATCATTGTCACTGATTACTTCTCAGAGCCTTGTGGAGCTCTGACTCATTGCTGTGTTCACTCCTCATCCTTCATGAATTCTATTCCTTTTTGTTTCAGTCTGCAGAACCTATTTTGAAATATCTCTCCTGGATATGTAGACTATTTCATGACAAATGCACATTACAGATACTAGAAAATGAAGAGGAAAAGATAAAGAATGTGAAGTCTAGAATTGGTTAAGGAACGGGCTCTAACAATATAATGCAAACTTGAAATGAAGGATATACAACTAATTAATTTATGGGGTTGGTGGAATCTTGAATGGAATTGGTAAGGCAGGCAAAATATGTTTAGGTGCTTAACTGCTTGCCAATAACATTATAGGGAAAACGGAAAAAAGAAAATATATTCCTGGACCTTTGCTGAAACTGTCTCTTTTGAGAGAAAAAAGTTCCACATAAACTTTTACAGACTAATGTTGCCATAGTCACCACTGTATTATCGGTACTCCCAAAGAGAACCTCTTAGAATTAGGATTTGGCCCTGGTGTGTGTGGAGCAGCTGTCTTTTGAAGCCTGTTATAAATCAGCCAGAAACTCCTGTTGTGCTAAATGAACTGAGGATTTAAAAGACAAAGAGAAACAACCTGGAAAAGAAAAGGAGAAGACACTAGGAGAGAGCTGTTGATTTGATTTTGATAGCCACTAAACAAAATGAGCTGACGAAAACATTAAGCAGCCTTTTTGAGGTTGCTCAACAGGAGGTCAAAGGACACAGAAGAGAGGGTAGGGTCTGGGTGAGTTATTTTTCTAGCTGTAAGACTGATGACTTATTGTGCTCGAATGCATTTAAAACTGGTTGCAACTGATTGTCCTAGTATGCAAGAGTAGATGCCTGGACATTGCATGTCAGCAGGAGCTCATGAAAGAAAAGCAGTAAAGGACTGTTGTTTGCAATGGTAGAGCAACAGTTGGCATGTGGGAACTGCTACTGCTCCCCACTGATGTGGCAGCAGATTCCATTGTGGCCATATGAAAAACCATCTATTATTGTCTGAGGCAAAGGGAGGGAACCAGCTGCTCTATGGTGCATGATGGCAGAAAAGTGGCAAAAGTGCTGGATGTCATTCAAAGGTCTTTGAGCAGACACTTAGCACAACAATGCCTCTCTATCACAACTGTAGTGTTATTAAGCTTGCTGGCATGAGATGGAGGCAGTTTTTATTCCTGTGGAATTTAGTGTACTATTGTTTAGTATTTGTAATTACTTTGCATACACAATTCAAAATAGACACAGTGTGGATTTATCCTTTCTTTGGGAAGCATGGAGTGTCTGGATAAAGGCAGGAAAATGACTAATAGCTGGCAGGCCTGTAACTTACTTCTTGTATCTTTTGATTGCATTTGTTCTGTGTTTAAGTATAAAATATTTCTCAGATTGGTCTTCCATGTACTGTTATTGGCTGTAGTTAACATTAACCAATATTCTCCTCACTGTGTTGTTCTTGATTATGGGCACACTTCATGTTGTTAAAGGTAGCAAAAGTGGCTTTCCAAGTTTAAAGAATCTAGTTCCAAGTGAAGAACATGAGAAAGTTTACATTTTCATGATTCTGTAAATTAGTTTGGAGAGTAATGATGCCAGAGGAATATGTGGAAGTGATTGTATCTGTTTAAGTTTGTGGTCTTTAGGCATCAGTGAGACACTGCATGATCCAGAGAGTGATCTCAAAGTGCATGATACATTTCTAGTACTGAAAAAAATGAATTTGAGTGTTACATCAGTGCATGTTGATTGGGAAGCTCCCTTGAGGTATTTTGCCGGAAAAGAAAATGAGCAGTTTTTGAAAGTGACTCAGTTTTGAAAAGTTTTAAGAATGACATAAACATGTTACTGACTATAAAGTACAAACCAAAACACTATGAAGCATTATCTTCTGAATAATTAGGTTACTATTAGCATGAAACTAGACCATGAACAGTATATGCATAAATGAACCTCATGTTTCAGTTCATGCATCTCACAGAGCAATGGTTTTGACTCTGTTTTAGAAAAAACAGGTGTCCTTTAAAGACATAACTGGTAAAGAACACCTAGAAAAGTATACTATAGCTAGATTAATTTTCTCTTAAAACAAAAAATAAAACGCAAAATACTTTTATTATTGACTCTTAGACTGTATTCACAGTCTTTTTTTTCCTCCTCCTGAAATACAAATTGTCTCCACATATGTATTGGATTTTTGGCCCTCAAAACCTATTTCCATGATTTGCATCAGGATAATAGTAATGAGGCATGAAATCATCATGGCCATGAGACATTCTCTCAGCAAAGTCTCCTCCAAAACAAGCAGGCACTATAAGCCCAATGGGGCAATGAAAGTTTCAGAGCACAGGGAAGGCTTTGGAAAAATCATGCTATTAAAAGTTGCCTGAAATCCTTCTGCTTTTATCCACATGTGTGTATAGCATGCTTTCACTGCATGTTTTAGAATCCCAGTTTATTCATGGTAGCTAAAGTACAGTCGATGGACTACCAGTCTTTTGGGACAGAGCAATGAATACAGTAGTGACTTGAATGGATAACTTTTTAAAAAAACATTTGGAATGATACAAAATTAATGTTTAGATTAAATGTAATATTGAATGAGATATAAATTAACAAATCTCTAACCAACTTGTGACTATGTCTCTCTGTGTGTCAGCACCAACAGCAAACAGGCAAGTTTGGCAGTAATGGGATCTTGGCTATTTAAAGGGTCTGGAAGAGAACATTGAGGCCGTACAGCAGATGAAAAATGGCAAGGCAGCTGGGATCGATGAAATCCCACCTGAAGCTTGGAAACAGGGAGGTCATGTACTTCATGCTAAATTCCACAAGCTCCTTGTGTGTTACTGGGAAAAAGATGAACTGCCATCAGATCTTCGAGATGCAGTTATCATCACCCTGTATAAGAAAAAAGGAACAAAATCCGATTGCTCAAACTATCGAGGGATAACACTGCTCTCCATTGCTGGAAAAATCCTTGCAAGGATACTCCTGAACAGATTAGTTCCTGCTATTGCAGAAGAACATCTCCCTGAAAGCCAATGCAGTTTCAGAGCTAAGAGGAGCACCACAGATATGGTTTTTGCCCTTAGACAACTGCAAGAGAAATGTAGAGAGCAGAACAAAGGACTCTATATAACATTTGTCAACCTCACCAAAGCCTTCGACACTGTGAGCAGAAAAGGTCTGTGGCAGATCCTGGAACGTCTAGGATGTCCCCCCAAATTACCTCAAAATGATTATCCTGTTACATGAGGGCCAGCACGGTCAAGTCAGATACGGCGATGCTCTCTCAGAGCCCTTTCTAATAACTAATGGAGTGAAACAAGGTTGTGTTCTTGCACCAACCCTATTTACAGTCTTCCTCAGCATGATGTTCCAAAGGGCTAAGGCAGACCTCGAAGAAGAAGAAGACAGCACATATAAACGCTATTGTACTGATGGTAGCTTGTTCAACTTAAGCCGTCTGAGGGCTCGCACAAAGACTCTAAACTATCTAGTCCATGAGCTGCTTTTTGCTGATGATGCTGCCCTTGTCGCCCATACAGAAGCAGCTCTGCAGCACCTAACATCCTACTTTGCAATGGCTGCAGAGCTGTTTGGGCTGGAAGTCAGCCTGAAGTAAACGAAAGTTCTCTCCCAGCCCACACCACAGGAAGAACACCATCATCCCCACGTCATCATAGGCAAATCTGTGCTTAAGTCCATTCACCAGTTCACCTACCTGGGAAGCATTATCTTTTCAGATGCCAAGATTGATAAAGAGATAGATCACAGATTAGCAAAGGCATATAGTGCATTCGGAAGGCTTCACAGAAGAGTCTGGAGCAACAAGCACCTGAGGCAAAGCACCAAAATCAGTGTGTACAGAGCTATCATACTGTCTGTTCTCCTATATGGGTCTGAAACATGGGTCACATATCGCCAACACCTATGACTCCTTGAATGCTTTCATCAGCGCTGTCTTCGCACAATCCTAAATATACACTGGACCGACTATGTAACGAATGTTGCTGTCTTGAGCAAGCAGAGATCACCAGCATTGAGGCTATGCTATTGAAAACACAGCTGCGCTGGGCAGGGCACGTCTCTAGGATGGAGGACCACCACCTCCCAAAGTTACTACTCTATGGTGAACTCACTATGGGTCAGCGCAAGAGAGGCGCCCCAAAAAAGAGATATAAGGACTCCCTGAAATAACATCTCAGGCTCGGCCAGATTGATAATCAAAAATGGTCCACCCTGGCCTCACATTGGGAAGCATGGAGATGCACTATCTACAATGCTGCAGCCTCTTTCGAGAAGACAAGCCGAACGGGTCTCGAAGCGAAACGACAACTCAGAAAGAACCACAACTTGGAAACAATAGCACCCAAGGAGACTTTCTGCTGTGCTTTCTGCAACCGGACTTGCCTATCTCGGATTGGCCTTTCTAGTCATCAATGCGCTTGTAAAAAGTGTGGGATGAGTCCTTCCTAAGAATCTTCGTCTGCGGAGTAATGCCGAGAGAACCATTCCAAACTAACTTTATATTTTTTTATTGCTGTAAACTTGCTAGAATGAAATATGGACTGTAAGGCTTATAATGAAAATGATCTAACAAATTTAGAAATGGGAATTTATTTTGACAATACAATTTTCTTGTTGATTTCACAATTTCCTTTCTATTACCATTATTTTACTAATAAACGTGAAGTTCTGTTATTTACTAGTGGACAAATTGTCAGGGCCCCCACACTGCTTTATAGTGATGTTGTTGTTATTATGGTCATAAATTGTCATCATAAATTCGAGGAATTTTGCCTGTTTCATTATGAAAAGGGCCAATATAGAACGTATCTACGTTGGCTGCTTAATCCACAGCTGGTCTGGAGCCATATACGATGGACAAGCCCCAGAAGTGGATACATTCTATACCAGTAGTTCTCAACCTGTGGCTTCCCAGGTGTTTTGGCTCACAACTTCAAGCTGGTATACTGGCTGGGATTTCTGGGAATTGAAGGCCAAAACATCTGGGGACCCACAGGTCGAGAACCACTGGTCTATACGGTGGCAGCAGTGTGAAGTCTACATGGTCCAGCCAGACCAAAACCAGTTTATCTCTGTTGACCCATCATCTTCCCTTCCCTATTGCTATCCCAGCTGCTGAACGGCCACAGAGCTTGAGGGCAGATCCAACCATCTCAGGCATACTCTGGAGACACAAGCAGGGGCTCCACGTGACCAGGGAGAAGTAGGGACAATTCCCTCTCCTTCCTGGTTGAGTCAACACTTCTGCTCATGTCAGCACAGGATATCAATGATGTTCAGAAGTTCTCCTGAAACTCTTATGGCCAAACAATAATGGTGATAAGGATGAGATTGGCACAATCTATCTCTTTTCCCTGCACTGTTCCCAAAACATGGGTTTCATCCAAAGTCTGTATCATTCTTTGACTGTACTAAACCAAAGTAAACCAGTTTACCCTGAAATAAGATCAAGAAGTCTCTGGACATCATGAAGACAAGTAGCAGTGACTTCTTGACCACTTTGGGTTTTGGAACTTCTGTACAGAAGCCCATAGTATTTATTTTTAATTTGACAGTTGCATAGATAATTGCAACATGGGTCTTGAAATAAGTATCTTTAAAATGTAATACCTGATCAAACTTATATAAGAAATTTATTCAAGTTAATTTATTGGCAAACTGAGGAATTGAGTCTGGTATTTATAAATCCAAGTATGTCACTTTTCTTGAAGAATCAGAAACAACCTTTACTTGTCATCCAATATTTTACACAAACTCTACAGTGTTCGTAAACTACAATATTTAAAACTTACAATGGAGAAAATTGACCACGTGCATTTTTGCAGGAATTAAAGAATTTTTTTGCAAAAACAAAGAATTGCATCCTACCTCCAAATGTGTATTAACCTTTCTTACAAAAAAACCCCAAACAAAACACCAAAAGGAAAAAAAGGATTATACTGCACATTGTAATTATTTCCTACCACATGCATTCTTCCAAAAAAGACGTTACTTTTCACATATTATTTTATAGAACTCATGCAAGTTATATGTATTATTCTTCAAAAATTGAAAAAGTCATGAATTCAAACAACTATCTGTTTGACTTTCCAATTTTATTAATGTTTGTGTTTTACAATTCAGCCCACCATTATTTAAACATGGATACTGATGCATATGTCCATGTTGAAATTTGATTTTTGCCTATTTACTTACTTTTCTGCCCAGAACTGCTGGAAATAAGTTGTAGTATTTCTGGATGAAAGGTATGTGAAGGCACACCTGTTAGTCGTATGGCTCATAATGATATAGATAAAGTGAAAAGCATGGGGAGAAATTGTTGGCCTTGTTCTGTGGAGCACAACAAATTTACCAATTTACTTCAGTGCCCAGCACGGGTGATTAATCAGCCCACAAGCTGTTGGCAGCCACCATGAAGAGGCCTCTGCTGGGTGTGCTGAAGCAATGGCAGCACAAGCTATTAAGATTTTGGCAGAGCCTTGGAAGAATGTGCTGTATTGCCTAGAGGAAAAAAATCACTACAGGTGGGCCATCCAATGAATGAGACCGACTGAAAGGGACCAACTTGCACAGCTTGGTCAACAGAATTGGAAATGCACTCAACATGACATTTTCTGTTTCTGAGAAAAGTTCTAAATTTCAGGGAATAGGGGCTGGAGTGTAATAGGCAATGAAGATGTTCCTATTCCGACATCCATCAGAAAGATTCCAGCCCAGTCAACTATATCAGAATCAATAGCATCATAACCTTAATTTAATAGCTAGGCTCTGACATACCAGTGTATCTGACTATAGCAATTCTCTGTTATTGCTTATTTATAAACCACCCTAAAGCATGGAAACTTAAGCGTGCAAAGCTATTACAAAACAAAACAAATTTAAATCTGCTAAAAATAAACAGATTAAACACATGTTTAACAATGGAAGAAGTTTAAAAAGACAATTTACAACCAGTCAAAACAATGTTAAATTGTGCACATGTACAGGTTTGGATGGCATGTGCTTATGGTGATAGGACGAAGCCAGTATTGGAAGCATTAGACCTCTAAGTAGAGGTCTTCTACAACTGGGCCTCATAGCAAAAACAATCTTTCCCACATCTTGTTATATTAGCTATTAGAGAGTCTAGAAGATAGGATAGATTTCTATGGCATCTGTGTTAAACAAGAATTCTCTGGTACCATTCTATGGATCTGTAGATGGGAGCAGATTCACCATAGCATATTGTCTCCTGCTCCCATTTCACATAGCTTGTCCACTAGGCTCTGTTATGAATAGTAAGTATAACATGTCATCAATTTTGATAACACATAAGAATGAAGTGCCAAACAAAGCTATTATAGGAAAAGAGATGAATGAGGCAAATGTAAAAGGATAATCCCTAAAGGCCTTGGGAAGATTATTTGAACATCTGCAGACCATTGACAAAGAAAGTGGGTTAACCTGAATTGGAAATAGATCCCAACACAAATATTAGTAAGAAACCTGTCCCAGATCACGTAGAGAACCTAGTTATGCTCCCAAAGTCATCATTATGTAATCTATATACATACTAAAATAAGAGTGTACCAATTTAGATTGGGCCCATTGCATGTGGAAAGAATTAACCTTCTCCTTCCCACAAGCCATGGTACCAATCCAAATCATACCTTCCACGTGCAACATTTAAATCTAGAAAACCATTTCTCACTGGAACTGTGTTTGACAAGTACTGGGTATGTTTGACAAACCTGTCAAGTAATAGTTACAAATTCAGTATGCATAAGTTATGTGCATTTATTTAAAAAGTCAATACTTTTAAGCAGATACACAGGAGTATATATTGACTTCATAAAAAAGGCAATTTCAACCTCAAGTGGGGTGGAGCAATTTTATTTCACCTCCACACTACTAAGCACTTGAAACCACTAATGCAAATAAGAAAGACCATAATTTTTATATATAAAAAAGTTTACAACCCCCAAACAAGCCAAATATCCTTATAAATTATATTAATGGGAGTGATTGCTGCTTCTAATTGAGCCCCTATGCTCCACATTGCACTGTGTGCAGATGTGCCAGTTAATAATCCCTAACAGTGTTTCTGTTCACGGAAAATGAATCTGAAATGATTGTCAGATTTTCTGTTTGGCATGCCTGACTGGTGTCTGGAATGACACTTTGCTAATGTGCTATTATTCAGTGTCATTAACCTAGAAAAGTGATTGAAAGGCAAATTCATGTTTACATTACCCTGCTCAAAAATAGACAGTGCTTTAGTATTAATTCAATTCCTAGGCGTGAGATGATATGAAATACTTGTATCTATCTACACACACACACATGTTTTAAGAGTACTTTTGAAAATATCATCTGGATAATGGAGAAAGGCAGGGAGTTTCAGAAAAACATCTATTTCTGCTTTATTGACTGTTCTAAAGCCTTTGACTGTGTGGATTATAATAAATTGTGGCAAGTTCTTGGTGGTACGGGCATACCAAATTACCCTGTCTCTCTCCTGAGGAATCTGTATAATGACCAAGTAACTACAGTAAGAACTAACCATGGAACAACAGGTTCAAGATTGGCAAAGGCAATCTCACCCAACCTATTCAACTTGCATGCAAAACACATCATGCGATGCGCGAAGCATGATGAATGCAAGGCTGGGGATAAAATTGCTGGAAGAAACATTAACAACCTTAGATATGCAGATGATACCACTTTGAGGGCCAAAAGCGAGGAGGAGCTGAGGAGCCTTCTAGTCAAGGTGAAAGAAGTGCAAAAGCTGGGTGGCAGTTTAACTTTTTTTTAAAAACCAACATTATGGCAACCGGATTGATTGATAACTGGCAAATAGAGGGAGAAAACGTGGAGGCAGTGACAGACTTTGTATTTCTAGGTGCAAAGATTACTGCAGATGCAGACTGCAACCAGGAAATCAGAAGACACTTTTTTGGAGGAGAGCAATGTCCAATCTCAATAAAATAGTGAAGAGTAGAGACATCACACTGGCAACAAAGATCTACATAGTCAAAGCAATGGTCTTCCCTGTAGTCACCTATGGATGTGAGAGCTGGACCTTAGGGAAGGCTGAGCGAAGGAAGATAGATGCTTTTGAACTGTGGTGTTGGAGGAAAGTTCTGAGAGTGCATTGGACAGCAAGAAGATCCAACCAGTCCATACTTCAGGAAATAAAGCCCGACTGCTCATAGGAGGGAAGGATAGTAGAGGCAAAGATGAAGTACTTTGGCCACATCATGAGAAGAAAGAAAAGCTTAGAAAATATAATTATGCTGGGGAAAATGGAAGGGAAAAGGAAGAGGGGCTGACCAAGGGCAAGATGGATGGATGGTATCCTTGAAGTGACTGGCTTGACCCTGATGGAACTGGTGGAGGTGACGGCCAACAGGGAACTCTGGCGTGGCCTGGTCCATAGGGTCACAAAGAGTTGGAAGTGACTGAACGAATGAACAACAAACTTTTGAAAACTAAAATTGATATTTCCAGCAGGTAGCCATGTTGACCTCTATGGAAGAAAGAAGCAACATAACTTTGCTTTTATTAATATTCATATGTTTTTGCTGTCATGAAGCATCACAGAACAATATCAACTTGATCAGTTACATGAAATGTTACCTTCATATGGAGATAGATAGATATACTGTACATACAATTTAAAGATTAAAGTGGCTCTCAGCAGAATAAAACATGAAGAACTGCAATATTGTTCACAAAAGCTAAAACAACAGAATTGTGTATATTGTGTTGGGGTGATTGAACACTGTGAGGTCAGAGGGAAATGAAAGGAAATGTTGAAGGATTTTGCCACCATAAGCACAATAACAGAGTGTCCTGGGAGTGGTCAAAGTGATATTTTGTGTTAAAATATGACCAGTCACATTAGATGTATTACAGGTTGGGGAACAGAAGTGTCCTGGCACCTTAATCTTTTGTCATAAAACCTTTTTGTGTATTGGCCTTCAAGGGGAACTTATGGGAACCCCATTAATTCAGTAGGATTTCTTTAAGGCAAGGGATACTTACAGGTGGTTTTCCTCTAAGTATAGCCTACAGCACTTGGAATTCATTTCTTGTTTCTTTTCCAAGTACTAACAAGGGTCTACTCTATTTAGCCTCCGTGATCAAACAGGACATGATGCCTTTAGCATAGTTTACTACTACAGTAGTTTTCACTAAGAAACTCAGAAGGGATTTATATCCTTCCAGGAAAGGTTTTGTTTGTTACATACACATGGAGTTGTTGTTTTTATTCTGTTACATTATTTTGTAAACAACATTATAGTCCTTTGTGTTTAATTCTGTTGGAATATCAGTTTGATCTTAAAATAAATACATGTCTCAGTAATTTATTTATTTTTTGTAATGCTGAGTTAATCACATAATAAATATTCAGAACTGCTTTAGGAGAATTATCAACATAGCAGGAAAGAAGAAAAATGTTCTTCAGGAAGGAGGATAAGTTATGTATGCCTATTTTGTTTACATTGTTGGGTCTGATTTCAAAAATACAAAATAAATGCAGTTTTTAAACTTTCTCTTTCTTTGTGGTGCTAGTATTGAGAAACTGGAAAAACAATGGAATAAATTGCCTAGTGATATGAAGATGAATATTCATTATATTCCGTTTCAGTAGACATTCATTACAAAAAGTAAAACATATACATGCTCAAAGAGAACAATTTCATCTCCTTCTTCAAAGAATTTGGTGAAAGAAAGACATTTGGCTGGTTTTTAACATTGGCTTTAATATAAACCTTGCTACAAATAATAATATATTGAGCTTGTAGTGAAGAGATCTCTGATATTAATATGAAATTCTAGTATTGCTTGGGATATAAATATGGACAAATTAAGAGCACCAACTCTACACATGTATTACAATATCACAAAAGATGAGGACATTAACACACGATCCCATGGGAATCTTCAGGCTTGTACAAGTCGATCTTAAATGAGAGGTGTCACAGTAACAAATGATTTCTTGGAATCTTGGTGACAAGCTATTGTGTCTTGGGTCAGTATGTGGGGCATTTGATAAGTTAGGAGATAAATACATTGCTGTGTTCTGCACTGGGTTTGTAAGCTCTTTCTAAAGACCTGATTTTAGATTATTTCCAGGACCACCATTTTTCATGACTTTTCTAGGACAGAGTGTATACTTCTTCAAAAAGTACTTCCCTTTACCCTTATCTTCACTTATTTATATTCAAGGATTAATTAAGAAAGATTTGAGTGTTCTTAGTTATAGATTATTTTGGCATTGCATTTATATATTATATATATTATAATATAATATATTTTATATACAGTATACTATACATAGCCCTAACAATAGGTTTCCAACATCATTGAAATCTTTGGAAACATCTTCACAATCATTCTTTCCAAATACATTTGGACAAATTCTGGCTGTACATAATATACACTGAGAAGTTATATGCAGCCACTGCAGTCTTTTCAATTTGCCATGCCCAACTCTTTGTGTTAAACCCGCTGTGAGCTGCTTATTTTGGAGGAAAAGCCATAGTGATCCAGATACATTTTGAGTCTATATATTCCATATTTTAGATATCACTCAATGTTTTATAACATTTTGGAGCAGTCTTATATTTAAACTCTAACATGGTAGCAGTCTTATATTTAAACACTAACATGGTAGCCAGGCAATATATGGATTTCAACAAGATCAGTGGTTCTCAACCTGTGGGTCCCCAGGTGTTTTGGCCTGCAGCTCCCAGAAATCCCAGCCAGTTAACCAGCTGTTAGGATTTCTGGGAGTTGAAAGCCAAAACATCTGGGAACCCACAGGTTGAGAACCACTGACCTAGACTTATAAACCTAATGTGAAGGAGGAGGTTTGGAGTGTTCCTTTCCTCTCCTCTGTCAGCTCATAAGCCAAGTAAATGGCTAGGGAAGGGTCCCTTTCACATTTATCAAAGAAATACAGATCTTGATCCCCACCTCTGTTAACTGTCAGCTCCGTGAACTTATTTGCAGACCAATCACTTTTGCCTATACATTACTATGTTAGAATTTTTGCTGTTTTACATCAAGGATGTTCAACATTTGGCCCTTTCAACAGTCTTGGGTTGAAGCTCCCATAATATCTTATCATTGCCTGTGCAGGCCAACAAATATCTGGGGAACCAGAATTTCCATTCCTGCATTACATGATCTTTGCATTGTTCTTTCCTCTTTCTTTATCATGGAGGTAGTTATAATTGTGGATGTTTCTGTTTCTTTGTGTATATTTTGTTTACATTTTTACATATATGATTATGATGACCATCTGTCGGGGGTGCTTTGAATGCAATTTTCCTGCTTCTTGGCAGGGGGTTGGACTGGATGGCCCATGAGGTCTCTTCCAACTGTATGATTCTATGATGATGATGATGATGATTTGCTCAGACTCATACAAACCCAGGAACAAACAGTGTAGATAAGATAGAGGCAGAGGGAACATGGTACTTGGGAGGAAAATGAAAAAAATGTCCATAAACATAAAATTAAACTTCTTTACTGGTGAACATCCACATCTTTGACAATTCTGAGCTCTGATGATTTGGCAAAATGCCACTCACAGGATCTTCTCATGCTGTCTTTGAAAGTACAGCTACAATTTATTTCACGGTTTGAAAGATCAGCTCCAGGGAGAAGGGCTGGGATTGATCCTTCTGCCTGTATGAGAAACCACCCATCACTCTGTCTCCTGAGTGCTTTCGGGCTTTGTAATTGTTCAGTTTTAATTTTTCATTGTTTTTGTTAGCTTAACCTACAGCTGACCCATACAAATTTCATTTGGAACTGCGCCACTTAGTAGTAAGTAATGCATTTCCTGACACCCTGCTGAATCTGCGCTGTCATTTTTGTAGCTTCTGCTGTGGATTTGGTTTTTTTTATTTAAAAAAAATCCAACAACTGGTACATCTTTGTGTGAAGAGTCTGGTTCTCTTCCATTATTTAACACCCCTCTTATGGCATTACATTTGAACTTCAGAACTTTTTAAGTCTGCTCCATTGCCCTGAGTTTGATAGGTGGCTAGGTAACCCACAGGACAGGGATATGAAAAATAATACATGAGAAAAAGAGGCACGTACCAATAAATATATTATCATAAGAAGCTCATAACATTCTACTATATTAACTTCACTTCGGTCTTGTTTTCCACATACTCCATCCAACTTTTCAAATGTAGTGAAATTGCTGTTGCTTTTTTTCCTTGTGTGCCTCTTATGATTCCCATATGGAAATCCAAATGTACTGTAAAGAAAATGGAGAGTTTGGTTTAACAGCCTTGGCTGCAACAGTTCGCCAGTGTGTACCTGTTTCTGTCATGAAATAGGGTCTTCAACTCTGGTCTTTTGAAGCATGGTGTTTAGTGCTTAACATGGATACAAATACATTGGATTCTGTTTGAGCATGCTGGATTTCCTTAGTCCTATTACCAGGTTAATCATTCATGTGCTGCCAAGCTACCTAGACTAAGATAATCTGTCCATTTAAATCTTTTTTTTGCTATGGAGAATGAAATGCCTTTGCCAATTAGGCTTTTAAGATTTAGCTGGACTGCAACTCCCATTAGCCCTAAACAGCATAAACCATGGTGAGGAATTTTGAGAATTGCAATCCAACAACAGCATATGGTACATCACCTAATTACCATCTGTGCTCAACTATAATAACCCTCCAGACTTAGATACATTGTTGGGTGTGTCGTTAAAATGTGCAAAATGATATGTCTTCTGTATATTTTCTGCTATTTCTCAAACTCTTCTTTAGAATGGATCTCTCAAACAGTGAAATAATTTAAAAACAGTAATACTGCAAGTTTGGGAGTACATTTTACTGCAAGTTTGGGAGAAAACACAGCTTGGGGCCAAAATGGCTCCTACTCCCCACTTTTGTGTGAACTGAAGACACTCCACTACTATGCAAATATTACCTGAAAATTGCATTGAGCCTCCTTGAAAACACAGAGAGCAAACCTTCCTCAGTGAATCCAACCCATGCAAAAGCTTTTTTCTGTTGTCACTTTCTCTCTAGTTCTCGTTAAAATGGCATCAGAAAAAGATGTAATGGCACTTCTACTGCCATTTTGAGCAGAACCAAAAAGAGCACCAATACTTTGAGATGTACTGGTAGAGGTGTGGATCATGGAGTGTGGTTGTGGTTGGAAAATTGCAACAAACACCCCCTCACAGTTCCACACTCCAACTTTACCGTGATCCTTGGAAGACTATATTAAAAAATGTTATGTCAAGTTAAAACAGGTTACGTCAAAATCTGTGCAACATATTTCAGTGTATTTCTTTTAGGACAGGGATGGGAATTGTGTAGCCTTCGGGGGTTGAGAAGGACGGGATAAAAATGTGACAAATAAATAAATAAATAGCCATCCAGACATTGTTGAATTACAGCTCCAGCTGGCATGGCCAATGCTGTGGAATGCTGGAAGCTGCAAGTAAAAAATGTTCAAAGGACTGTATAATTGGGGTGTTGTGTGGTTGCTGGGCTGTATGGCCATATTCTAGCAGCATTTTCTCCTGATGTTTCACTTGCATCTGTGGCAGGCATATTTAGGAGAAAATGCTGCTAGAATACGGCCATACAACCCAGAAATCACACAACAACCCAGTGACTCCGGCCGTGAAAGCCTTCAACAACAACTGCATAATTTTAATCCCTGTTTTGGGATTGGGTTTGTCATTTAATATCAAGTCTTTTCCAACTTAATGGTGAACCTAGCATGAGCTTTTCTTTTTCCTTGAGAAGAATTGTTACAAGGTGGTTATCTTTTTTTTTCTTTCTTTGATGCTTTGAGAGTTTGACTTGCCCAAAGTCACCCTGCGGGTGTCTGTATCTTATGAGGGATTTGAAACCTTGGTCTCCAGAGTCATAGTTCAGTCCTCAAATTTATATTTCCACCTGCTGATCCACATTAAGACAGTTTTCCTGCCTCACCCAGGGAAATGGTTGGGGGAGGGGGAAACAATGAGACTGCTGACAGTGCCAGTCATGCGATCACAAGAAGAGGAAGATAACAAAGAATAATCCCCTTGAGCATTTTTGGTGGTTACATCTACAAGTTAGTGTTTCTATTTGATAAGGCTAAATAGTTCACTGATCACACCTGCTGTGCTACCCCATATTGTTTCTTGTGGGTCAACTGGCAGGGGCAGTTTGCACTTTTGATATAGCATCCCCACATCTCTCCATTTTGCCTTGAAATTTTAATAACAGAGATCACAGCTCTTTGGAAAGGGGAAAAAATATATAGCGATCATTTAATTTCCCTAACTTCACGTATCTACCAGTAAGACATGAGCCTGACCTTTGGAAATAATGAATATAAAAACTGGGAATGTCTGCTAACCTACCTTAGGAACTGGGAATTGTAATATAGAAGGATTCATCTTTGGTTTATAAAACTTGAAGGAGCTTTACTTGTAATGCTCCCTTTACTTGTAATGCTCCCCACAGCTTAGAGAAAAGAGAATACTTCTTGCAAATCACTAATTTTATATTTCAGGGTTTCTCACCATTACAGTCTTGACTATTTATATTCTAAAGATTATATGGTCTACATTGCATTATGACTAGGTATTTGTTCAAACCAAATCAAACAAGTCTTACAATAAAGCTCATTCAAGTCAAATGTGACAGAAAACACTTTTCTTAATCTATAGCTACCGGTATTATTATTTTTCAATTTTAGCAGTAAGTCTGATTTCATAAGGACAGAGTGAGCAGGATTAAAGTCACTGCATCTCCAGGAAGAAGTGATGCGTAACTGTTTATTATATGCTTTGTTAATCCCTTCATAAGAGTGTATATATGCATTTATGTAATGCCTAAAGTGTGCACACATCCTAAAGGGCCAAAAGTTGCTCTCTCATGTGTACTAACTTCAATGAGGACTAAACCATTAAAACCTTTACTAAGGACCTGCCACTATAGTAAGAGCAACAACAACCATAGTCACCAGAATCCAGTGCTGGCAGTTTTTATGATTCATGGTGATTTCCAGTAAGTATCCAGAGTTCAACCCCTTAACCTGAATTTGCTTCATACTAAGCAAAATTGGGGAATGCTCTAGAGCAGGCCTGCACAACCTTCGGCCCTCAGATGTTTTGGCTTCCAACTCCCAGAAGCCCTAGCCAGCTTGTCCAATGGCCAGGAATTCTGGGAGTAGAAGGCCAAAACAGCTGGAGGGCTGCAGCTTGTGCAGGCCTGCTCTAGAGTTTGCAAGAAATTCTAGGGCAGGCATGGACAACCTTCAACCCTCCAGGTGTTTTGGACTTCAATTCCAGGGAATCCCAGCCAGCTTAGTGGCTGTTAGGAACTGTGGGAGATAATGTCCAATACACTTGGGAGGCCGAAGTTTGCCCATGCCTGCTCTAACGTATCCTTGGATATTCTGGCCATATGAGCAGCTAGGTCAGGTCCATTTTGTGGCTGATCCTTTGCACATGCACTTCACCCTTTCCTGGCAGAGAAGAGATGGGTTACCCTCATGACATTACCACTAGTCTTTGCTAGTCATGGAGTGCCCATTGCATAACTGCCTTCATGGTCTCATCTGATGAGCTCAGAATAGGGTGCTTGCATGATCATCAAGAAAGATGTGTCATTTCTGCTCACTCCTTGTTGATTAGATGGGTGCCCTATTAGAACCTCAGCAGATGTGAGAGGCAACACCCAGAAACTCACATGAGCTCCGTGAACAGTGAGGAGCAGTCATGACAACACATGGTCAAAAAGACAGGCCAGTGGCACCAATGTAATCTCGGGTCATCTGAACACCAATCCAGACATTGAAGGTTCGGCCTGGTGCATGTGGTTGTACTCAGTCAATCCAGAGTCAATCTGGATCATAACGCTATGCACTAGTTCCAGATTAAGCTGATGGTGTAGACATGGCCTTAATCTTTTAATTTCCTCATAGATATGGGCTGTCCTACTGAATCAGCTTTAAGGGAATATGTAGAATTAAATATGACATACTTAGGAGTACCATTTTTCCTGATTTGGTAAGGAGGGTATGGAGTTCTGAGTGGGATAATTGGAAGAGTATGAGGACTTTAAAGGCATTTGTATGTGCCTGCAGAAACACAGTGACAATATTCAAGGTTAAATGAACAAAAAAATAGAATATAGAGCACTTCTTATACCAATGCCAATGTTTGTCTCAATTATAGAACTACTGAAATCAATTGGAGTGACGTAATGATTGACTAATGCATTCTATTAATTTCAGTAAGTCTTCTCTGCTTAGGAATAACATTGGATTTAGTATGTTGTCATTGCTTTCTTATGCTTCCTAACAGGAGATAAGAGATGTTTGTGATAATCACACATGGTCTTAAAAACAGACTGAAATGTCTCCACAGGATCACTGAAGAGTTCATTTCTACCCTTGTCTTGCCATAGTAAAGCAGGGATGGAAACTGTGTGGTATGAATGTCCTTCATATATTCCTTTCCATTGATGAAAATATGGCAGGAGAAGGCCCAGGAAGTAAAATATTTATTTCAACAGTGTGTGTGCAATGAGGAAGAAGTAATTTTTGTTTCACACTTTTAAAAGGAAAAGAATGACAAGATCCAGTGAACTCTTTACCCAAAAGTGTTACTGAGTTCAGTTGCTTCCTGGTGAATATAAGATTGCTGATTAAACACATATGCAATACTTCTCTGTTATAGTGTAGAAGTATGTAAGAACATTTCCTTGTTTAAATGTAGGTTACTAGAGTAGTTATTTCTATGTAGATATGTACAATCCTTTATAAAGTAAAAATAAGTTATGGACTTTTTTTACATGTTTGCAGAAAAATTTACTGGAATGCTGGATAAAGAACTGTGATGTAGTGCCATTGGCCCCATAGACTAAGCCTTCTTTGCATATTAGCTTGCATCAACAAAGACCATGCCTGGACCATTTGCAATGCTTGTTTGAAGCTGTACATTGCAGAGAAGGATGATAAATGATGGCTGAGTTGTCTAGCAAGCAGACTTTTTAAACCATTACTAATGTGCCATGCTGATATCCAAGAAACTCCAAAGTTTTCTGGAACATATTTTAAAAACTGTATAGAATGAATCCCATCCTCTTGTATTAATTTTAACACAGTCTTAGGGTAGCTAGCTACACTGCAGAATGAATGTAGTTTCACATCAGTTTAACTGCCATGGCTCAATACTAAGGAATTCTGAGGTGTGTATTGTTGTTGTTGTTGTTGTTGTGTTTATTTATACCCTGCTTTTTCGCTTCACAAGGAGTTTGATAAAACATCAGATCTCTTTGTCAGAGAAGGCTAAAAGCCTCGCAAATTTACAGCTCTCATGATTCCATATCATTGATTGATGGCAGTTAAAGTGGTATCACACTGCATTAATTCTACAGTATAGATGCACCCTAGTTCCAGATTTCTTGTGTTGAAGGGGCACAGATGTAGGGCTCACCAGCCCTCCAAATGCACAAGCTTAGGAATCCTATCAAAGGCCCAGGCAACAGTGCAAGGAGGAGGCCATAAGGTGGATACTTTCAACAAAGGCTTTTATTGCGGACCTAGCAATAATGACAAAATGCATGCAGAAGTGCATGAAAAAGCTTTGTGACACCTTGAAATTGGGTTGCAAGGCCTTGTTATCACTTTTCACAGAAAACTGAAAACACATTCTCAATTATCTCATTGCTCTAAGGTGGCTATGCAGATGTTCATTGGCTCTTCATGACTTTGACAGGCATGAAGGCACACGTGGGATCTTAACAATGGCAGAACTATAGCCTATCCTTCTCAGGCCATGAACACTCAGTTGGAAAGTATCTATATATGGGAAATTAAGTGGGTATTAGGGAGCACTTTCTGTCCAACTCTGGTCATTGGCAGATCTTTCTCTACACACCAGCATTTTTGCAAACAAAGGCTCTCTGCAAAAGCAGGCACATAGGATTTTCAGTCATTGGAAGCATCCATGAAAATTCCCTTTTAAAACTACGTCTCCCTCAGTATGAGTTTCTTCTATTGTATGATATGGAAGGGGAAGGCAAGCTATCTTTTCTTGGGGAAAAAACAGTGTGAAGGCCATTTCTGAAAGCAAAAATATTGTTTTTGTCTTTCACATATGTCAAAAATCTTATTTAATCTGCAATGCAAAATTTTAATTGAAATTGGTGAGATTGAAGATTAAGGCTCTTTATGTACACTCATTTATTCTTGTGTGTGTTTAGAGGGTCATTTATTATTGTTTTAAAAGGACAGGTGCAAAGTAGAAAAATGCAACTGAAAATCTATGGCTGGTATTTCAGAATGACACAGGGAAAACAAGATTTCAGTTTGACCCTGCTACCACAGCTGCTAAAATATTAACAACATTAAATGCAGGTGAATTGGAAATGTGTGTGCAGGCCAAAGATTCCTCTAGGCAGTTTTCTTCTAGCTTGCTTGTTCCCTCCTTCAGTTGCCATGAGAGAGGAATCTCATCTGCCTCTCGCCCCCAAATGAAGAGTGACAGAGGTGATGAGGATTGTGGATATTGCAACAGCATTTCTTTGATAGCAGAAGCTGTCTGTCTGATAAGATTTAGCAAAAAATATGGGGGAGGGGTGGCTTCCACGAAATACAAATCTGCCTTTGAAAAGTACAGACTAACTCCAAGGAGAGAGACCTGTATTTTTTCTGGCTAGAACATGGATGGCTCCAGATTTTTTTTAAAAAAAATGTGTACAGTATATATGACGAATGCTCTCATTCATTCATATAAGATTTTTTTTGAAAAAAAACAAACAACAAACCAGCAAGCACCAAGGGACTTTGATAATGTGCATCTGGAAAAACAGTGTGTCCTTAACTGGTTTTGAAAATATAACCAATGAGCAAAAAAGACAGGAGAGTAAAAAAATTGCTCTCTTATTTTGATCTAGTCATTTTCTCATCCCTTCCCTTTACACAGAAAGAATATGCACGATGTTTTTGCAGCTTTAAAAGAAGTCTCCAAATGTTATTGGCCTGTTTGATGTTTGTAGAATGGGCTAGAGAGTTGTATTTCTGTGCTAGGTATATGTCAAAGAACAACTGCATTTTAATGGCAGCTCACTTTTTATATACTTGCTGCAGAGGAAGAATGTAGCATTTCACCTTCCCTGTGGGTCTGTTCCACAGAAAGCATATCATTTTTGGATGTTCGCTTCAACTTGGCTATAATGCTTAAGAACAAGTTGGGATATGGAATTTAAACACACATTTAATGTGTTTTCAGGAATGATTGTTGATGGTGTTTCTATAACCTATACTTTCACATAAGACCAGGGCCTGTTGAGTTGAACTTCCTGCAAAATTGACCTTACTAGTTTGACATTTCCCCTGCTCATTCAATGATCAAGTGAAGGTCACATCTTCCAAATGGGGATCATGCACAATGGCAAGAAGCAGTATTGCTGAACTGATGGACTTTACCAGTGTAGCTAACTGCCTCTGAAAATTGATGATGGCTGGAGTTAGGGGCAAAAGTATCCACTTGACCATTTATTCAGGATTTCCTAGTCTCTCATGAAGGACAGAGCTGTTATGTAGGGAAGAAGACAAGGGGGGAGGGGGGATAAGAGAAGACACTGAAAGCAAAATCATATGAAGAGGGGAGGATTCAGCACCAAAATGCCTTAGGTCAGACCTAAGAAATGGCACTGGAAGTTTTGGATACATAGACTTAGTTAAATTCCACTTCCATTCCCCAGTATCTATTACCTCCAATAGGCTTTGTTCACTTCTGTGAATGAAAAGTTGCCTTCCATTGTCAAAAGATTGATGTGGATTCCACTCATTGAAATGTTTTGAATGTAATTTTGAAGTTACGTCCTCCAATCTAAATCAACGCAAGTACTGTGATGTGTCTGCCGACTACTGGTACATTCCCCCCCCCCTTTCATTCTAGTAGAGGAAAACAAATGTGCTTACTCAGAAAAAATGTGTGCATACATATGCATTTCCATTAGGATGGATGAAGCAGTTTATTCAAGTGAAGGAACACCATACGTGCATTCTGACAAGCACCACTTGTGCCTGTCAGAGATGTATGGATGTAATGTGTTAGGGCTCAAAGGAAAATCAATTCCAATAAAAGTTCAAAATTCAGCCACTTTAAAAAATATACCTTTCCATATATTCCCCATCTCTTCTGTTTTCCATTCCACACAAACTGTTCTGTGTCAGTACACAGCTTCTAGCAGAGTAAAAAAAAAGACCCTATGTCATAGAAGTTTTCAAAGGGATATCAATCAGAAAGCTTGAAAAGAACACCAAGGAGGAAACTCATAGTTCCCATCCAGATAAAACTAAGGGTAGTGTAAACCAGGGACTAAAAACTCAGATTACAACATCCACATATTTTGCTTCTTTCATTTTAAAAAGTTAACAATACTGGAACATCTGGTAGTTAAGATTAACTAGCCATTTATTTCTAAATCTAAAATTCTTCCAAATTACTCAGCCACTGGAGCTGAGGATCTTGGCAGTATCATGCGTACAGTTTTACTAGATGTTTTCAGGTACTACTTGTATAGTTGTACATTTTGTACCTTCTCAGGAAGAGAAAGAGGTTTTTTATTCTTGTTACACATCTGAAGTTTACAAGTCTGCTATGTCATTTTGGCAACAAATTTGATCTGATATTTCTCTCCTTAATGCTCTAACTAAACAAGAAACATGTTAGCCAGGAGGGTGAACAGGGGTCCCTTTGGTGTGTGCCAATGGGTGACTGCCATGTGTGATTCCATGGCAGTCCCAGATTCCTTCGATGCTCAAAAATCTGTATCTGTATACCTTTATAAAACGGAATGTTTGTATGTGTGTATGTGTGTATGTGTGTGTGTATGCGGAGGGCGGAAGGGCGGAAGGGCGGATATGTGGCAGCTATTTGCATAAAGTCCTTTGATTGGACAGCCTCGCCACTCCAAAATTCTAAGGCACCAGACAGAGGACATTGATAGCCACTGATTAGCCAGCAACCCAGAATCCAGGCCTTTACATTCAAACAACAGGATTTCTTCCCACTGAGGGGAAAAAAGCCAGCAACCCAGAATCCAGGCCTTTACATCCAAACAACAGGATTTCTTCCCACTGAGGGGAAAAAAGCCAGCAACCCAGAATCCAGGCCTTTACATTCAAACAACAGGATTTCTTCCCACTGAGGGGGAAAAAGCCAGCAACCCAGAGTCCAGGCCTCTACATTCAAACAACAGGATTTCTTCCCACTGAGGGGAAAAAAGCCAGCAACCCAGAATCCATTCCATGCAGGCCTTTTCCATTTTTTTTTTTTTACTCCTTTCTGTTTTACACGGTATACTTTCACAGGCCAGGGCGGATATGTGGCAGCCACTTTCACAGGCCAGGGCGGATATGTGGCAGCCACTTTCACAGGCCACAGCGACCAGCGCGGGTGATGGACCTGCACCAAACTTGGTACACATAACCCCCTATGACATGACCCACGTATTATGGGATTTGTAGTACTTTCAAGACTTTGGTTCCCACAGACCACTGAGGCCACCAAAAGGACCAATACAGACCACACTCAGCACACACAGCCCCCATGACCCACTCTACGTCCTGGTGCAGTTCGGAGGAGGGTGGGCCATGGATGATGGGACTTGAAGTGCCTCTACTCACTTCCAAAGTCCGCTGCAACCCTCATCCAATCACTGATCGAGACCAAACTTGCCATACATAACCCCCATGACTGCCTTCACGTCCTGGTGAGGTTTGGGGGAGGGCTGACAATGGATGATGGGATTTGTAGTACTTTTACACCCCTCTGTTCCCACAGACCACTGTGGCCCCCAACAAACACCGAGAAAGTCCACACTTGGCACACAGAGCCCCAGTGACCCACTCTACATCCTACTGAAGTTTGGAGGGGGACAGAACATGGATGATGGGACTTGCAGTACCTTCCCTCACTTCCCAATCCTGCTACAATGACTGATCAACACCAAATCTGGCACACAGAGCCCTCATGACCCAGCCTGGTGCAGTTTACTGTGAGACGGACCACGGATGATGGGACTTGAAGTACCTTCACTCACTTCCGAAAAACAATGCATCCCTCATCCATTCACCAATACAGACCAAACTTAGCACACAGAGCCCCCATGACCCAATCTACATCCTACTACACTTTGGGGGGGATGGGACACACAGAGATGATGGGACTTGCACTACCTTCAGTAATTTCATGATACCACTGCAACTCCCAATAATGATGGATCAAGACTAAACTTGGCACACAGAGCCCCCATGACCCACTCTACATCCTGCTGCACTTCTCAAATGACCCGGGCAGGGCCGGGTCCCCAAGCTAGTGTAGTTATAAATAAGGCATACTTCTCCAGCAGGGTTTTCTTTTCCCAGTTGGCAATGCCTTATGACAGGCATCCTCAAACTGTGGCCCTTCAACTGTTTTGGCCTTGAACTCTCAGAAGCCCTGGCCAAGTTGTTCAATGGTCAGGAATTCAGGGAGCTGGAGGCTCAAACAGCTGGAAAACTACAGTTTGAAGTTGCCTGCCTTATGGGTTATCTCGTGGGGCCAGATTTCAAGCCCATTGTAATGATTAGGAAATGCTCTTCTCTCCCCCAACACACACACTCTCAGTAGTTTTGATTTCAGTTTGTGACAGTTCGCATTTCTCTTCACTAAGGCTGCTTCCAACAAGCTGACCTTTGTTTTCTCGCTCACCTATCTTGATTGGTTGATTGTATTATTATGGAGAAAGATGAGGGGGTTGTTTACTTTGTTCCAATATGATCATGATTCTTCTTTTTTACTCACTTTCCCCAGTTTGTTTCCTGAGAAACTTTGTTTTCTTCTGCATTTGGTGAATTGATTGGACAAAAGGGGCTGTGTTTTTCTTCTTAATTATCTTACCCATTTGGGTGTGATTGAATTGGAGAAGACCACAGGTCTTTCTTTAACATGTCAAGCATTGAAGAATTTGAACTTCAGCTTGGGATTTGGCATTACTTTGCCCTGAGGTGTTGCAGTGCAGCATTTTGAGAGGAACCCTTTGTCTAAGAAATATGACAATACAAACTAACAAGTTAACTCTATGGTTAAAAATGGAATAACTGTTTCTCATGAGGCTTTCACTGCCCCCACCCCATTGCTGAGGATAGTAAAGACTAGTGGGAAAATGCCAACAGATGCAAAATGTCCAAAATTATGGAATTCTTCTGCTGTATATTGGATTGCACTGTCAATCATAGAGTCATCTACAACCTTAAACCTAGCAAAAGCATTCCTCAGTATCTGCACATCCTTCCTACACCAAATTTCATGTCTGAATAACTGCATAGCTTCCCAGTGACCTTGAAACAATCTTGGTAGGCATTACAAATTCAAAGAATTATTTTATTTTATGTTATTTCATTTCATTTCATTTTGTTGGCAAGGAGACTGTCACATGTTAAATGCAGCAGGCGTAATCCAACCCAGTGAACTTTCAAAATTGTAATTCTTCGAGGAGCTAATTGCACCCACCTTAAAAACCTAGATCAAGTATAGCAATTTGACTTGCTAAAATAATATCTTGCAGTGTATGAACCATGGAACATATTTATCATTGAAACTTTGACAGTTATTACATTTCAGTGCTGCATGTTAATGGAGAGGAGATTCTAAAGAAGAAAAGTAAACTGTAGTGCTTTCTTCTCAATGTGGCAGATACTGGACTTTGCCGACACCTGATGCAAGGAGGTGAAGGCAACCCTACTAATAGAACAGATGCTGTTTAAAAAGAGTTGTCTCTTCCGTTATCCTATAGCAGAGCTGCCTACTTTTATTAAAAACAAATATGGCTAACAACAAAGGCAGCTGTAAGGACTCCCCTGCCTTAAGCAGGGCTGAGGCCTGCTTAGAAGAGGTTTAGAAATCTTGTTTTGGTTGTGCTGGCATCCATCTTGGAGAGGTGGCTGCAGCCAGGCACCATTAAGGGAAGGGAAAGCCAGAGCAAGGGGGCGTGGCCTTGCAGGCTTGTGCCTAGTTACAGTGAAGAGGTTGTGATTGGCTAGAGTATAGAGGGGGAGGAGTTGGAGCTGACAGAAAAGAAGATCCTGTCAGAGAAAGTTTCAGTTGGTCTGGAGTTTAGAGCAGGGCTGTGCAGACGTACATCTCCAGCCTCTGCTGTTTAGAGTCAGGCTGTAGATTCAACATCTAAGCCTGAGGCAGTCTTGAGCAAGGTTTCTGGGGGAGTATCACCAGAGCCTTGGCAATAGAGACTGACAGTCTGTCCTAAGCAATTCACCACGTAGGAATAGGCTGGACTTGTGGGAGTCACGACTCAGTTCTGACCGCCCTTAGGGCCAGTAGTGATCCTAGTGGGGACGAGTAACCCAGTAGTAGCCAGACTCAGGGAACGATCTATGGGATTAGATGTTCCAGAATTTAGGAACAACGACCATCTAGTGGAACTATTAGTTGGGAGTTGGGAGACAAGTCTCAGTACTGTCTGTGGAACTGAACGTACCATCTTAAGAAGTAATAATAGCCTTTTTAATAAGTAACCTCTACGCTCTAGCACATATATATTGATCTTGTAACCATCACGCTGTTCTAAGTCTATCATTGTTGTAACCGTACGCTAGTTGCCTCTGAGAAGAACCAATACGATCTGTGCCTATTTGATAGCCTCGTTTGTAGTTAATAAATACTTTTATTATTAACTTTTAAATAAGCCTCTGTCATCTTTCGGTCTCCTCAGTTTATATTATTGGTGGGTGGGTTGTTTTAAAGGCCAATGCTACAGACACTTCATTTTAACATATAGTAAATCCTAATGACCCATTAGGTTGGTGGCAGACTACCGGGAGTGTCAATTAGTCAATTTTGGTGACCGAGATCGTCACAGCAGCATTACCTTCCATGTCAGATATGGATACTCGCCCCCCTCTCTTTCAAAAACTTTCAACCAACCATAATGAATTCATGTTTCCTAAAGAGATCAATATGATATCCTGGAATTCAAATGTTGTGAATGAACCTTGACCAAAAGAAAGCACTGGGGGCAAAACCCAATATTCAGGATCAAACACTTAAACCAAAATAGGTTCCTACAGAACATTTTTTTATCTTTCCCAAGCAAGTTGTTAGAAAAGCTGTTGTACAGGGGAAAGAGAAGAAAGTGGTAAAAGCACATTATGAAGGTCACATATCCCTCTTGGTGCCCTGATGAGATAGCAGATGGAAGAATGTGAAACGATGAATGCAAGAAATCATGTGATCCTGGTATTGCTTAAAGTAAGTAGAAGAGTGATGCACAAGTCTGCAGGCAAAGGCTAGGCAGAGGGCCAGACAGCTGATTTTCTGTTTGTGTAAGCATAAGCAATCACTTAAAAGGAATACAAAAAGCATTTTAATTTTTAAATTGTTGTTTTCTCTTCCCCATTACATAGCAACAGATGCATGACCGCCTTGATTAATAGTTTTTCAGGGAGTGCTTTTTGTCTTGTTATAAAGGTTTAATTTGCAAGCATTATATCACCAAGATGAAATGGAACAGGTAGGAAACATACAACAACAGAACGAGGGGGGAAAGATTGTTTTAATGAAAGCAATTTGAAATTGCTGCTTCAGGGCTAACATTCTAGCCTGTCTCCAGATTGAACACACAAATAGAAATATGGGAACATTGTAGCATGTGTGTTTTCAGTATATCCCCTTCCATCTTTACAGCAATGCCACACACTGGGATAATAATGCTTCGGTTATGTTACAGAGTTATTTCATTCCGTTATTTTCTTTTAAAACTGCAGAAAGGGAAGTAATAAAAAGCTCTATTTTGATTGCCATCTTTTAAAATTTGTTTTTGAATTAGTCACATACAAGATACCTATGGAAGAAAGAACAAATCCAAAATGGAGAGATGTATGCCACCACCCCCATTTTTCCCTGTAGAGCAGTGTGAGATTTCTGGTCCTCCGCTTTATCACATAAAATATTAAAAGCCAATTTTCAGCTGCACCTCTGTCACTTCCATTATCATTCTACACGTCCAGGGTGATAATGGACTTGGTAAATTGAAGCCTTGTTTCCATCCCAGATCACTGGGGTTTTCACTTGGGGGCCAGTTCTGCACTGGGGTGGTAGACCCAGCTAAACATTAATGGCATCAAAGAGCTCCAGCAGACATAACAGAAGGCAGAGTGTGTTGGGAAATAATGGGAAGAAGCCTACGGAAGACATTCCTTTCAATTTGACTTCATATTTCATTGGATTGGTGGGTCCAGATTTTAATATAAATATCGATCACAGGACTAAATAGGTGTTGATTGGTCACAGGACTGAATAGTCAACAGGAAGGTGAAATCATTTCAGAATTTGTTCTGTAGAAAATCAGGCTTATGTGTGAGTGTGATTGTGGGGGGTAATTTCATTTCAGTCAATATATAAATAAGATATTTTTTCTCTTTCTCTTTTAGAATGTCTTCATATATTTTCTTCCAGACTCTGGCTGACAGCACGGAGGCTAGCCTAAATGATTTTCCTTTGGCTCTGCCCTACCTCAATTTGCCTCGTGGTTCAGTTTCCTTCATGGCAGTAAACATTACTGAGAGCAATGATTTTTTAATTAGGATGTGACAGCAAAGTGGACCACTGTGCAGGTGCTGAGAGCGCCGAAGCTGGCACTCAGCATATAAGTGGAGTTCAAGGGCAGAACTCAAAGTCAGCCACACAAAAGCTTGTTAGACAGAGAAATATTCATTCTCACTTTGGGGGATTCTGTAGGTTTCCAAGTTTGCTTGAGGAACTGGCAAAGAGAGTGGCAAAATTTTGCTTTCCAGAGTATTATAGTCTGTCTAATAGTAAGGATGAAAAAAATGCACACATCAGTACTCCTTCTTGCTTTACATTTTTTTCTTTGGTTGTATTATATATTTATTGTATCAAAAGCAGACCAAGGGTACAGTTTTAATGTATTTTTTTTTAAAAAAACCAAAATTTTAAGAACTTGGCATTATACTAAATGTCCTTTGAACAGTAGCTGGCCATTTGGAGTGCCTCTGGTGTTGCTATAAGAAGGTCCTCCATTGTTTATGTGATCGGGCTCAGACTGCATTGTAATAGGTGGTCTCTGGTTTGCTCTTTCCCATGTTGTTGACTCCACTTTGTGGTCCAATTTCTTAAGGTTGGCTCTGCATCTCATGGTTCAGTGCCTTCCAAGTCACCCAGTCTTCTCCCAGGGTGGAGTCTCTCATTTGGTATCAACCAAGGATTGAAATTCTGGGGTTTAGCCTGCCACTTTTGGACTCTAGCTTGCTGAGGTGATCCTGTGAGTACCTCCGTAGATCTTAGAAAACCATTTCTTGATTTAAGGCATTGGTGTGCTGGCTGATATCCAAACAGGAGATGGGCCGGAGATGTCACTGCCTTGGTCCTTTCATTGGTTGTACAACTTTAGTTGAAGCAGAACATTTTCTATTAATCTATTACTAATGGTTCCACAGTGTTACCAAAATTCCAACTTTCTATGGAACATGTCTACTTTGTTGTGTGGGACAGAAAAAACAAAGCCTCCCATTCTACATGTAAATTTCTCCACTTCTCCCATATTTTGGATCCCATTTTTTGTACATTTCTGGCACTAAAGAAATGTTGATTTCCACTAGGATTACATTCTTTTTTTCTATATGCAATATAAATATAGTTTGTTTAGAGAATACCATAACCATGTATTTTTGTCTTTCATAAAAGGGGGACTGAGTACTTGGTTAAATTAACAGTCAGAGGGGATGCACTTAAACTTGTGACATTATTTTAAAACAAATGAATACATTCATTCAAGGCGAATGCATCATGTTAATAGGTTTAACACTTCTGACTGCCAAACGATGGGTGACATGTAATACCTAAGAAAGGTAACTTTTACTAGACCTCCTTCAGCTGGCTGTCAGAGTAAAACAAGCTATCAAACTCCGTAGTTGGCAGTGATTGCCACAGTTCTGGCAAGAGCTCACAGAAGAGTGCTGCAGTCTTTCTGTCTGCCTTGTGCTAACCTTCAGAGGCTTGTACCTTTTGCAGTCTGCAAACTGTGTTTAGGCTCCAGCCCTTCAAATGTCTACTTCTCATCTTTGAATACATTCTGATCAAATATATTGCCCACTAACTAAGATTAAGCATTTTGAAGTTCTCTTAGTTTTTTTATAGAAGACTTTAAGGTTAGATTTTCTAATCCAATTCAAAATATTTATTGATGCTAACCATACACCAATGCAAATTCCAAAAATTACAACTGGATATGTCCACTTTAGACTTTCCATTAAAAATAAATAAGAAATCATGGAAGCCAAAAAGCATCATATGTGTAACTATGTCCATAATGTTATAGAGAGACTGTTGAAATGCATGAATTTCTACCAGAGGGCAATGGCATAACTTTAAAATATGCCACATTTTAATGCTGTTCAGACATTGTGACTCCAAAAATCTGCTGGAGTTGGATATGAGATCTATACTGAAAAGCCCCAGACACGGAAAGTCTCCAGAGCTGTAGTTCCACACTGAAACACAACCACTACACAACTCTGTCCGTCATTATAGATCCAATGAATTTAAGCATGCATTCACATGTGGTGTTACATTCACATTCTGATCAGATGACAGGTGTTGTGCTATCTGCTTACAAGCCATTCACAGATCTAGTTTGTTCATCACTATCCCTTTCTGCTTCATCTACCTCTCACTTTTTCCTTTTGCATAGAATGGAGTGAATATGGCTACACAACTTTGATCTTATCAGGAATTTAACTATTTGGTATGAATGCATAGATCAATAGAGAACAACCAGTCTTACCACTGCCAAAACCAAGAGATTAGAACTATGGCCTCCTGTGTCATAATCCTAAACCACATTGGCTCTAACTTGATTAAGACCTGTGGTCAAGATTAATACAATCATTTTAGCATGTTGTGGAAATTGATTATAAATGCTATACTAAGTACATTAATCTTGCTAGTACCACAAGACTCTTTCTTGTGCTAGAACAGACTAACACAGCTAAAGGTAAAGTAAAGGTTTCTTCTTGACATTAAGTCTAGTTGTGTCCGAATCTGGGGTGTGTGTGTGTGTGTTTATCTCCATTTTTAAGCCGAAGAGTCAGCATTGTCTGTAGTGAAGTAAGTTGATCTCTGTAGGTCATGTAGCCAGCGTGACTGCATAGATCATTGTTACCTTTGCACAGGAGCGGTACTTATTTATCTACTCACACTTGCATATTTTCAAACTAGGCTGGCAGAAGCTGGGGCTAATAGTGGGAGCTCACCTTGCCCTGCGGATTTGAACTGCCAACCTTTTGGTCAGCAAGTTCAGCAGCTCAGTGGTTTAACTTGTTGCACAACCGCGTCCCCATCTAACACAGCTACCTCTTCAATTTCAAATTCAGTGCCCATAATATAACATTGCCACCTACTGAATTTTAACATATTTTAGCTATTTGATTAACCTTGTTTTGAAGTGGCATAGTAAACATAAAATGCCTTGCAGGGGCATTTAGCCTACAACAAACTTTGAATGGGAAAGCAAATCACTTTCAAAAATTTGGGTTATGAGCTTTCTTCCTCTCCTTCCAAATGAAATTAAGATGAAAGGTATAACAACTCTGTCATACTTTAGAACCTAGATTTTTTCCTTTTATAATAAACAAAGGGTTGTGATTGACACATAGGCTCAGGCACATTTTTGTGCCTCTAGCTGTCAGATTCCCTGCAAGTGATTTGAAAGACTGACAAAGATATTAAAAGTGTATTGATATTGCTATTAGAATAAATACTAAAGTGTGGGATCAAAGTCCAGAATTTCTGTGATTAATGTGATAGCACTATAGTTTTATTGACCATATTTGTAAGCCATAAATGGTCACACAAGCTCAATTTTTGTATGTTTACATGAGGGCATAAGTCCCTGAGTTAGTAAGAATTACTACCAGGTAATCATGTAGACAATTATAGCCTCAATCAGTTATCCATCACCGAATGTAATCCACATAAAGTGATACAATGGTTGCTTTTAAAGAAGAAAATAAAATTTATCAATATAGGGTAAAGATTAATATTTTTGATAGGACAAACAACCGTGTGTGAACTTTCCTCACTTGATTTTTGGACAAGTGGCAGTGAAGTAAATTGATCTCTGTAGTTAGGGTGATGTTAGAATGTCTGTATGTCATGAGAATGCAGTCTGCTTTATACATAGGTCAATGTTGAGGTCATGGAGCTTGTCTGAGCTGATTGAGACATGTGGGAAGCAGGTTTCCTTCACCTACCATGCCCTTCTTTGTCTACGTAAGATTCATAACTAGGATTACAAGTCTTCCAGTGTCCTTTTCCAAATGTTTGTTTGAGTCATGAATAAAAAATCAGCTTTGAACATGCTTTTAATTGTAAAAATTCAAATGGGAGAAGGGAGGTTTTTTATTATAGCAATTCTTTGTCCATCTGCTCTTTATCTCCTCTTCCTTGTGTAAATCTTAGAGGTAGCTTGATTCTTTATATGTATTACATGAGATTACAATTCCCAATGAAGAATGTGCTGCCTAACAGCCTGTTTACTGAGAGGACATGAAGGATGGAAATGGGGCTTAGCTTGACATGGGGACATTTAGCACTGACGGATGTGTATCTTCCAGAGTTATTCATCTTGTTTTGTGGCAAATGCATAATGGAAGCTTACGTACTTGTAGTGCTTTAGGAGTGATAGTGTATTATTGAATAGCATTCCATAGTGAGAAAATAAAGGATTTTTAAATGTCTTGTTGCTCAGTCTAATCTACATCATGGAAGGCAAGGCTTGTTCACCCTGTTTAATCAAGATCTGCTTACTTACAGAAATATCAAGATCTACAACATATTCTAAAGATGCATACACTGACATGAAATATTCATGCTACTTGCCAGCTATGTGACCTTTATGTTTTGCATACATGCTTCACTTCTCAAAACATCTCCAGAAAAGTAAATTTTATTTTATATTAAATACTTCAGCTGTAACTGTCACTCACTACAGTACTTTACTAATGAAACCAAAGATTCCTAAAGAGAATAACTGAATCCTAAAAGCAATTGTAAAAAAACCCCAAACAATGTCACAAAATATAGAAGCTCCACGCAAAGACATGAACTAAATTTGTGTAAGAACAGTTTGATGTGATATCTGAATTGGTGAACCAAATCAGATTCCAGTCACTCAGAATTTGTCACCACAAACTAATTTTGATCAAAAAATGGAATTCATCTGATGTTTGAATTTATGTAGTATAGTTATGACTGTTCAAATCCCGTTCTGAAATCTGATATACAGACTAATTTTCCCCTTTCTATTTGTATGGGAACAAATTCATGGCTCAGGTCATGGCTCAATTGAGAGCAAGTGCCCAGAATGCAATACTGATGTTGTGACCTCATCACATGTGAAAAAATAAACCTCCTAGGATGTTTCTTCCTCTTTTAACTCACAGAACCCCAAGCTGCCCATCAAACGATATAGACTGACTTCTGGCAGGGCTCCATGGGTGAACTGGGATGGCAGCATGGTAGGACCCTTCACTGCTTACACACTAGTCTCTCTGTGCTCCATTAGGAAAAACAGCTCTACCACATGATTAAGCTATGCGACAACGTTTTCCCAAATGTGATGGAGAAATCTCAGCTGCCGACCAGGGCGCCAGGATACTCTTGCTGCTGCCCCAATTCACCACCTCATCCATGTATGAGGTCCTAAGAGAAGAGAAGGGCCAATATCATTTAATGGGCATTGCTAGCCTTTTCTGTGCCCATTAAACTCTGGCAGCTGCCCTGTACCATTTGACATGTCTCCAGAAGGCCTTGACAAAATACAGTTATTGGGAAGAAAAAAACAGATTGTTGTGTGTAAACTGGAGCTTCACTATAAATAGTATAATCTGTTGCTCAGTGAACTGGGCAAGACAATTAGCAACACTGAGTAATCAGTGTTTCACCCAAATCTTACTATAATAAATCATTCAGAAGAGGGGTTGGCCCACAAGCTTCATCCATAACTGTATGCATACTATAACTTACCCACAATGTGGTTTTCTAGATCTCTCACCAGATGACTAGCTCTTCCTTTTGTAATATATCCATAGCCTAAAGAATAGACACAAATAGTTCCCCATTCAATGGAAAATAGTAACATCAGAATAGACCCTTCAGTAATTTATTTTATTTGGTTTAATTAATGTATGTCTCCCCTGGTAGCCCAGATTTTCTTGGTGCATATAATTTAAGAGGTAAGACAGGCATGGGCAAACATTTTTGCCTTGTAGCTACATTGTGGACCCAGCCAGAAGGGCTGGGCCAGAAGGGAGGACGGGTGGGCACATGCAGGGTGGGGCGGGCCTGTGAGGGGGAGGGGTCAGGAGAGGATGGGGCCAGGACTTGGGTCATCCTCAAGTTGTCCTCCCAGCATAAGGACAGGGCTGTTTACCCCATACTTTTGCTGGATAGGAAGGCAAGACACATGGCAGCTGCCTGCATCCTCCTCTCCATCCTCCTCTCCTGATCCCCATGCTGTCCTCTTGGCATTATGCCAGGAGGGGGGGGTAGAGACAGACTGTTGCTGAGAGCAGTCTAGAGGGCTCTCAGGTGATGTGTGGCTTTCTCGCCCATCTTTTTGGCATAAGGATATGGTGGGCTGTTGTGTCCTTATGCCAAGAGGACAGGGAAAATGCGGAAAGCCTGAGGTATAAGCACCCCAGGGGCTGCATCCAGCCCCAAGACTTTAGTTTGCCCATGCCTGAGGTAAGGTGAAACTTGGCATAAAAACTGGAGTGTTAGCTGCATGAGCATAATTTGCATCTATTAAATGGTAGCATAATGAATTTATAAAGTTCATTAGAAAATAGGTGAATATTGAGCAAGAAGATTTTTTTGTTAAAATAAAATTGGATATTGGTTTTGTTGTGTGATATTGCCAAGATTTTTTAAAGATTACCATACTCCCTAGCCAATTTTTGTAATAGTTAAAAATAACATTTCTTAAATAATACAAAAAGACAAAGACTTCCCTGACTGGTAAGATAGATCTATTGGTATTTTTCCTACAGCACTGACAGAAAAACTACTGAGTTCTCTGGTTAAAAAAAAAGGGAGGGTAAGGGGATAATACTTTTTTGCTTCCTACAACAAAGCTGCTTTGTTTTTGTTTCCATTCAGTGGAGAATATGACTGTCATAGCATTAGTAACAGATAGAACAGAGCCTTCAGTAATATTATGCTAAATGAAACCTGCACAGATTATTAATGGAGTCAGGGATACAAGTGAGCTAGCTGTTATCTCTAATGCTTAAATAAACTATGGCTAAATGGTGGAATTAATCACACTAAAGTCTTAGCCCCTGATAAGGATCCTGCCATTCTATTTTTATTTATTTTGAGGTTGGAAAACAATTTAGCAACATTGTTCAGGATGTCCCAATTGCTTTCAATCCAGTATCATGTGGCTTTGCTTTAGATCTTATCATGATGACTGAGTTAGTGTGACAGAATAGCATTCCAATGATTATATCCACCTTTATCAACTTCATTGCTAAATGAAGTGGGACAGGAAAGCTAATTATACTTCTGCTACAGAGAATCATTTCAGATTGCCTGGCCCATTGATTTACAGAGGAAATTTGTACTTTATGATAATGACAACACTGTGTGCAAATGCCTCTGTCTGTCTGCCTGTCTATCTATCTAAACATTGGACTCTGTAGTCCTCAATATAGGAAACGGGCATGTGCTATTTCCATGTTGCAAAGTTCAGTATGGCTTTCACTTTTCAAGCAATTCCTGAACTCTTAAGATCCTCTTATTTTGAAAATTATGGAAAGTGATTTGTGACAGATTTGCTATGCATCAGCAGCCCGTCTCTTCTAAGTACAGACCCTGAGTCACTGAAGTATAAACTATATACAGCCAGAGGATGGTTTCACTGGTGTTATAGATTTAGAAGGTCGGGCTAGGGATAATTTGTATGAATCACTCTAGTTTGCATGTTTTTAACTAAGACCTGAACTGAAATGTAATCATCCTCAGGTTTTTATAGTTCCTCAAATAGTGTACTGAGAATCAGCATGATGGTTGAGTTTTGGGCTGGTAAACTGGAAGATCACAGTTCATGAAACCCTGGGTGACCTTGGTGGGAGCTTTAGTCTCTCAGCCTCAGAGAAAGAGAAGAGTGAACCTCCTCTGAACAAATCCTGCCAAGGAAACTCCATAATATAGTTGCCCTGGGACAGTGTGTACTTTTCATGAAAGAAGCCTTCCTGCAGGACCGTAACACATTTGGGTATCCCCTGGGAAATGTCTTTGTAGACGGCTATTCTCTCACACCAGAAGAAGAATATATCAACATAGAGTATTTTATGCTTATTCTTATACTAGTAGCAATACAAAATGTTACTATAAGGCTTGAGGGTAATGTATGCATCGAATGTAAGTCTTCTAGCCAGATTTTAGTGGTGCTGCCATTTTGTAGAAACCTTAACTGGACAGACTTCAATTCCAAAGCAGCAAAGAAAATGAAGGTGGATGGGATGTTTCCAATTTTTGCATACAGTTTAGCCCTCCATATCTACTAATTCTGAATCCATTAATTCAAGCATTAACAACTGGGGCGGGTGGGGGGACGACGACATAAAAACCAAAAATCGAACTTGAGTATTGCCATTTTATAGAAGGGATTTGATTTAATGTCACTGTTGTATATAATGGAACTTGAGCCTCCACAGATTTTTGGCAACTATGAGGATCGGGTCCTGGAACAATAGATACCAAGGGCTCCATTAACATAAGGCTACAACGATTCCATAGCCAAAAGCCTTTCATATTTATGATTACAATTACAATCATGGTTTAATATTGGGTTATTCATGTGCAATCTGGATATTTTGCTAGTTTCAATCTTGAACATTGGCATTTATCATCCTTCTGATGATCCATGTTCATTCATGGATACCAAGGAATCAGTAGCTACTGAAATGGATATTTTGATGGAGGCAGGCAATTTCCCCGGGTAAATACTAACACATCTTGAACAGAATGCTGGACTAGATGGGCTGAGGCCCGATTCAGCATGGCTCTTCTTATGTTCTTATGTTCTTATCCTTGTCAAAATGGCATCAGGATTTGGGCACCAAATCATTTAGTACATTATGTGCTAATTATTTCCAGTCACTTTTCACATATTTTCTGATTTTGTTGAATCTAGAACTTCCACCATCTAGTTCCACCACTTTTTCATGCATGCATTAAAATTCACATTTTCATGTAGGTGGATAACGAGCTATATCTAAACGGTTTTGGGCATGAGGCTAAGCAGACTTGGTTACATAACCATGGAAGAAAAAGAAGTTCATAAAGAAAATGCTGACAGACATTTCAGTTTTCTTAAGCAGGCTGACAGGCTTAATTGAAAGTAATGATCTCATGTCTTGATGGAAACTTTTCAAAATGCAACTGCAGCATTGAATGTATGAAAAAATACAGAAGAGCAAAAAGAACTCATTTTCTTTTCCACACACTTTAAATGCATGGTGCCATACATCTGCCTGTGAAAAACTTAAGAGATCGTTCTCTTCTTTAATTTCATGTAATGTTGCACTTGAATCCAGGTGGGTAATATGGATGAAAATTTGGCAATAATACAGCTTTTAATAAAAAGTGTTTTAAGCAGGGTTATTTTCCATTTTAAATATAGTTGCATATGGAATAGCCCATAGGTGCCACCACGACAATTACTCAATGCTGTTTTTCTGCTGTCATTTAAGAAATTCTCGTAATTAGTTCATTGATCAAAGTTATGTGTTCTATAAAACTTTAGTTTAGTAATTCAAAGTTCAATAAATCTTGAAATCACCCTATCAAAAATAAGAAGGACTGGCAGCTAATTATAATATCAGTGGAGGGAAAGCAGAGGGTGTGATGGAATCTGCCCATCCCTGAGGACTCATGCAAAACGAGTCTGCTGCATCCTTTCTTACCTTGTGTGTTCTTCCTGATTAATAACTTGCCATTTTGACTACATTTGTTAGGCCAAATATGTCCTAATGTTCATCTGTGAAATCTTGGAGGGTATGGTGGATTACAGTTAGTAGCACTTCCTCCCTAGAAACTATTTTGTAGCCCAGATGTGCTGCCAATTGACCTTACAAGCCAGTTTGCACTGGAGCCAATCTTCTGATCACACTCCTTCCAAACTGTGTGACTGCTCTGCTATTTCACCAAAATGGCAGAGTGTTCTCCAACTTTCCTAAACACTGAGCTAAACTGTAGGCATGGTTTCGAACCCAAAAATGGCGATTCTAAAATCAAATGGGGGGTTGATTAGTAAAGAAAGACTTACAAAAAAATTCCAAAAATTTCTAAAATGTAACTTAATTACTAACGAAATTCGTTAGTAGTTCGTATGCCAGCACATGCGAATTCCAGATGGTTTTGGCCTACAACTCCCAGAAATCCTAACAGCTGGTAAATTGGCTGGGATTTCTGGGAGTTGTAGGCCAAACCTTGAATAAATCACACTGAATTCTAGATGGGACTCTCCAAATAGGAAGGAGGGAGGGAAGGAGGGAGGGGGGTATTCTATTCTTGGAAGCAGCAAAAAAACAGCAGTAATAACAATGGGTATAAGAAGAGGTAAAATTCAAACCGAAGTATTCTGACTGTGCTCCCTCCTCAAACTGCAAAAGGCTCTTCTCTGAGCCCGGGAAAAGGCAAAACCCCGGCACAGCATTTGCTGCCTGGGTGCACACACATACATATTCTTGGGGGATTTGCTGCAGAATCTTCTCTATGAGCCCGGGATTCTGCAGCAAATACCCCCCCCCCAAAGAATATGTATGTGTGTGCACCCAGGCAGCAAACGCTGTGGCTGTGCCCGTGGCTGTGCCCGGGCTCAGAGAAGAGCCTTTGCAGTTTGAGCAGGGACCAGTCAGAATACTTCGGTTTGAATTTTACCTCTTCTTATACCCATTGTTATTACTGCTGTATTATTGCATGTGCATGGAATGTAGGTATATGACCAGTTGGATTACTTATAATATTAGGCACTTACAGTAGCATTCATTCTATTATACATTAGGTTGGTTTCTCACCCCAATACCCTTTGATGCTTTAGATCCTGGCAGGCAGGAGGCAGGGAAGCCTGGAAAAATGTAAACAGAGAGGTTTACTCAGAAGTAAATCCACAAAGGAGGGCACTTCATCCAAAGTGCCCTCCTTTGCAGATTTACTTCTGAGTAATCCTCTCTGTTTACATTTTTTCCGGCTTCCAGCCGAAAGAAGGAGCGAGTTTAGGGCTTGCCTTGCCATAATACTTATTGGCAAGGGAGGCGGGAGGGTGGTGAGAGAGAAGGAGGGTGCCCCCTTACGACCGAATAATGACACTCAAGAAAAGCCTGGCCCCGTAAGTTCTATAAGAAAGTCCACTTCCTGGTTGGCGTTCCAGGTGCGGAAATACTCAAAAGTAGCATTTCTTACGAATTTCTTACGAATCATTTCATTTTCATAACTTTTTTCTCATGCCTACTAAACTGGGTCACCCAATTTACCTTGCTTTAAGGACTAGAAGTCCCTGGATGGTGTGTGGGCACTCAGAAGCAACTTCTGTTCTTCTCCAGGTTTTTGGTCTTATTGTAGACATGCAAGGTAAGCCTGGATTGTACATAGTACCATAAACTCAGTATTGTGTTTTCCCAGGTGTTTGAAGAACATGCTCTTTACATAAAATTGTAAGCCCTTGATTTTTTATTTCCTTGCTGCTTCTGAAAAAGTGGCAGCTCTAATAGTAGCTAGCCTGACCACCAGACATTAGATCAGATTATCAGTTTGAGATAGTTTGAGGTTTTTTGTCCCTAGCTACAGCTTTTTAGCCTTCCATTATCTTTTCCTGAAATGTTAACATGAATTAGATAGCTTTATTTCACAAGGATCTTAGATGTAGCTGCACAGTCAATAAAATTTGGCTTGAAGGTCAAGATGTCCAGAAAATGCCCCCTCCACCACGAGACTTCCAACTTGCATCCAGACTGCAACAGTGTGATAAAAACACACCAGAAATCCTGAATCTTGCCATAAAATACACAGAATGCTACCTGTGTATGAATAAGGCACAGGAAGAGGTGAGTACCAAGTATGGAATGCTTATGTAAATAGCAATAGGAAAGCAAACAGAATAAGAAAGCAGCTGCATAGCCCATTTGGATGGTAAACACTGAAAGCTGAACATTCACACTTGAATTTATTGCCTTGCTTTGAAGAGCTGTAAAGCAAGTGCTGGGAAAGCAGTTCACAAGGAGGTGAAGGGAAAAATCCTAGGTTTTGACAGAGGGACTCAATCTGAATCAGAACATCTAGTGGAGCTTTGTGGACTCTCTTTGATCATTCAGACAGTTCCTGGTGTGCCTGTGTAGGCACTCTAGAACAATCTGGATGTCTTAAATCAACATTTTGCTCCTCATTAAATGGATCTGTGGAAGCAGCCAGAGTTCATGAGCTGAGTCTTTCTGCAAAATATTCTCTAAATTTGGGATATGTTGCACAAGACAACTTCTATGATAGATCATACTACAGCTGTGTTAATGCTACTGTGTGTTACTTTTAATCAAGAATGCTAAGCCCAGCTGCAGCCATTATGATGTCAATTTTAATAATTAAAAGCTTTAATCCCTAGCACTATGTTTTATATGCATAAATGTTGAGATTTCTATCCTGCTGGCTAAATGTCTTTTTTTCTTACTGCGGCAAGGGGGGGAAACGCTTTGCTACCCCTCTAGCAATAAAGTGGAATAAGATTCTAGCAAGTGGAAATAAGTTATAGTTTTCGCTGAAGGGACATGGTGAAGATTGGGAATGAGAAAAAATGTCTGTTGACTGAGACCTGCCTCTATATATTTCTGGACAAATGGACAAATTTGCTGTGATGTGGTATGACAGCTCAGGAGAATGCAGGTTCCAAATTCAAAGTGGGGGATGCAGGCAAAGCCCATATACAGACAGTTACTCTGAATGGGAGAAATAAATTCTACAATATGTCTCACAATAAATAAATTCAGGATCAAATAACAAACTGCAGGGAAGCCAACAGAAATGACCTGCTTTCTCTTGTGCACATACTACTGAATTGTAAATGCAGTTAATCTTGACATCTTAATTACAATGGGTTCTTTTACTGTAACATTTTCGAGGTATGGAAGTGTTTCCCATGACAAACAAGCAGAGGAAAATGGAAGCAATACTAAAGAGACATTAAACTGACTTATGCAATGTCATTGTAAATTTGATCCTGTTCCAGTAGAAATATGTAGTGGATGTAACCACATACGAGGTCTGCTTTTCCAAGTGTCAAATAGTGTGAAGGAAATTCAAATAGGATTTAGTCCAGCAGCATTTGTAATTTCATCATGAATGCATTTCTGATGTGGGCAAGAGACCAAATTCTGCCCACAGAAAACTACATACATACAGAGTGTAAAATGCTATATCAAAATGACTTGTGTTTGCCGTAGAACCTAAAAAGAATACACTCTGAAATAACAGGGGATTACTTCTTCTTTTGAACTTCAAAACTGTACTTATATTGAGACAGGTCTCACCATGTTTCTTTTTCCATGAAATGTTGTGCCTCATGTTGATCCAGGCACTGATGGAAATCTGCAGTCACATTCCAGTAGGAACAATCAATGTATAATAAAGATCCATCACTTTAGAATTTCAGCTGAACAGATATGATCTTACAAAATAGTGCAATGTATGAACTATCCTGCAATCTGTAGTATTATTTGTCAGAGTAATATACCAAAATTCTCAGTTCTCTTTTATGTTCAGTTAAAGATGGAGCATATGTTGGAGTGAATTTCTGATAATTTCGGATCTGAGTATGCTGCCTCAATTTGACAGAAATTTGAGTCCAGAATCATCCTGAAAACTACAAGTTTCTTCTCTCCCATCAAGACAGATGGAGAGACAATTCCCTTTTTTCATGGCTCCCCACACACACACACACACACACAATTTGAATTAAAATAAAATTGCAAAATGTGTGCATATATTGAGTATGCATGATATATATTGATTCATATGACAAAATGATGATTCATACTAATGGGAGAAGCAGCAACCTAAGGAAACAATTAAGGTCTAAAGCTAACCACTTCTAAATATCATTGTCCTCAGTGAGTGAAGATTGATGCTTGTGTTTACCCTTCTGTTGAATGGGTTATACTGTACTGTACTAAGTATGATAGTATTTTCTCCAGTCTCTTGAAGTGGGCAGGGTATACAATGGGAGTATACAATCTTCATCAAAGAGCTCTTATCTCCGTGACCAACTGGATTTAATTGCCTTTTTGTTTGGTTCCTTGATCTGGATTAAATCATGGTTAAGAAACTTATTTCCACTGAAGACAGGTTTGTGGCAGAAAAGACCTTTCCATGTTGATAATGTCCAGACACTCCAAACAAACAGATCTGAACAGTAAAGCTCAGTTTACAATTAAACAATTGCTAACATGTCTGCACATTTTAAAATCGGCAGTCTGGATGGGGTGAAATATTCCTGGAGGGTGCTTTAATAAGAGCTGGCTCAGATTCTTTTACTGTTATTATACTCTTCTCATTAATATGGATTCTACAAACTAAAAGAGAGGATTTCAGATGTAAAACTTCCTTTCACCATCCCTAACAGAAAATGATTTCTTGCCAGCTGCCATTGCTTAGATCACCCTGCACATAGAGGAGAAAGCTTTCAAATGTCTTACATGTGGTCATTACAAAAGGCAGAGAGTGAAGTCCATGAAAAAGAAGAACTATTACAGGAAAACTTAGAGCTAAAGATTGGGGTGGTGTAGGAAGTGAATAGCAGATAATAGATTTCTAGTGGATGGCCTGCACACAAGGCAGTAAACTATAGAAGCTTTTGTCAGGGAATAGTATTGATGGCTTTTATCCTCTTGACCTTTACACTGAATGAGTGGACTCAAAGATATCACAAAGGCCTTTGCAGAAGGGTATTTGGCTCAGATTCTTTGGTGGCCAAAGCTCCATTATGAGACTGATCACAGAGAGTCCTTTTCACAGTGCTCTTGGCTTCTATTTTAGCTTTACGAATAGTCTGGAATATTTATTTCAGTCGGCATTAAAAACAATGGCCTTACCTGGATGAAAAGACAATATGATGGCAGTAGGCCAGTTAATGGACTTGTGTGTTTACCATCTTGTTTGACTCTTTATTACCATATATGGGTATCTTACAGAGCAGATACTACAATGCAGTACAGAGTTCTTCGAATTTAGTAGGTATAGCAGAGTGCACTTCAAAAACATCCTTTTTAACAGGGAAAAAAGGCATGAATAAACCATATAATTTTTTAAAAACATAAATGCAAAAGGCCTGTGTGAACTAAAAAGCTTTCACTTAGTATTAGAAAGATGAAAAGAAGTTCCACTTCAAAGAAAGTGCTTGGTTGGGACACGTGGATCAGGACCTTTGAAGATAATCTTAGGGTCCAGGTAGTTGTATACGGCAAAGTTTGATACTTTGGTAATCTAGTTTAAAATCATTAAGGGCCTTCAAAAGTTAAATTAAACACTTTAAATTGAGCTCTGAAGTTTGTCTGCTAGCCAGGACATGTGATAAAGTGTTGTCATATTAAGGAAAAAAGAAACATCCAATTCATTTGTACATTCAGCAGTAGAATATATAAATGGGGAAAATGAGACGTTTGGATATAATATCAGATTATTGCATTTACTCTCTGTTGTGCACTTCTTCCACCCACAAAGAACTGAAGGTAGATGCAACTTTGTCAGATGCTTCATTAGAATTTATTTATTTGATTATTTATGTTAGAATTTATCAAGCTACATTCTTTAAAGGGGTTACCAGGCACCTACTTGAAAAGAAAGTAGAAAGGACTAGTAAGGGCTGCAAAAAAAGGGGTCAAGATGAAGGTTAAAATGAAAAGAGCTTTAAAAATAAGCAAGGAAAGCTTGGACCTAATTGAAATTACAATTGCTTTCATTTTGGGAAACTGTTTTCTTAACAGATTGCAGCAGCCTTGTGCCTCAAGGTTTTTCTGATTAAATTAATGATGGTAGTGATAAGCTCCATTAATGTTGCCATTTCCAGAGGGAAATACTTCTGCAACCTATTCCTTTCCCCCCCAAATCTCAGGTACAGTAATGGAATCCTTAATTGGGGCCAGAGCAGGCCAAGAGGATGAACTTTCTTTTATTACGATGCAAATGTAGGCAATCAAGGGGATTAATATTTCATATGTGGCAGTCTTTACACTCAGTGTTTTGGTTACAAATCTCCTTGGTGCTCAGCTAAGAAGGTGCCTCTGAAGGTTGTTGTTACCAGCGGAGGTCCTAAACCTATTTCTGTTTTACGTTGTTATCACGGCACCAGCCACACTTGTATGTAATGTTGGCTGTTGTTAAAGGTGTACTGTTATTAGGAGATGTCTTTGGTGTCAAAACGTGTTATTCAGATTTTCTGTAGTAAAGTATATGGAAAACACTTATCTACATCTGTCCCAGTTTGCCAGAGGCTGTTTTTGATCACATCTCCCTGTTTTTTAGCTGCTTTTGCCTTTCGGGATTGCCTTTTAGACTTTTTCTACTGACCATTGCTAAACTAAGTTATTTTTCTAAAGAGTGATGGCCAAATGAATAATATATAGCAGGGCTGTCCAACTTCTACTGGACCTGTGGCCGGAATTCCGGTCACTGATGACCTGGGGGGCCGAAGGGTCTGCCTCCACCCCCGGCTCTGCCCCTGCCCCGGCTCCGCCCCCTCCCCCTCCTCCGCCCCCTCCCCCTCCCCTTAACATAAGGGGAGAGGGAGAGAATGGAATACAATGGGGGCATACATAAACAATTCCATTTATTTAATATTAACATAAGGGGAGCCCCCTGATTCAGCCTACCTTCCCAAACGCGCAGGATCCAGGAGAAGCCGATCCACGAGACAGGCCATGACCGACTGTGCCAGGCGCCAAAGAAGGTCTGTGTGGGCCGTGGGGATTCAGTAGCCGAGATTTCGGCAACAGGAGGAGTATCGCGAGACTACGCAAGCCACACGGGATTTCGCTCTCAATGCAGGCGTGATCTCGCGTTGAGAGCGAAATCCCGTGTGGCTCGCGTAGTCTCGCGATACTTGCTCCGAAACCTGGAAGTGGGTAATTCTTTTAATTATTATTTTTCTTTTTTATTTTTTATTAAAATGATGAGGGGGGCAGAGGAAAGGGTCTGGGGGGCCGTGTACGGCCCCTGGGACGCCTGTTGGACAGCCCTGATATATAGCTATCACCATAGTGCTAGTAGTGGTAGTGATTATATTTGATGAAAATACATTCTTATATCTAATACATATACATCTTTCATTAATATTAGGATGTCATATATGCTCTAATTTCAAATTCTGCAAGTATTGTGGTGGAATGTCAGACTGCTGAGAATAGATTATAGAGTACAATACAAAAAGTCTCCTTATCCATGGACTTGATTTCCATGGTTTTGCTTATCCATACTCCATAACCCCCCTACCGAAATGTCTGAGGGTTTCTTCTGATACTCCAGTGCTATACATCTTCTGCCAAGATGTAAGCTGCTCTGAGTCTCCCTTGGAGTGGGAAGAGCAAGATAGAAATGTGCTAAGTAAATAAATAAATAAATATTATATGATATTCTTACAGTCTGTGCATAGTAAAAAATTAAGTCCACTACTGTTCTTGATCTCAATTACCCGTGTGTGTCTTGGAACATAGCCCCCGCAGCTATTAGGGTTATACTCTACTTGAATCTTATTGGTTATTCCCAACTATTTATTTATTTATTTATTTATTTATTGGATTTATGCACCGCCACTCCCGGAGGCTCGGGGCGGTTTACAGCATAAGATGCAAATACATGAATAGATTAAAACAAAGTAAAACGGTATAACACACTGTAAAACTCAATAAAACACAGAAAAGAATCACAAGCATTCAAAAGCCTGCCTAAATAGGTGTGTCTTGCACACTCTGCGAAAGGTGTTCAAATTTCACAGAGCTCGTGTCTCTGGAGGCAGAGCGTTCCACAATGTTGGGGTGATGATGGACCAGGCTCTTCGCCTGGTTGATGTCAGATGTAAGGATTTTACACTGGGGATGCTTAGAAGATTCAGGTCTTCTGAGCGTAGTGATCTCGGGGGGTTATATGGAATCAGGTGATCCCATAGGTACACTGGCCCCAGACACTGGCCCCAGACACTGGCCTTGAAAGTAAGAACTAACACCTTGAAGGTGATCCCATATTCAATTGGCAGCCAGTGCAGATCTTGCAGAATTGGAGTTATTCGGCAAGTCACAGGCTCCACCGCGAGCAGCCGGGCTGCAGCATTCTGCACTAGTTTAAGTTTCCAGATCACGGTCAAGGGTAGACCATTTTTAAATCTATTGTTTTAAACAAATTATTTTAATTGTAAATTTTGTTATTAGCTGATTCTTTTTGTAAGCCACCTTATGTCCCACTTCAGGAGAAAGGTGACATATAAATGAAATACATTTAAACAAATTAATGAATAAAATAGATAAAAATATGTTTAGGCCTAAAAATACAGTGTGATTTCATTTTGGAATAAGGTCTGTCACATATCAAATAGATGCTGAAAAGTTTTAAAGGTACAGAAAAAGGAAAGCAAAAGGAAAGTTCTTTACAAGAAATAATCTATTGGGGATTTTAGGTTTAGGTACTAAATGCAATTGGTGATGACATAATAGAAGTTCATAAAATTATGTCTGATCATAACCTTGGGTCATCCAATTAAACTAAGCAGTAGGAGATTCAGGCCATGCACCTCAGGCCCATGGTGTATCATTAAAACTACAGAATTTATTTCTAAAATATGTGATGATGGCCATCAAGATAGACAACTTTAAAAGCAGATGATACAGATCCATAGAGAATATCACTATCAATGAGTGCTTGCTATTAGGGTTGTATGTTATCCCCAGGATCAGAGGCAGCATGCTGCTGAGCATCAGCTGCACATGAATAGAAGCAGGATCCCTGCTATGGGGCTCATATCCTGCTTGTGGGCTTCTTACAGGCATTTGATTGCACGCTGTTGGAAGCAGGATGATGTACTACATAGACCTGTGATGTGACCCAGCAGTACCTTTCCAGTGTTCTTAAAATATTCTTGAAATTATCTTACGTTAGTTTCTGCAAGAGCTATCTGCAGATCATTTCATTCTCTTGGATTTGAAACTAGCATAACTCTCATATCCACGGAGATACGTTTCTGAACTTACCATGGAAAAAGGAAGTAATCAAACGTCAAACCCTATTTAAATGAATGACTTCTGCTAGATGTTATCACAGATTTATCCTTAAGGACTTCCAAGATATTTTTCCTAGGAGTTTGCTTGATCCTTCAATGTAACTCTGTGGTACCTTTTGGCAGAAGCATACAAGAGAATCATCTGGAGAACCTATGAAATTTCTATAGAGGATATATTTTGTAAGAAACAGCTGTGTACACATGGGGAAGATAGCAGATTGAGAAGCTATCCATCATGAACTGCATTTATCCAATGAGTCCACAACAGGAATCATGCTATCACATATTATTACTTATATCATCTACCTAGAAATCTGGCTCTGTATGTGTCAATTCAGTTTTAATTTCTGAAGCAGCAAGAAAAAAAAGACTAAATCCTTTCCCACTTTTATCCTTATCTAATTGTCGAAAGAGTTAGTGTTTCTTACAAGTAGCAAACTGTTTTCTGATTTAAGGATGGTGATTTTGTTGAGTTCACATTTTTATGAGAATTCACATTTTGATTTTAACAAATGGTTTTAATTGAGATGTTTTAATTATGTGATTTTAATGTATGTTGTTTTTAAGTTGATGTGTGCTCAAGGCATCAATTTGTACCTTTGTTGTGAGCCGCTCTGAGTCTCCTCAGGTGAGAAAGGCAGGATAGAAATTCATTTAATTAAACAAACACTAAGTTTACCTTTTCCAAATGAATATGCACATCAAATGTATGTATTTGAACAATATTTGTACGAAAAGGTATACTTTAAGGAAAGGTGCACATCAGCAATGCTTACATTAGCTGAAAGTGTGCAGGAAAATTGATGTTATTGAAAAAAGTAAAAGGCAGTGTTATATTATAGAAAACTACTTGCCAAAATGCATATTGTGCCGCCCCAAGAGGGCTATGAATATTTGTTTTGTGGGTACTTTCCATGTAGCTGTTTTTGCTATTAGTTTCCTCCCTTCACCATGTTGTTTTGGGTCATGTGACCTTTGGGCTTGTCATGTGGTCCCTCAGGGTCTCTGGGTGATCCGCCCTCGGGTCCACCCCTTTGGAGAGGTTATATAAGGGGGCCTCGGCTCGCCTCTCCCTCTTCCAGCACCATCAGGACAAAGAGCAAGTCTTAGAGCGGACGGCTCCAAAAGGGAACCGTTTTTACTGCTAGGTTAATCTACGTCTCCAACCAGGATTCCCAGTAACAGGAAGATCCGTCTTCAACAAGGACTGAGATTCTGGGGAGTGCTAAAGGACCCAGTTTGCCTGCACTCCAGGAGACAACAGGACACCTTCAGACTTCGATGAGAGGTACCGCCTTTGATGTTACTTGTCGCATCGGGGCAGAAAACCCTTTTTTGGACATTGCAACAAGCCAAGCTTAAGCCATCAGTTTTAATGCTGATTGTACCAATAAATACCTTTTGGCCCTCAGTTTGCGTCAAGCATCCTTTTTGTTGAGGTCCACGGTGGCTTGTAGGTGGAAAGCCTAGCCAGCCCATCTTCCCAGATTAGAGATCTCCCTTTTACCCTGGGAAGACGGAAAACATATATTCAGCAAAATAAGGTACAAAGCCCATACCCATTTCCTGTGGACGTTTTTAACATCAAAAACCGAGCAGAAATGAAGTGAAAAAACCAATATAAAGATGAGAAAATGAGAAACTGGAGATGGACAGGAGTTATCTTTTCATTGTTATGCCTAGTTATGCAAATATATGATCTGTACCAATTCAGCCAAGAATAACTTCATAGAATATATGGTGGTCACCTGAGTTAAACCATATCATATTTCTAGGGTGCGAAATGCTTTGCATATATAGTTATTACATTGCACGTTTTTAATGGCCCAAGCAGTAGCATAACAGAGCATATTATGCACTTACAGGGTCAAGTAGGTGCTTTATGTATATTATGGAAGCAGGGGGCAGGGGCTGCAATAGTCTTTGACCAGAGGTGCTCTGAGACGTTACATTTGCACCAGACATATGAAGATGCAAACTGCCTCCGGATGTGCCTGGAGGAGCATGCTGTATAGCATTCTTTACACCTCCTTTTAAGACCAGCAGCTTGCAGTCGCTCAGCACCTGCTGCCAGATGCAAGTTAATAGGGAAAGGGGGAAGGGTGGGGGAAGGGTTATAGCAGCCTTTTATAATGTAGCTATCATTCTGTGTAGCTCTGAATTATAAAGAAACTTATGAGGCTTGTTTAACTTTATTCAGAACTAGAGAGTGATGCTTTCTGCTGATTTGGGAAAAAACCTTAATATTTAGATTGAAATAAACTGAAATGTGTATTGGTGCAGATATTTTAAACAAAATTACAAACATGTGCGTAGAATCATGAAGTAATATCACTCTAGGAAAAAAGTCCACTTAAAATCTGGTGTATGCCTCCTGCAGAATTTTGAGGTTTGTAGTTTAGGGAGGAGCCTTTAACAGCATTACTGAACTACAAACCGCAGAATTCTGCAGGAGGCAGAAACCGGATTTTAAGTGGATTTTTTGTCTAGTGTGATGAAGTGGATAGAATCATTGAGTTGGAAGAGACCTCGTGGGCCATCCTGTCCAACCCCCTGCCAAGAAGAAGGAAAATAGCATTCAAATCACCCCCAATAGGTGGCCATCAAGCCTCTGTTTAGAAGCCTCCAAAGAAGGAGCCTCCACCACACTCTGGGGCAGGCAAAGAGAGAGAATGAGAAGATGTAGAAGACAAAATGCTATAATAAATCTTCACATAATATTCAAATGTTATTCAAACATTTTTCTTTAGTTCATTGTTCTAATTCAGTTGCATATCACATCTCTCCCTCTTGTGCACAGCCTCAGAAGGCAATATAAAGTTGTAATACACACACTTATACATATACAAAAATGCGCCCAGATATAGCAGCCTACATCTAATATCTCCAAAGAGTGACGTGGGTTTCTTGTTTTCATTCTACCAAACGCTATTTATTTCAAGAATCCTATCAATACCACACTACTTTTCTGTTTACCTGCCCTTTTACGAAAACCTAGGAATTTTAGGAACCGTAACTTAGTCCTCTCCTGTTTTCCCAACTATTTATTTTCCAGTAATGCCTCAGAGGATTCTCTCCTGTTTTCTAACAAAATTTGCTTTTGTCATAAAGAATTTCAACTTATACACATTAATATAGTGAGAAGAGATAAAATGTTCCAATCTGAGTCGCTATTTTTCTTTAAATACTGTTCTCATTAATTCTCCGCTTTTGAGTAGTGTGTACAATTATGGTACTTGCAATAAAATATTAGAGGCTGGTAATCTTGTATGAACACAATGACAAAAACTGGACCAGGCCTAAACAATTAGAGACTCTCAGTAACTGGGACTAAGCAATCAATGAGACACTAAGAGAATGCACATCGTTAGCAACATTCTTCCATTGATTATGAGACAGTCTAATCTATTATAAATTTATGCTTTAAAATTAAGCGTATGGGGTTTTTTTGTTCTATTTCGAGAAGCCTCCCTTCTTATAAAATATACAGTATTTGAGCAGTCCTGGGGTCTTTTTACTGTTCCTGTATCTTTTAGAAAAATGCAGAAGTGCAGAAACTTACAAAATGATGTATTCAACAACAGCAAAATGAGTTGGCCGATACAGAGTTGTACCGGTTCAGATTGGCGATAGGAAAAAACAATCATTTCTGAATGGAATTCTACCTTTAAAGGATAATAATGAAAAAATGCTGTGAACCTAGAATACAAGCATAACACGGGCAAGGAGAAGTTTCTACTTGCTTTGTTATGCATTTGTTAGCAAAACACATTGTTGGTGTCCTGAGCCTCAGGGGAAATTACTTGTATTGACTTTGTCCCTGGTCCCCATATGCCCAAGTAGAGGAGTGGCCATTGCCTGCATTAGGATCCCTCCAGAACAACCGAAAGATCACAGAAACAACATCTGATACAAAATGTCGGCCTGTAACTCTTCTGCCATCACCTTTCTTATCTTATAAGATTATTAACAGCTTTTGCCTGGTTAAGAAGCCAGTGGAGCTTCAAAAGTTTGCATGATGTATTTTGGTTGGCCAAGAAAGGCATCACTTTTTTGTGGATTTTGCTTAATGGTCAACATGGTTACCCCGAACATATTTTAACAATCTCTGTAACTGCATGTAGGAGGCATTTTGTAGTGTTTGACAACCTGCCTTTATGAGAAGCTTACTGATTGCTTCTGTCCTGTTCATTGCCAAACCCTCTATAAACTCCCAAAAATGCTATATATTTCGGGGAACACATCTTGCAAACCATAGGAGTGGCTCAATATCTCTAAGCATGCCGTTAGAAAGAACTTGAGAGCTGACAAGCAAACTATAGATTTCATGGTGATATGACAACAGGTAAATGACTGTTTTAGAACAGCATCTTTTGGCACTAAACTCTCAGAAAAAACTTTTCCAGTGACTAAAAGTAATGTTAGGCTGTTGCTAGAGAGGAGTGAAGGAGAGGATCTGAAGGAAGAAAGTCCACTTTGTTGGGAGTTTATAAATGCCAGACAACCACATGAAAGTAAATCTGTTTGGGCCTAAAGGCATATAAAAACTAAGCATTCTACTCAGTCACTAGATGTGTCAATCTTTCAGTCTGAGTGCTTTTAAAATGCCTGGCACTCTTGGTTTCAGTTTGACTTTAGATATAACAACTGAGCACTTTCAGAAAGAGCAGAAAAGGAAGACTAAAAATAAACAAACCTGTCAAAGCCTCTGTGCCTACAGGGTCCCTGTCCTTTCAACGCTTTGCAGATATGTGGTGTAATCATTTCTAGTTAAAACAGGGAGAAAGCGTGAATAATATGGGAATGCTTCACTTTGTAACCCAAAATCCAACCTGGTGGTCTCCAGGGCTGTGGTTCTCAATCTGTGGGTCCCCGGATGTTTTGGCCTTCAACTCCCAGAAATCCTAACCGCTGGTAAACTGGATGGGATTTCTCAGAGTTATTTATTATTTATTATTTACATCATTTTTACCCCGCTCTTCTCTACCCCCGAAGGGGGACACAGAGCGGCATAACAAAAAGGCAACAATTCGATGCCAGTACAATAAATACAATAAAAACATAAACATTAAGCATAAAACCATTAACATTAACATATAATATATGTACATTCCAGTTAAAACCATGTTTCATCCAAGGCACAAGTATTGAGCCATCGCCATCAACTTGCCATTTCAGTTCCACTCTACAGTGTTGCGTTATGCTAATGTGCAAAAGCCTGGTCCCACAGCCACGTCTTCATCTTTTTCCTAAATGCCAGGAGGGATGGGGTCGATTGTATGCCGCTCAGAAGCGCATTCCACAGATGGGGAGCCACCACCGAGAAGGCCCTATCCAACTGTGTTTGATAAGTTGGTGACCAAAACACCTGGGGGGGGGGGAGACATAGGTTGAGAACCAATGCTTTAGGGCAGTGTTTCCCAACCTTTATTGAGCCGCGGCACACTTTTAACATTAAAAAAATCCGGGGGCACACCACCAACCAAAATGACACAAAATGACACTCTTAACACAGTAAAGAACGGCCGGGGGATGGTGGCCTGCTGGGAGCAGCTGCTGGGAGCAGCTGCTGGGAGCCGGGGGAGGGGGAGGAGCCAGGCCGTGCCATGCCCCCCCCCCCCCCCGGCTTCAGTTCTCCCACAGCTTCGCCAGCCTTGAGGGGGCAGTGCCAAGCCAGCATTGTGCTGGCTCTTCCACTGCTGGCTTGGCACTGCCCCCTCAAGGCTGGCAAAGCTGTGTGAGCGCTGAAGCCGGGGGGGGTGCCATGCCCTGCCCCCTCCCCCGGCTTCAGCTCTCCTACAGAGGAAGAGCATGAGCGGTGGGTGGGTTTCAGTGGGCAGGGCTCCTCCTCCGCGCAGCTTCAGCGAGCGAGGGGTGAGAGTCATGGTGGGAGTCATGGCGGATTGGAGGCTGGCTGGGGAAATGGCCAAAGGAGGCTGCGCCCCAGCCCCTTCTTTTTCTTCGCCGCCGCCCGGCCCTTCTTCCTCCTCCCCCAAGCAGCAGGAGTTCGGCAGGAGGAGGGGGAAGGAAGGGGGGCAGAGAGCTTTTCTCGCGGCACACCTGATGATCGCTCACAGCACACTGGTTGAGAAACACTGCTTTACGGTATTGAGAGTATCTTATTTACTGTCTTCTAAATTTGTTTTCTTCTTAGGTTTTTAGCTATACTATGTTTTAATCCATGTTGTAAGCATCTTTGAATCCTTTGCTGAGAAAAAAAAACCATGGGGTATAAATTAAATTAATAGATTTGACTAGCGTTGTCTTGTTCCTGGAAAGGTTTTCCTCGATTTGCAGGAACATAGTAGTCAATACTGACAATGATCCCCATACCACAACATAACTATTAACTAACAATTTGCTTTAATAAAGTTGCATCCAAAGCAACGTATACAAAATACAAAGAAAGCTATATTTTTTGAGTGGTCTTCTCTAAAACATACTACAGTATTCACCATTGATTTTCAGTATATCTTTAAGATCAAGGCAATGATCCCACTAATGGGTTATAAAATAGGCATCTAATGTGTTTTTTATTTACTGTCTGCAGGACAGGACATTTCCATAGTCTGTGGTCTACGGAATGTATATATAGCACTGGTTCCTAATTATACTGTCAGATAGCTGTGCCACATGGAGCTTTCCAAAACAGTCTAATGTTTAGGAATGCAAGAGCCTTGCCATGTTTATAGCAAAGCAGTTTGATTGTTTGGATGCATTCCCAGCAGTCACCAAGCTTCAATATTTTGTGCACATTCCAACTTTAGTGTATGCAAAATATTCACAGATAGTTGACTGCCCACGATCGGTAGTGATCCCTCCTTTTCTAAGCTCTCTAAAGGCCTTTCTGGTTTACATGGTGCAGAAGCAGAAAAACATGGGGTGCATCAACATCATAGTTTTAATGCAGTTTGATACCACATTAATTGCCTGGGCTTGGTGCTATGGAATAATGAAGGTTGTAGTTTTATAAGGTCTTTAGCTATCTCTGCCAAATAGTGCTGGTGCCTCACAAAACTACAAATCCCAGGATTCCACACCTTGAGCCCTGGCAGTTAAAGTGCTGTCAAACTGCACTAATTCTACAGTGTAGCTGCATCCATAACCAAAATTTAAAGTAACTAACATTGTTTTCCCAGTGGGACATGTAGTCCTAGTTGGCCCATCTTACAACATACTCAACATGACCTTGTCATAATCAATTGACCAAGCTTGCTTTTATGGAATGCTTTTTTTCAGTTGCTCATAATATGTATTCTATTTTATTACTCCTCTTACCTTCCCTCATTCTAGTGTGTTAAAATATAATGACCACATAATATCACATTATTCTTTTTTCCTTCTTTTTTCCAGTTAAGCGTGTGATATCCCAGCTGTTCTTTATAACCTATGCAGCTTTCCATTGAATTATTTCCCATTTGTTGGCATACTTCTTCACAATTATACATAAATCACATTTTATTGATGTTTTCAGATGCTCTCTTCCTTTAATATTATGACAAATATCTGTTCACAATTATAAATTACATACTATTGTTATAAATACTTACATAGAGACTGGAAATTGATACTGTTTTGTCAGACCTAGTCCTGTACTTTTGAAAGAATGTTTAAAGGTACAAAGCTAGGAAGTAATTGTTACTTTGTTACAAAAATTGGGCAGCCTCACATTGCCTCCATTTTCCCTGACGTCTTTTGAGAATAACTAGATTGCATCAAATTTAGTGAGGGAGCACAGTCCATGTGAAACAAGAGAAGCCTTCCCTTCAGCTGTCTCCATTGCCTCAAATGCGGTAATTCCATTATTCCTGACCTCTGGTGCATTGGCTTTTCAGCTACTCGGAGGGATTATCCACTCTCATCTGTGCTACAAAAATCCAGACATAAATAACTTGAGTACAAAAGGAATGGGGGGAAATTGGAAAATAAAAGTGAGAGGTGTTTTTACATGGACTGTAAGATATTCCATATAAAGTGATGTGTGCAGGAATGTAAACTCTCCCTCCCTCTCCCTCCCTCTCTCTCTCTCACACACACACACAAACACACACACACATACACACACTCACACCACATACACCCCTTCACATGTACAGTGATGGAAAGTACTCTGCACATAAAACATATTTAACATATGGAATACCTTGCCACATGGTGTAATGATGGTTGCTTTTACTAAGGCAGGGCTGTCCAACTTCTACCGGTCCAAGGGCTGGAATTCCGGTCACTGATCACCTGGGGGGCCAAAGGGTCTGCCTCCGCCCCTGGCTCCGCCCCCTCCCCAGTGTATTTTAACATCAATTAAAATACAATTATACAGTAATAATAATAAAATAAAATAATAATAAAAGAAAGGAAGAGAGGAAGGAAGATGGATGGAGGGAAGCATTGGGGTGGGGGAGGAATAAAAATACATTAATAAAATAATAACAGAAAGGAAGATGGATGGAGGGAAGCATTGGGATTGGGAGGAATAAAAATACATTAATAAAATAAAAACAGAAAGGAAGATGGATGGAGGGAAGCATTAGGGTGGGGAGGAATAAAAAATACATTAATAAAATAAAACAGAAAGGAAGATGGATGGAGGGAAGCATTGGGGTGGGGGAGGAATAAAAATATATTAATAAAATAATAACAGAAAGGAAGATGGATGGAGGGAAGCATTGGGGTGGGGGAGGAATAAAAATACATTAATAAATTAAAATAAAAGCAAGAATTAAAGCAAGGAAGGAAGGAAGGATTGAAGGAAGGAAGGAGCCCACCCCAGCAAAACAGCCCCCTGCTTCAGCCTACCTTCCCAAACGAGCAGGATCCAGTAGCCGGACCATGAGAGAGGTGATGACCGAGGCAGGAGCCGAAGAAGGTCTAAATCCCGTCTGTGTGGGCCGCAGGGATTCAGTAGCCGAGATTTCGGCAACCGGAGGAAGTATCGCGAGATTACGCCAGCCACACGGGATTTCGATCTCAACACAGGCGTGATCTCGCAGTTATTTTTTTCCAGCAGTTATGTATGTTGAGTGCTAAGTGGAGCTCATATCTACACTCTAGATTTAATGCAGGTTGACACCGCTTTAACTACTATGAAACAGGAGTTTGCAGGTTGTTGAGGCACCGAAACCCATGATTCCATAACATTGAGCAGTTTAAATGATGTAAAACTGCAATATTTCTGCAGTGTAGCTGCACCCTATCTTTAGGAAAAGTATGTCTTTCCGAATAAACCTCATACCGACATTTAGGTCAGTGTTTCACAACCTGGGGGTCAGGGCCCCTGGAGAGGTTGTGAGGGGATGTCAGAGGTGTCACCAAAGACCATCAGAAAACATAGTATTTTCTGTTGGTCAAGGAGGTTCTGTGTGGGAAATTTGGCCCAATTCTCTTGTTGGTGGGGTTCAGATTGCAGGTGAAATATAAATTCCAGAACTACAACTCCCAAATTTCAAGGTCCATTTTCCCCAAATGCCATCTGTGTTCCCATTTGGGCATATTGAGTATTTGTCCCAGGTTTGGCCCAGATCCATAATTATTTGAGTCCACAGTGCTCTCTGGATGTAAGTGAACTACGGCTCCCTAACTCAAGCTCAATGCCCACCAAACCCAGTATTTTCTGTTGGTCATTGGAGTTCCGTGTGCCAAATTTGGTTCAATTCCATCGTTGGTGGATCTCAGAATACACTTCGATTGTAGGTTAACTATAAATGCCAGCAATTACAACTCCCAAATGACAAATTCCCCCCAACCCCACCAGTATTCAAATGTGGGCATATCAGGTATTTGAGCCAAATTTGGTCCAGTGAATGAAAATACACCCTGCGTATCATATCCATAAAAGTAGCAAAATTACAGTTATCAAGTTGCAACAAAAATAATTCGATGGTTGGGGGTCACACAACATGAAGAGCTGTATTAAGGCATTAGGAAGGTTGAGAAACACTAATCTAGGTGAAACTGAATGCTCTCTCATCACTCCCATAAGAACATAAGAACATAAGAAGAGCCATGCTGAATTGGACCTCAGCCCATCTAGTCCAGCATTCTGTATCACACAGTGGCCCCCAGTTGTACACGGGGATCTCGAGCAGAAGGGAGGGCAAAACCCTGACCTGCTCCCGACCCCCCACAACCAGTACCCAGGGAAATCCTGCCTACCTCAACCAACTCCGAGGTGGCACTTGAATGTCCTTTTCAGTAACTACCGATACACTTGGTATCCATGAATCTGTCTAATCCTGCCTTGAAGTTGTTCAGGCTGACAGCTGTCACAACCTCTTCTGGAAGTGAGTTCCATAACCCAATGACCCTCCCTTTATTAGTCCTAATTTTCCTACCTTGGAGCTTCAGGGAGTGCCCCCTAGTCCTAGTGTTTTGTGACAAAGAAAATAATTTTTCTTTATTCACCTTTTCTATCCCATGCATGATTTTATACACTTCGATCAAGTCACCTCTTAGATGCCGTCTTTCAAGGCTGAAAAGACCAAGGCGTTGCAACCTGATTTCATAAGGGAGCCGCTCCATCCCTTGGATCATTCTTGTTGCCCTTTTCTGTACCTTTTCCAGTTCCGTTATATCCTTCTTAAGGTGCGGAGACCAGAATTGTACACAGTACTCCAAATGTGGCCTTACCATAGATTTGTAGAGAGGCAATACACCATTTGCTGACCTATTTTCGGTACCCTTTCTGATCATGCCTAGCATAGAATTTGCTTTTTTCACTGCTGCTGTGCACTGGGTTGACATCTTCATTGAGCTGTCCACCAAGACCCCAAGATCCCCTTACATTTCTCAGAAAAGAAATTATTTGCAAGGTTTCCCTACTCATCCTGCAATCCCTACTCATTCCTGCAATGGCCACATTCTTCTCCAGTGGTATATAATACTTGCATTAGGAAGGAAGTATTGCCACATGTCAGAACAATTTGGCAGGGGACCCTGGTTGTGTGTGCCAAAACTTGTTCAAGATCCAAAAAAGAAAGATCCCTGCACCATTTGGAATAAATCTTAGGCTTGGTCATTCATTTATTTTTATTATTAGCACTAAAAGCTTTACTTCTCCACCATAATAGGAAGCTGTGTTTGATGAAGCTTTCTGTGCTCGACAAAATAGTCAGGTGTCAAAGATATATGGGCAGCTGGTGTTTGTTTAGTAAATGATGTCCCTGTTATTGGACTATAAGACAGGCCTCAGTAGACTATAAATACACTCTGCTCCCATGCATTATGCCACAGTCCAAAGGCATATTTCAGACTGCAGTTGTTTACTTTCTAATCAGTTTCCATTTCATTAAAATGCCACCCCCCCCAAAAAAAAACTACTAAAAACCCTTTCACATTGCAGAGTTTGCTGAACGGTGAGCAAGATTACCTCATTCAAGCTTGAAAGGAGAATTATGAACCTAGAATAAAATAGATAAACAAAGACATCGCCGTTAAAATTCTTCATCCAGGTATTGCAAATAAATACTTTTGCGATTTGAGATCTATAAAGGCCTTCTGCAAATTGGATAACTATAAAACTGAAGGTTTTTTTAGTAAGACTTTTTTTAAGGGCACTAAAATTGAATTTCTTAAATAATGTTTTCCCCAAGCCATTTTGTTAGTGTGGTTAAGGCAGAGCTGCTGTCCAGCAGCACTAATTTAATGAAAAGGGTCAGGGTGAATATGTTGCTTAAAAGAAGATATACCCAGGGGGGGGGGGGGATAACTCAGAGTAGCTAACAAGGCAGCAATTCGATGCCACAGTATAAAATATAAAACCATAAAACATACATCATTAAAACAGTAACAATTAATTAAAACATCTCACCAACAGTGTATTCAGTATTCCGTCCACAGACCTAAATTCGTAAAACAGTAAGCCATATCCTCATCTGTCAACTTGTCAATCCAATTCCAGTCCAAGGTGCTGCATTGTGCTATTGTGCAAAGGCCTGGCCCCATAACCAAGATTTTACTTTTTTCCTAAATGCTAGGAGGGATGGGGTCGGTTGTATTTAGCTTGAAAGCACATTCCACAGGTGGGGGGGGGGGCACAGCCGAGAAGGCCCTGTCTCTCATCCCCACCAGCTGCATGGAGGGAGCGAGAGCAGGGCCTCCCCGGATGATCTTAAATTGTGAGGTGGGACATAGAGGCAGATGCGTTCAGACAAGTAAGCTGGGCCAGAGCCGTATAGAGCTTTATAGGTCAAAATCAGCACTTTGAATTGAGCTCGGAAGTGGACAGGCAGCCAGTGAAGCTGACACAGCAGGGAGGTGGTATGTTCCCTGTATGTAGCTCCTGTTAGTAATCTGGCTGCCACCCATTGGACTAATTGCAGTTTCCGAACTGTCTTAAAAGGCAGTCCCACGTAGAGTGCATTGCACTAATTTATTTGGGATGTGACCTGAGCATCAGACTTCCCAAAGTGCGGGTGCAGCTGGCGCATGAGTCTTAACTGTGCAAAAGCTCCCCTGGCCAGCTTTTGTCAGGATTGAGTTTCAATTTGCTAGCCCTCATCCAGTCCGACACAGCAGCCATGCACCGGTTCAAAGTCTGAACAGCCTCCTTAGTGACAGGCGGAAAGGAGTGACGTCATCTACATACAGATAACACCTTACTCCCAAACTCCAGATGATCTCCCCCAGCAGCTTCACAGAGCTGTTAAATAACATCAGGGACAGTACTGAACCCTGAGGGACTCCACACAACAATGGTTGTGGGGTCGAACACGTGACACCCAGTAACACCCTCTGGGAACGACCCTCCAGAAAGGACTGCAAGGCACTACCTCCAAGCCCCATTCCCATGAGGTGTCCCAGAAAGATACCGTGGTCAATGGTATTGAAAGCCACTGAGAGGTCCAGCAGAACGAACAGGGACACACTCCCCTTGTCTAGTTCCCGACATAGATAATCAACTAAGGCGACCACAGCTGTCTCAGTACCATGTCCCGGCCTGAAGCTAGACTGTGCGGGATCAAGATAATCAGTGTCTACCAAGAACCCCTGGAGTTGCAAAGCCATCACATGTTCCATGACTTTGCCCAAATAGGGGAGATTGGAAACTGGCCGATAGTTACCTAATTGATTGGAGTCCAGTGATGGTTTTTTCATCAGCAGTTTTATAACAGCTTGTTTTAAGCTGGCTGGAATTTTGCCCTCCTGTAAGGAGGCATTAACCACCTTTACCCACTCTGCCAAACCCCCTCTGGCTTCTTTGATCAGCCAGAATGGGCAGGGGTCTAGGATGCATTAGGTAGGCCTCGCCGCCCCAAGGATCTTGTCCACATCCTCGAGTGTAGATGCACTCTCAGTTAGTGGAAGATCTCTATTCAAATTTCTGGGATTCCCCTATTGCCCCTTCTCCATAACCCAGTCTCATCCTCTGCTTTTGATAAGTTTTAGTGTCAAGAAAATTAGCTAGGAAACTCTTTCTGGCACTCTAACATTATGTCCTCAAACTTAAATCCAACCCTCAAATATGGATTTCTTATGGGAAATGCATTTACATCAGTATTATTCAAAATATCTCAACACCCTTTATCATTTGTTTGCTTGCTGTGTTCTTCTACTGTTTTGCATACCTTTTTTCTCAAAAAGAACAAATGTGATGTTCATGGGCCCTAAAATCTGCAGCTGAGGGAAGGAAGATGCTTACTCACTTCTTTTGTTTTTATATTCCTCAGGTGATGTTCTTAGCTAAATAAAAGCTTTGGCATCTTTGGGGACTGGACTGGACTGTTCATTTTCCAGAAAATATTAAACTAATCATGCTAAAGTGTGAATAGAGGAAAACCATTAAAAAGAGTGTTTGGAGCAAAAAAAAGGCATAGCACAAAATAGAGGCTGAAGAGAAAAGATGGGAGATGAGGATGTCGTGAAAATGACATTTCTCTAGTTCACACAGAAAGCACAAATCTATTTTAACAGCATTTGGGACAGATACCATGAAGGGAGACCCAATTAATTTTATCTTCACGCTGCCATACAATCCATTAAATTGCTTTGGTCACCAAAATATCTTTAGTACATCATGATGCTCACAAAGGATTCATTCCCATTTATATACATCCCCCCCCCCACTGAAAAAATGAAGATAGGAAATCAGATTCAGTCTTAATCAGTGGATTGATCAGTTTCTGTGAATAATACAAAACCTCCGCTCAATAAAAGTGTTAATAATAGCCAGCCTGATAAAATTCTGGACATCTGTAAAAAGAGAAAAAAGCAAGACACCGACTAGTACATAAACATTGGTGTGAAATACAGTATATGAGAAGTATGTTTGTGCAGAGAGTTTGATGCCATTGACATAAAAGTACAGTGATGATATAGCCCCTCTCTTAAGACGCTTCCAGACTGGGGGGGGGGGACCCACAATGAACCAGATTTTTAAAAACCTGCTTCAATGTGGGTTTTTGTCTCCAAACACCCTTCTAAAACCAAAACTTTCCCAAGGGGTGTCTAGTTATCGGGAGGGCACCCCTCGCATGGCTTAAAAGTTAACAAACTTACCGGGCCAACATTATGCTGCTCTGGTAGGCCTGGCATGTAGAAATGATGTGCCATGAGGTGGGGAGGGGCAGGAGCAATATTGCTCCTCTCTCTCCCTCCTCCCACCTTCTTGTGCATCATTTCTACATGCCAGGAGGCCTGTTGGAGTAGCATAATGTCAGCCTGGTAAGTTTATTTTTACTTTTAAGGCTTTGATCAGGGGGGGGGGGGGAGGTTGGAGAGATCTCCATGCCCTCTTGAATCTCCATGCTCATGCAGCCTAAAAACCAAGAGTGCTTTGGGAACTGACCCCAGGACTACCCAGGAGTCAGTCCCCACAGACCCTATACCCCATTAGACCCAGGCCTTTCAGGAAGGCTCAGGTCTAATGAGGTACATAATTGATGTGAGACAAAGCAAGATTTACCTGATTTGTCCCAAATTAATTTACTTTTACCAGAGGCGTTGTTTGGATGTCTCCAGTAAAATCCCAACAGGCCCTTAGTTGAAGCTGTTATTGGTTAAGCAAAGCAAGGCTTTTAATCGATGTGGAAGCTCAATTCATTTCTACACATAAATGTATTGGCCCACTACAGAAACCTGTTTTCCTCTTATTACCACTTTCCGATTTTATTTATAGAAGAAAAACATACACCTAGGACTTGGTGTCACATAGCAACAATAGTTACTGTATTTACTTATTAAAATGCATCACATCCCATATTTTAATATATTTATTCTTATATATTTAGTTTCCACAGGCTTTAATTAAAGCTGTATTTTGACAGCAGAATGAATATAATATTGTTGCCTGTTGAGCTACAAAGAGGAGGATGTTTCACAACTGGAGCACCATAATAGACAATTAACTCTCCATAGCAGATAAGGCACTGGAATACCATAGCAAGCAAGGCCACCAGTCCTCACAAAGTGTATTGTCTGCTTGTAGTACAGAAAAAATACCTATTCAGCAGACCTCCATCTATAGGTAGATCTATATGTTGTGTGTACATGAGCAGTGGGTGAGGATTAGTTGAATTGTGTGCATACATGTCCCCAAAGATCACTGAGAGCATATCCTAAATAGCTGCTATATGGTGTATAACTCCTCTTCAACCACTTTCAATTTTGCTGTAAAAACTAAGCCATTCTGTCCAAAGGAAGTCCTGGTTGCCTTTTTGTGCCTTAGCTTTCTAGCACCAGTTACAAACAGTGGAATGAGACATAGATACCGGGACCCAATTTACTGGGAAACTCTCTTTCATGAGCCCTGATTATTTCATTAATCTATTACCCAAAACATGTGAATGGGTTTTGGTATTACTATTATAGTAAACTTAGTTATTAAAATGGATAAGATATTGTTTTGGTGAGAGACAAATTGGTATTTTGAGTGTTGGGCTAGAACTGAGATTTGGATCAATATTATCTGGAAACATAACATCTGCCAATTCTATGTGTTCAAACTTATCCAAAGTTCTCTATGACAGACTTTCTATAACACATGTAATCTAGGCCACTTTTTATTTTATCTTTTTATCTTTTAATGACTCAAGAGGGTTTACTTGAACCTTCAGTTACTTTGGAAGGGTTTGTGTGATGTAAATAGCATGAAACTGAGACATTCTTTCCATTTAGAGTAGGACCTAACTTTTAATCTCCTTGCTCATCTTGTTCCTGACCCAGATTTTTTTACAGTTCAAAGTTTCCTTTCCTTTTTTCTTTGAAAAAGGTCATAAATCCTCTTTTTCTAATAAAGACGCAAAAGCAGAGAAGAATCAAAATAACCCCCATATTTCTAACTTAGATCTGTCATTGGCACTGAGATGTATTAATCTTCTTTGTCACTTGGCCTCTGGGGGATCACAACATTTGGTTTCCTGAAATTTTCAATAAAGATGGGCAAATAACATATTTTCTGTATCCCTGTTTCCTAAGCCTTTAACTTCAGCTCGGGTGTCTTGCAGGAACAATTAAACTGAACTGTTGCTTGAGTTAGGTGAACATTGTTATTACAGCATTTGTCCCTTTCCTGACAAATTACATTATTTTGGTGCCCTCAGACCATTAGGACAGTCCACAGGGAGCCAACTGCAGAACCCAAGTGGCTGATCTTGCGTTCTTTAACCTGGAGGCAGATGACGGCCGACTTATTGTGGGCTTTTGATGCTGTGTATTAGTTAAAAGGAAGATCAGACAAAAAGGAAAGTATTATATTGAACACTGGTTCAACCTCCGAGCGGGCAACTGTCATCTGCTTAATGTTTGGAGTGTATCTGATGCCCTTAGACATATTCAGTAAGTGCTCTCCTTCTATGCCTCAGGCTCGACCCTGTTGTAGCTTAAGGTTATAGAACTGTATTTCTACTTCTTTGCCGTCTTGAGTATATTTCCCTTCTATCAATCTGGTCCTCTTTGACTTCCTTAGTGCTGAATTATTATTAGCCTTATTTCCAAATTTATTTCCATCTCCTGTTACATTTCCATTTTCTTTACTCACAGAGGGAAAGGCACGAAAGGAAACCATAGTCTTATAGAGCAAAGAAAGCACATTATTTGGGTATGAGGTTCTTAACACTTTTACCCTACTAGCGGATGTGTCAATCATTTTGTCTTCAAGACTTCAAAAGCAACAAAGTTATAATTGCTAACCGCAAATTTCACGGGCCACCTGTTCTTCATCTCTCTGTTTCCCTTTTTCCTATTTTCAAAAATCATTTTTATTTATGGATTTTTACTCTGCCTTTTCCAAACAATATTTTTTCTCCTAGTACCAGGGAGCAACAGCACTCCATTTCAGGTTATACTGCAAGTAGGACTAAGGATTCAATTTCACCATGGGGGGTGGGGGAAAAGCATCATATTACCATTGAGTTATGTCCCATAGCATTACAAAATACATCCTTCCATTTCTCATTCCTCTTCACACTTTGGGCCCTTCCACACAGAATATCAAGGCAGATAATTCTCAATATCTGCTTTGAACTGGATTATCTGAGTCTACCCTGCTATGTAATCCAGTTCAATGTGGATTTTATATAGCTGTGTGGAAGGGGATGTTGTCTTTTATTGCCAGTGTTACTGAAATTATCAGTTTTCAGATTTCTCCCATGAGCCAGTGCAGTCCCTCCCCACTCCATTTTTTTAAAAAAAACGTTGGGGGAAAAGATTATGGGGTACTTGACTTTCTCCTCCAATCCTGATATTCTACAGTTGACCCAAACAGCTGATCTTCAATATGACACCACTTGAAGGGAAACCTGACTTTAAAAATTACTATGCCAGGTTTATGAAACACGATTTTGGAAGAGAAATGTTTATGCTTGGTAGCAGACTCAATGTCACTGAAGCAATTCAACCCGGGTAATCCCATGTGTTTTTTTTTTGGGGGGGGGGGGGCATTTCAGACATTTTCCTAACAAAGCATGGCGGATGCTGACAGGAAATTCCCGTGCATTGTAGGAAAGACTCCATCATAAATTGTATCCTTAATGGATTCTTAGTGTTTAGAAAGTCCTAAGAAAAAGTAGAACTTCTGAACTACATAAACAGAAGTAGTTGCAATGGGTCAGGGCCCAGAAGACTTGATTTAACAATTCAGGGGTCCTATGGAGTCTCCCACAGGCTGCATTTTGGATGACTGGAAGTAATATCCCATCATTTATTGACACTTTTCAGGGTAAGGTTGTTTCAGGGCCCTCCCATAGTGTTATTTTGCAAACCGGGTTGCTGTTATTTCATATTGGGTGAGTTAAGGGTGCCTTTTGCCTGAAATTATTTTAACCCGTTAGTAATATGAGCATGTTGGATCACTGGGACTACATGATAACACATACGGGGGCAGACAAAACCTATTCTGTGTAAAGGTTGTGCTCCTTAATTACAATTGTTGGCAGAAAAGGAAGTCCTTTTTAATGCAGATGGGAATGTGTATAAGAATACTACTTACTGTAGTTTTATTCCAGACAGATTATGCATAAAGCAAAGGACAACCAATTTCAGGATGTGAAAAATGGGAAACCACATATGTAGCATTTGTTTTATTCTCCCCTCCCAAAACAGTTTCTTATGCAACATGCTATGTGATCCTTTTTTCATTGTAATTATGCTGAAGCAGAAGCAAACTACCAAAATAGCAGCCTTTTAGGAAAACCCAGAGTCAGTATTTCTTTTAAGTGTTTTCATTTAAGCTTCTTGAAAATAGTCATCATCCATCTCATATATTCTTAACTATAAGCATTTTCCCTATTTGTTTTATTTCTATAAGTATACCATGTACTAACAAATCTCTTAGCACATTTCTCATTTGCAAGTCTTTGTGGTTTTACACACCACTGTTGTACTAAATAAGCAGATGCATCTTTCTCTTTAATATTTTTCCTAGCTCAGCATTTCATTGTGTTATAATAATATAGTACTGTTTTTGGATGTGTGTGCTTTGGAAACATTAATTATATGGAAGCCTGATAAATAAAACTATTCTGGGAGCAATTTGGTATTTCCTCCAATTATGGTCCATATGCATCTGATGCAGAAAATTTAGTACCATCAATTCTAATGTTTGGATTTAAATGCAGACATATGTGATGCAGATGGATATTTAACAAACCTGATTTAAAGAAGAGCATGAGGAATGCACTAGTGCATTGTCATGGCTTGAGCATTAGACTATGACTCCAAGAGACCATGGTTGAATCTCCACTCAGCTATGGAAATCCTTGGTCATATCTAGGGTTACCATTTTTTGATATAAGAAATAAGGGACATTTACGGAATTTTTCACAAAAATAAGGGACACTTCATGAAAATCTTGAAACTCAAACGTTAGGTAGAAATAGTTTTATTAACAGAATAAGGTCATGATGGAAACTCACAAAAGAAACTGTCTTACGCCCTCTTAACAGGACATGGTATGTTTCTGCATGTTTTGTCATGCAGAAAAAACATTATTAGAACTACCTAATTTTCTCCATCTGCATTTAGTCCTTGACTTTGCTGACTTTAAAAGTGCACTGTCTAAACATTAAAATAAATAAATTTTATAAGACAGTACATCTTCATGATTATTATGTCAATAGTTAATGGTATAGTATAGTATGGGATACACAGCATTGTATAGTATTGGGATGCACAGCTAGGCCTATTTTAAGAGTAACTCTCAAGCAACCAGAAACTATCTTTATCCAACATGATCCAACATTCCCCTTGGGTAATGGTTAATTCGTCTACTGTACTTTGAAAAAGTCCTGTATCGCCTCTTCCTTCCAACGGGGACGCAGGCTGCCCTGCGAGTTGGAATCCCCGGGCAGGCATTGCCGTGGAAACCGCAGCGCGCACCTTCCTCTGGTAAACCCCGCCCAGTCCTGTCCTGCTAGTCAAAAATAAGGTACAGGACCTGAAAATAAGGGACACAAATTTTAGGGCCAAAATAAGGGACGTCCCTTAGAATAAGGGACATATGGCAACCCTAGTCATATCACCAGCCTCAGAAAAGACCCTTGCCCAGAAAATGTGATAGATTCTCCATGAGTCAGATATGACTGCAAGACACATAGCAATGAGAAAATGTATGTTAAAGTTAATACTTTAAAGCATCAATGTTTTTAGAGAGTCAGTGTAGTAATTTGAGTGTTGGACTACTGCTCTGGAGGTCAGGCTTTGATGTCTTGCTTGGCCAGGGAGAACTATTGGGCAAGTTTCACGCTCTCAGCCCCAGAAAAACCCATAATAGGTTCACCTTAGGGATGCCGTAAGTCTGAAACAAGTTGAAAGCACAGCAACAATAACAAACATATATGTATGCATCCTTGGACACTTACCACTGAAAAAAGAAGTTACTGTTTAAGGAAAAGTAGGCTGATTTCATGTTTGTTCCCTGCACAGAACAACTTCTAAAGGGTAGTACAACATAAAAAACACAACAAACTATACCAATTACCATAAAGATTGGCCCCTTCCTTTGTAAATTCTTGATTGTACAATATAAAAATGGAATAATTTTTTAGATAAAACAATCTGGCTTTTACATTTATATTTATGAAAACACATAACCAGGATGTGGTAGAAGAGGAAGTCTAAAGAGTATAGGAAATGAAAACTATCTTCATTCCATATTTTCCCCTCAAAAGTTCTGTCAAATTGCAATAAATGTCTTTGGGAAAGAGATACAGACAGTCCCTGAGTTACAAACATCTGGCATACAATGACTCCTAGTTACAAATAGGGGTGAGATAACAGAAAGTGAGATAAATCTACCCCTCAAAGGGGAAATTCACTCCTTTAAGAATCTCTCTGTTCCTGGCTTTTCTTCACAAATGAAGATTCAGGAAGGACTCATCCCATGCTTTCTACAAGCGCGTTGATGACTAAAAAGGCCAATCCGAGATAGGCAAGTTCGGTTGCAGAAAGCACAGCAGAAAGTCTCCTTGGGTGATGTTGTTTCCAGGTTGTGGTTCTTTCTGTGTTGTCATTTCTCTTTGAGACTCATTCGGCGTGACTTCTTGAAAGAGGCCGCAGCATTGTGGATAGTGTGTCTCCATGCCTCCCGATGTGAGGCCAGGGTGGACCATTGTTGGTGATCAATCTGGCCGAGCCTGAGATGTTGTTTCAGGGAATCCTTACATCTCATTTTTAGGGCGCCCCTCTTGCACTGAACCATGGCGAGTTCACCATAGAGTAGTCCTCCATCCTAGAGGCATCCCCTGCCCAGTGCAGCTGTGTTCTCAATAGCATGGCCTCAATGCTGGTGATCCTTGCTTGCTCAAGGACAGCAACATTCGTCACATAGTCAGTCCAGTGTATATTTAGGATTGTGTGAAGACAGCGCTGATGAAAGCGTTCAAGGAGTCATAGGTGTTGGCGATAGGTGACCCATGTTTCAGACCCATAGAGGAGAATAGACAGTACGATAGCTCTGTACACACTGATTTTTGTGCTTTGCCTCAGGTATTTGTTACTCCAGACTCTTTTGTGAAGCCTTCTGAATGCACTATATGCCTTTGCTAATCTGTGATCTATCTCTTTATCAATCTTGGCATCTGAAGAGATGATGCTTCCCAGGTAGGTGAACTGCTGAACGGACTTAAGCACAGATTTGCCTATGCTGACGTGGGGATGATGGTGTTCTTCCTGTGGTGCAGGGTTGGTAGAGAACTTCTGTTTTCTTCAGGCTGACTTCCAGCCCAAACAGATCTGCAGCTGTTGCAAAGCAGGATGTTAGGTGCTGCAAAGCTGCTTCTGTATGGGCGGCAAGGGCAGCATCGTCAGCAAAAAGCAGTTCACGGACTAGATAGTTTATAGTCATAGTGCGAGCCCTCAGATGGCTTAAGTTGAACAAGCTACCATCAGGAAATTTACTCCTTTAAAAATAATCATGAGGAAAAGGCATCTCCACTGAAGCTTCATCAACCAATCCTTGTTTCCATGACAGCCCAAAATTTTAGAAATCCAGTTTCTATAGACACAGAATGTGAAGTGAAATTTCCTGCACAGACAGCAAAACAAATGTTACAGGGGTGTTAACCCTTCCCTATGCTATCCAAAACTAAAAGAAAAATGGCTAGTGTTGCACTTATAAAGTATACCTGTTCCAACTTAAATTCAAATGCAAATTAAGAACAAATCTGCATGATCTATCCTGTTTGTAACCCAGGGACTGCCTGTATTTTGAATTCTTTATCATATATGTGACAAGGTAATTCATATAAACAGATTTTTTTCTGTCTCTGTACTTCTTAAGATGATTGTACTTCATAATACAGATCATACTTGGAATCACTTCAATTTGATTCTGTTTTTTTTTAAATTAAAAAGCAATTATCTTTCCATTCTTTTTGCTATATCTTGCAAAAGCCAAAAATATAAAGAGTTAAGGTTAGGAGGGACCCTTTTTTCTTTTTTCTATAAAAGGAGATGAGATCACCCATTTCTTTAAAAATGGCTACAGTGCTGACAGCTATTATGTAAGATCTGCATTTAACTATGACTTGAATATTTTGCTTAGTGGCATAGCTTCTAAGAAATAGATTCCCTACCCCCAAACCTTAGTAAAGTCTGAAAAATACCATCTGTTGCTGCAATGTGTGTGTTTGTGTGCACATGCATGCATGTATTGGGTTACTCTACTGTGATTTTTTTCTGTGAGTAGTTAAACATTTACACAGTTGTAAAAGTACAAGGGAAATGAAGTTGTATTTCTTCAGAAACTTATTTTTTGCAACATTTGGCAAACCAAAGAGGTATTATGTCAAAACAGCCTCTTGATGATGCTCGTAGAAATGTGAAGTGAGGGTGTTTGGAGCAGTTTTCCTCTTTGCAGTCTTTTAAGGAATGGTACCTGCTTGCAGCCTGTTCAAAATTGTTTTGACAGAATCAAGTGCAAATCAACTTTTTAAGAAACTCTCAGTTATTGTTGCCCAGGGCTATGACCACAAACACAACAACTCTTCTCATTCATTTGAAAGATTGACTTAGCCTTATTAACAAAAGGTTTTACTATTTACAGATATTAATCCCAGATCTACTGTGCAAATCTATTAAAACTTAAGAAACTACACTGATCTTTCAACTAAATATGTTTAGCATCACATATAGGCTGTCATTATTATTGGGGTTCTGTGGGACAACACAATAGATTGAGCCCCACTGCCAACCTCAATACATCTGCAGTAAGGCCCAACCCCAAAGAATGATCAAATCATGGAGTAAGAATTGACTATAAGGAACATATAGTGTAGCCCAGGAATTCTTAAACTCTGACCCTCCAATTGTTTGGGCCTCCAACTCCCAGAAGCCCTAGCCAGCTTGTTCAGTCATTAGGAATTCTGGGAGTTGGAGGCCCACTTTTTGAGGGTGACTTGTGTAGCTCCTACTACACAGCGCTACACACCCTAAAGGTAGCCATACAACTTCTGATTATTATTGTTGTTGTTGTGTGCCTTCAAGTCATGTGGTTTTCTTGACAACATTTGTTCTGAGGGTGTTTATCCTTATCTTCATTTAATTCAATTATAGTTGGCCCTATGGGGCCTAAAAAGAGATACCTAAGCAAGTAAGATACTTCAGACTTTGTGGTATAAATATGCATTGAGTGCGCATCAGCTCATACGTTTTTTTTCTTTCCGGTTACTTCTTTCCGTGGTTCATACTTCCTTCAAAATGCATCTGGGCTGGGCCAGAAGGACCATTAGACCTGTGTTTCTTCCTATTTAGTGGTAAATAGTTCATACTCCAGGAAATAATGCCTGACTGCTCACTGGAAGAAAAGATATAAGAGGCAAAGATGAAGTACTTTGGCCACATAATGAGAAGACAGGAAAGCTTAGAGAGGACAATGATGTTGGGGGTAAAGGGAGGAAAAAGGAAGAAAAAGGAAGAGGGGCCAACCAAGGGGCAAGATGGATGGATGACTCTGATGGAGTTGGGGTGGTGACGGCTGACAGGGAGCTCTGGCATGGGCCGGTCCATGAGGTCACGAAGAGTCGGAAGCAACTGAACGAATAAACGATAAAAAAAGTTAAATGGGAAATGTATCACTTATATTTGGGACAATAATTTATTGCCATTGCAAAGTTGATGTGCTTCACACTGTTGCTTAATTTGTTAAGGGATGTAGACCTGTCGTGTGAGCTCCTTATCTTTTTATATCTACATTTCAAAGCAGCAAATCCTAATGGAATACCGATATGTCATATACCTACTTGTGCTGTGAACTAGATATGAAAACAAGCATTTTATGATTTGGGCTTTGATTGGACAATATATCTTATCTGATTCTATATGACTTGGTGAACCATGCATGTCAGCAAAATGCTCTTACTATTCCCATTTTATAAGCTGCCGTTTTAATCCCACTGTGATTTCCTCTAATTAGCTGTAAACCAGCTTTCCATCAGAACTGCTCTGCAGAACTGCTTCTTTTGCTCCCTCATCCACATTTAGAAAAGTCTTTGGCAGAAATAGGACAGGCTGCTGAAATAGTTGCTTCCAATTAAGTAATAAAGGGGGGGAAATGCATTTCACAAAAGGAATAGTGGCTAAACTTTATCTCATTAAAATGGAGCCCAAATGCTTTGTTTGTGTGCAATTTGAAATCAATGCTGTAAAATCTTTCAGGGCCACATCATTTGTAATATACAAAAAGCAATGCAATGGATTATACCGTAGCTTCTTTCTATATAAAAAAAGGAAAAAAAATACAAAGACAATTGTAACATTTCTTCCAATGCAACCTTTGAAACCTAAATGAGCGCTGTGTAGCAGTCCAGATATCTTAATAGCTGCATTTGCCCAGAGCAGTAAATCAAGATACTGGGAAATACCAGCAGATCATGAATGAACTACACTCTGATACGTGCATCCCATTCATTCCTGCTTTTTTTTGTATGTACTAGCACAAACAGCAAAATGGAAAGTATTTGAACTGAATTCAAGATCTTGGGTACTTCTTTCTTTTATCCACAAGCAAAAAAAGTCTAGAGGTTGTTGTGAGTTTTCCGGGCTGTATGATCATGTTCCAGAAGCATTCTCCTGACGTTTTGTCTGCATCTATGGCAGACATCTTCAGAGATTCTGAGGTCAGACTTCACAACCTCCGAGTATGCCTGCTATAGATGTAGGTGAAATGCCAGGAGAGAATGCTTCTGGAACATGGCCATACAGCCTGGAAAACTCACAACAACCCAGTGATGCTGACCATGAAAGCCTTTCACAATACAAAATCTAGAGGTTTTACAATTCTGGTTTTTAAAAGAATCAACAAGTGAGGATGTTGGAGTTGCAGTACCTGCAGCTCAGCAACCAGTTTTCATTTGCATAAGCAGTCACACTAATAGGACAACCCTAGCAAATGATAACTACAGTAGTTTATTATTTGAGATAAAGGTGGCTGTATAGAAAATGTGCTAGAAGTCTGCAGGAGCCGTGGTGCCCTCATTCATGGCAAATTTATATCACAGTGAAACTAGGGTTCAGTGTTGACAGAACAGACTCCCATTAAGGTTTGCAGTTCCTGACGTCCTGGTCAGTCCTAAATTCGATCATTTCCAGTTTTATAATCATGAGACGTGTAACATAAATAACTCAGTGAGGAAAGACATTTTCCTCATGTGGAGTGGTGGAAAATGGCTTCCTGTGATTAGCCATGCAACTGGCGTGAGTGGGAGAAAAAGTTTGATTCCAGACACAGGGGTCTTTGTCTCCACTTATGTAAGTTCATCAGTACAGATTCTTTTCTTGCCTTGTGGGACTCAGCTTGCTGCTAATAGAGAAAAGCGTTTATATAGGAAAAGGAAGGAAAAATGACATTTAGACAATTCCTGTTGGAAAATTGCAGCCCAAGGGCACAATAAAAAGTCCACTTCTACAAATACCAAATAGACCTCATCCACATGAAATTATGAAGTGTGAGAGGAATACAATCAATTACAGTAAAAACTGCACTTAAATGTAAATGAGTGCTAGGGATAATGTTTTCTAAAATAATCTTAGCAACAGTACAATAAAAAGATTTGTATACTTTGCACAGAAAGGCTTATTTAAAATATAATAGCTTCTGTTCCCTCAAGACAAGAACTAGATATTTGAATTGCTCTTCTGATGTCTGTCATTATTACCTGGAGATACTAACAAAGTCTAATTCCATCATTTTTCCTAGGTTCTTAGCGAAGATACTGAAACATTTTGAGTGAATAAACTTTAAGTGACATTTGGGATAAGCAAAGTACGACCCATGGGCTGTGTACAGCCTTTTGGACCCCTAAGCATAGTCCCCAGTCTCAAATTTTTGCTTTAATTGTGGGGCAATTTTTGTTCCCAAATAGACCAAACCTGCCTTAAAATGCAGCATTTTAACCCATCAAGCCTCCCCCAACTCTCCCCAAAATTGCAAAAGAAATGAATGAAAGAGCAAGAGAGAGGATATTTGACTGAAAATCAACCAAAATTGCAGCCAAGAATGACATTACATCTCTTTTGTTTGGGTGTGCTGAAACTCCATGATGCAGCCTTCCAAGTGGGTCCAAGGAAGAGAAAAATGTCTCCTATGGAGTTGCACATTTATCTTTTTCAGGGGGGTTGTATTGTATGATGAGACATCCTTGTAATTCTTCAATGCCTGCACATTTTAATAAGAGTCCCTTCTTATGGCAACATCACTATATGTGTAAGTGGGAAAGGAATCTGCATTATTAAAAGAGTAAGCAGACACTTTAAAATATGGATCTAATTTCAGATGTTAGACAAGATAAAATAAGATCTTTGGTTCAATATACCACTCAGAAGTTGATTCAGTGAGTCAATTCCCATCTGGAATTAGTTACCAATGGCTCATCTAATGGGCAATAGAACTCATACTCACTGATCCTGGCTGTCCTCACAATGTTTCTACATTTCTGGAAGATATTGTGCAGTAAACTAGGTGTTTAGCACCACATTAAGAACAGCCAGGGGATAATCTGGAGTTTACCTGAAACTCTTAATCAACCCCATGGTTTTCAGGGTAGTATTCACTGCAAAATTGGGTCCAATTTGGACTGTTTTCTGTCCACACATGGCACAGCTCCTATCCCCTTTTTCCTGTGCCTTTTCTCATCTGTTGTTGCATTTTTTTAAAAAACCTGGATATCATTTTAACTTATTTCATCTTCCATTCTACCTTAACCAGTATTCCTCCAACTCCTTACATCTAGGGTAACATTAATGGAGACTAGCATTGTGCTAGCATTGCTCAAACAGTTGCAGATTTATTCTTAGGGTCCTTGGACATGTTATTGCTCATGCAACTGAAATAGTATATGATTCTTCTCCCCCAAGAATCTGGAACAAAGTGTCCACAAGCACACTGTGCCAAAAGAATGACCCCATTGTATGTTGGCCTATGAATCCTCATGCCATAGAGATTCCAGCTAGTTTGCTGGTTTTACACATTTATTGTTCTCTTGTATGTACTGTGACAGCTGCCTGTGTGAAATTTGGTTGTATTTTTTACTTGTGAGTGTAGTTGGCCAGTTTCTGTCATGGCAGAATTTAGAAAGCTGACTGCCACAATACAAATCTACATAATAAGTGTCAGGAAAACACTACATCATTATTAAAGCAATGACTTGTGGATTTTACCTCCTCCTTCTCCTTCTCCTCCTTCTCCTCCTTCTTCCAGAGATAGGAGTAATTAGCCTTGTTAGGGCAATGGGAAAGGGATGATTTAAAATGCAACAGCTGTTACATTAGAGAGGTCACATGGAAAGCTGTTGCAATACTACTCCCTCTAGAGTTAATCTTTCCTGACCACATACTGCTTGTAGTAGAAGGGGTATTACTTCCTTGTCCCTTTCTCCTTCTTTCCATCCTTCTCTTTGCCTGTTTCTGATATTACTGTTGTCTCTTCTGTACCCTGGAAGAATATTCTGTGAAGTGTAGCATTCTGATTGGATCCTACAGATATTTGATTTACCAAACAGTTCTTGTTGCTCTGTGCCTTCAAGTTATTTTCACATTTTAGCAACTCTAAGATAAAGTTACCATTGTGTTTTCTTGACAGAATATGTTCAGAGGGGGGTTTCTCTTTGCCTTCCTTTGAAGTTCAGAAAATGTTACCCAGTGGGTTTCAGTGGATGAGTGGGATTCAAATCCTGGTCCCCCAGTGTCCTAGTCCAACACTCAAACTACTACACCTCCAGGTTCTGCCTGTTAAGTACACATTATTCTCCATGCTGGTTGATCGTGTCACTGATGTGTAATGTTTGTCTTTTCCCACTTTGCGGGGAGGGACAGGGGCTGTTTTACCAATAGGAAAGAGAGATATGTGTGCTTTAATGCAATTTATAAATTGCATTACAACAAAAGAAGTATGTCTGCTAAGCACAGCTAGTAATCTACCAGCCTTGCAGTGTACAAAAAGGCTGAAAGCTATTAAAAGGAATTAATGCTCTGCAGGTACATCAGAAGTACCTTTCTATTAAATGTTGAAGTATGCCAAACAAGTGACCTCTGCAGCCAAGGACAAGCTTTATGAATTGAAAGCTTGAATAGTTGGTGTGTACAGAAACCCTGAATGCAAAATAAAGGAAGAGAATAGTGCAGTTTAAGAGTCCAGGCTTAACTGAAAACATTAAAAAGTTGTAAAAAAACCCACTAGGCATACAGATGTAGGTATAAATTATATTCTTTCATCCTAGCTTTAGTATAGACCTGTATAACTACATGTTTAGTATAACATAGGGATGTAATATAGAGCCAGATTCGTGTGATGGTTTGAGAGTTGGGTTAGAACTTTCTGAGACCAGAGTTCAACCCGTCTCAGCAGTGGAAATCCACTGATTGGCCTTGGACAAACCACACTGCCTTTGCCTCAGAGGAAACCCCCTTCTGATCAGATGTTGCCTAGAAATCCATAGCTTTTTCTTAGAATTTCCATAAATAGAAATGATTTGCAGGCATGCAATAACAATAATAGTTACTTGTACTTGTTGTTTTGAGCCTTTATGTATAACTCATTCTTCCAGACCATATCTCTGAATAGCACTCATACCTTGTTAAATCAAAGATGATGAAAGTATAGCCAAAGGATGCTGTGGCAGCTGTTCCTGAAATCCTTAACCCCTGTAGACTCCCTCCAACTTACTTTCTTCCAGACAAAAGCAGAGGATACATTCCTTCTCCTAGAAGTCTCCAGAAATGGTGATTCGCTTTTTAAAAATAGGTTGCAGGTTCCCTCTTTCACTTATTAAGAAAACATTGTTTTTCGCAAAGAAATTGAGTTCCAGCTACTTCTACTTATGCTTGGTTGTGGTATTTTTGGGAGTCCACAGTTATTGGAGGATCCCAGACCAGAAAATCTGCACACTACACTTGCCCAAATTATATTAAACATTTCCATTTTTGTCTGTATTTACTACATTTATCTTCCACCTTCTCCAAACAAATATAATTCTCAAAAGAACAGCTATTGGGGGGAAATGGCAGGTAATAAATTATCATCTTTACCTCCTCCTCCTTAAAGAGCTAAAGTTGTAGAAGGGCATGTATCTAATAAACTAATTCTTTCCTAACTGTGTGGTAATTTATTTTTTTAAAAAACAGACTTCTATCAACAGTTAACAGCTCTCATGTCAGTGACACAGGGAATCTCTTGTGGGTTTTAGTCTCAACTGTAAAGGTAAAGGTTTCCCCTTGACATTGAGTCTATTTGAGTCCAACTATGGGTGGTGGTGTTCATCTCCATTTCTAAGCCAAAGAGCCGGTGTTGTCTGTAGACACCTCCAAGGTTATGTGGTCAGCATAACTGCACAGAGCATCATTACCTTCCTGCCAAAGCGGTATCTACTGATCTACTCACATTTGCATGTTTTCAAACTGCTAGGCTGGCAAATGCTGGGGCTAACAATGGGAACTCCCCCTGTCCCACAATTTTGAACAATCGACCTTCCGGTCAGCAAGTTCTGCAGCTTAGCGGTTTAACATGCTGAGCCACCACGGTCCCTAATCCCAAGTGTATGTGAGCTATAAATGGTACTGAAGCTATTTGGATAGTCTCTTTAAAATTCAGACTAAAACCTGGTACAGATTCAGAAATGTGGTGATAAAACATTTTAACCAATAACAAAAGCACCTTTTTCATGATTTTATGAATAATAGATAGATTTTGCTGGCTCTTGCAACATCAAATTGCGATAATTATGGGCAACAGGCATATCCGTCAGTCACTTTGGGCCCTTACTGAATATGGTGTCATCAAATCATGGAGAAGAAAGAACCAAAAATAGCTTCTTTTGCTCCTTTCTCTCTAACAACAAATTTCTTCTTTGTGCAACACAGTTCCTGACCAAGGGGGTTATACTTGGCTTCTAAACAAAACTGACCTTTTCCACATTGCCAAAAAAGAAAGTTCAAAAAGGGGAATATACAGGCTGTCCCCAAGTTACAAACATCTAACTTACAAACAACTCATAGTTAAGAATGAAAGTGGGACAACAGGAAGTGAAAGAAATCTACCCCTCAGAAGGAAAATTCACTCTTGAAAGAGTTATCATTGGAATAATATGTCCTAACAAACTTTTTCACCAATCCTTGTTTCCACAACAAACCAAATGATTCAAAATCCAATTATCACAGGGACAAAAAGTAAGGTGAAATCTGAAGAGAGACACAGGTAGAAAAACAAACACCACAGGGGTAGTAGCCCTTCCTTATGCTATCCAAAGCTAAAAGATGTATATTTGGTTGGAGTTACACTTTAAAAATGTACATGTTCCAACTTACGTACAGATTCAGCTTAGGAACAAACCTACAGAGTCTATCTTGTTTGTAATTTGGGGACTGCTTGTACTTTTGCATCAGACTTTTACATGTAGAACCCATTGTTATAATTTGGAAGTGAAGTACAATGAAATGGTTTGAATGTGGAGATATCAAAGAGAATTCCTACATATCCGAGTGTAACTTCACAGGCTTCAAATGGTTTTTCTCTGTTTATAACAATGTGCAGAGAAAGTCACCAGGATCACATCAAATAATGGGTTATGTCAAGCTTTCTCCTTGGGTCGTGTCAAAGTACCAGTGGCGTGTGCCTGGAACAGGTTGGGGGGCTGGGAAGCAGCAGGCTCAATTTGAATGTTTGCCCTCTGAATTAATTCTAGTTGACCTACTTGAGCAATGATTGAAGAATTTTTTATTTGGTTTGCCCTGACCTATCCCCTAGTGAGGCTGTGCTTGTTATTTTTTAATGATACAATTTTCACAGCCTGTTGTTTTAGGTGCTGAGAATACAGGAGGGTGAGGTTATGTCTTTTTTGTTGTTGTTCGAAAAATAATACATATTTGTTCTTTTATGGTTGCCATTGCCACTTTTTTGTAGTAAAGTTAGATCAATTATTTTTGTGGTTGTGTATAAGCACTCAACTCTCTCTGTGTGTAGTTTTGCTAGCACTATGTCATTGCTTTTTAATTCTTTACCTTATACGAGGTTGCCTGCTTTCAGTCAAAACAGTAGGGTTATTTTCATAACCTGGCAAGAATGGAAGAAGGGTGAATAATGACAGAAGGATATTTCCTGTTTAGACATTTTCATTACATATTTATGTCCTTTTCCAGGTTAAAAAAAATAAGGATCTGTTTTGTTGTGGTGGAAACCTTCACTTTTCCACATATAGTAAGCATTGCATGGCTGAAATGTAAATAATACAATATGATATTACTAAAACTGGCTCTGTGTTCTTCTGCTGATTAACACAAAATTTGCTGTATGGTAAGAGAACTGTGACTCATTTAGACTCATTTACTCATCTATGTTCTGGTTGAAATGTTATTCTTTATTGTGCTGTAAAGATGGCTTGTGAAGTGGTGGGGCTAAGAGTGTAAATTAAAACACTGTTAAACAGCAAGGGATAGGTAACCTGTGACCCAGAGGCCAGATTGAGACAACTAGGTCTCCCCCGTCCAACCCTCAGAGCTGTCAGGTCAAAAAGAGCTCCTCCAACTGCTGGCAATTTTCCTGGTGAGAAAAGGCAAACTTGGAGTAAGCTTGCTCCCTGAATGAATGCATCTTCAGCCAACATCTCACTTTATTTTATCCAGACTTCTCAAAGCCAGAGCAAAACAGGCTCTTTACTGAGAAGAAAAATATTCATGCAGCTAGTTCCTCAGTCGGGGCAGGATAATATCAGAGTTATCAGGAAAGAAGATTCAGAAGATGAATCAGCCGTCGAATTCCAGGTTCCTGACATCTCGGTCTTGTTCCCCATTTGTAGTGTGCAGATTTCTGGTTCATTGAACAGATGTTAGTGTGAGACAGTGCATTTCAACTTTTGAACTACATATTGTGTGGGAAACCCCAAGAGTCCACAAACTTATTTTTATGTGAATTTGAGTTCATTGTAAATTAGGGTTTTACTACTGATTCAGCCAAATTCCAAATCCTGTTCCTAACAATGCCATTTTAAATTGGTTTGTTCAAGGTCCAGAATAGATTTATACTATTATGTTATAGGGAGGGATGGGTAAAGTCATGTCTTCTGAATACTACTTGCTCTGGGGAAGTTTGACACTGTCTTCCTTTGAAAGAGTGTGGCTACTCCACGGTCACCCAGTGGGTTCTATGACTGATCTGGAACTCAGACCCTTTTATCCCTGCATTCTAGTCCAACACTCAAACTACTACACCACACTGGCTCTTAACCATGTACATACATGATGTTCTGACTTCTTCTGCTATCTAGAATGACTTGTGCTTCATGGAAGAAATTATTTCTTAATTCATTGCCTCAGTATACTGACTTTCATCCAGTTAACCCAGTGATATGCATGTGCCTCTTCCTTTTACTTTATCTGTGCAATCACCCTACGAAGTCCCTACAACCTTAAGAGAAAGTAATTCACCCAAAGTCCCAAGGAGTTTTATGGATCAATGGAAATTGGAACATAGATCTCAAATTCTGAACACACTAATCTCTATTTAAAAGTGGGATTGCATTTAAGGATTAAGAAATAATTTCAAAAAAATTGAAGGAGCTCGTTTTTTTTTCTATAGATATAAATGCATGCACAGCCTGCTAGGGTCAAGAAGTATTATAAATGAGCTATTTACTTTCGTCACTAATTTAAATGCTTGGAATATGTTGTAGACTACTTCAATAAACGGGGAAGAGAGTTTCAGCATCTCACAATACATTTGTTCCACCATATCACTATTATCTCACTAAATAAAAGGACAAACAGCATATTTAATGCGTATTTAAAGATGAAAGAAATCAGTGAAGGCACACTGCAGCTTTCCTCCTTCTGTGTAACTAGCCAGCAACAGATTTGATAATGGGAGACCATTATCATAACTTTAATCTTGTTTAAATTCACAATTCTGCCTGCAAGCCTCCGGGCCTAGAGAAAAGAACTTTAGTTAACTTATCTTTAAGGAAGCAGATTGCATGAAAATCACTTCGTGTAGCCTATAAAATCGTTTTGTAATTTATATAACAGCTGTCCATATAAAACAAAATAAAGCTTCTCTTTGTATCCTGAAATTGAAATAAACAAGTGCTACGGGGAAGAGAATATATATATATATATATATATATATATATATATATATATATATATATATATCTGCAGAACATGTTTCTGCAATTAGAAATGTGCAGGTTCCGATTATTGGCTTTTCTGTATTTACTTTTCAAATGTGTGTGTGTTGGGGGGGAGAGAATCCATTTTGGGAAGTACTTTCAGATCACATATTTGCCAATAGAAATGAGATCAGAAGTGAGACACCCAAACCAATTATCCCAAGCATATCTGCCTGAATAGCTAAGTGATCATCACTGGCAGAACAGAAAACGCCGTCTTCAAAAAGGGTTTTGTTAGGCTATTAATTTAAGATACTAATGGTCTGTGTTTTTCCTGTAATTTAAATCAGCAAGTCCAAGGACATTTTGACGGCTAATGTGAAAAGGGTGGTGGTTGAACATTTTGGAGTAATAAAGACCCATTTAGTTACTACCTATGATTATCACAATAAGAGATTTTACTATCAGAAAGCATACATGAACATTTATTTATGGGTCACCATACACTTTTCGTTTGTAGTATTTAATGGAACATCTTGTTGATAAAAGGCCAACTGAAGTGACCTGAAAATTCTTAAGTGGCATAGTAGTTACACTGAATGTATTTTGAGAGTTTTGAAGGCTCTGTAATTGATTTGGCATATTGGTCCAATCTACGAACAAATGTAGGTGCATTTGGACTTTTCAGGTGCTGTCTGGACCTATGTGACTGGAATTCCTGCATTTGTAACAGTCTGTACATATAGAGTTGTATACCAATAGTCTTCTCTTTTACAGATTACTTATTCAGTCTGTGAACACTGAGGTATATGAATGGCACAGTTCAATCTAAAGGATTTGGAGTGCATCTCCCCAATCATTGTGTCTGACTTATTAGAGAAACTAATTTTATTTATCGTTTCAGAAGCAAATAGAGTTTACAGTTATAATGTATTAAAAACCAGAAGAAAGTTTAAAACTTGGCATTATGCTAAATTTCCTCTGACCAGAAGGTGGCCACATCAAGTGCCTCTGGTGTCGCTGTAACAAGGTCCTCCATTGTGCATGTGGCAGGGCACAGACCGCACTGTAGTAAGTGGTCTGTGGTTTGCTGTTCTCCACACTCAGATGCCGTGGACTCCACTTTATAGCCCCATTTCTTAAGATTGGCTCTACATCTCGTGGTGCAAGAGCGCAGTGTGTTCAGCTCTTTCCAAGTTGCCCAAATTTCTGTGTGCCCAGGAGGGAGTTTCTCATCCAGTATCAGCCACTGATTAAGGTTGTGGATTTTTACCTGCCACTTTTGTACTCTTATTTGATGAGGTGTTCCTACAAGTAACTCTGTAGATCTTAGGAAGCTGTTCCTTGATTTAATCTGTTGGCATGCTGGGTAATATCGAAACAGAGAATGGGCCGGAGATGTGAGTGCCCTGGTCCTTTCGTTGCTGTTTGCTACTTCCTGGCAGATATCAGGTGGTGCTATACTGGTTAAACAGTATAATTTCTCCAGTGGTGTAGGCATCCTGTGGTAATGCAGCATGTCTCATTAAAAGCCACATGTACTGTTTTAATATGGTGAGATGTATTCCATACTTGTCATGCATACTCAGCAGCAGAGTAGCAAAGTGCAAGGGAAGATGTCTTCACTGTATCTGGTTCTGATCCATAGGCTTGTGCCAGTCAGCTTTCATTTCTAGCACCCACTTTTTGCTTCTTGTAAGTCAGGGCACGGTCAGAGAAAGTGCTTCTTGTAAGTCAAGAGAAATGAATGGAGAAGTTGCATTGGTTATTTCAGATAGAAGACTTTATAAGGATAGCATTCTTTATCTGGAATTACCAAATCCCAAATGCTTCACAATCTAAATTGGCCACATGGGTGGTTGAGATAGTGACACTACTGCTTTTTGATTATTCAAGATAGACAAATTTTGATTCATGTAAAAAAATTATTTAAAATATCCAGTATAAATTTATTTCCAGGCTATGTGTGTAAGCTCTATATGAAGTGTACAGTGGTTTTGTGTTTAGATTTCCAAGCTATCATATGTATATGTAAGTATTCTAACGATCTTATCACACTGGCTGCCAAAATCAACATGGATTATGGTAAATCCGATGGTGCCTGACACGGGGAACCTGGTGTCCCATGCCCTGCATTACCCAACCCCATCCCATGGGGGAAGCATCTGCTGCCCATTTCCCTCCTCCCCCCATTGTTGCTAATGCAAAGCAGAAGGCCTCCCATGTTACCACTGCAGTGGCATACACCAGATTCACTTTAGTTTAGCCACAAGTCCCACCGAAAGTAGTTGTACATCATAGGATGGGAACCAGTGGGCTCCATGGCTAAACTGGAGAGTAACCAGTGTATGCTGCCAAATTCAGCCCTGTCTGATGAGGTCGAGCATCTCAAAAAGATTCCAAATATGGAACCCTTTTGGTCCTAAACATTTCAGATAAAGGATACTCGACCTATAGCTGAGCTTGAATTACTCCCTCGAAACCATGAATTTCACTATGTTAAACTTAATCTAGTTACTAGGCATGGTTTAGAATCCAAAAATGGCGATTCTTAAATCAAATTGGGGGGGGGATTTTTTTTATTAGTAAAAGAAAGACTTACAAAAAATTTCCCCAAAATTTCTGAAATGTAACTTAAGTGCTAACAAAATTCGTTAGTAATTCGTATGCCAGAGCATGCACATTCCAGATGGTTTTGGCCTACAACTCCCAGAAATCCTAACAGCTGGTAAATTGGCTGGGATTTCTGGGAGTTGTAGGCCAAAACTTGAATAAACCACACTGAATTCTAGATGGGACTCTCCCAATAGGAAGGAGGGAGGGAGGAGGGCTGAAGCTGGCCCCTGCGATGGGGCATGGCAGAGCAACGGGGAAGAGAAGCATCTGAGAGAGCGCCGGGAGAGAGAGGAGGAGAAGCATGCGTGTGTGTGTGTGTGAAGCTGGCCCCTGCGATGGGGCATGGCAGCAGAGCAACGAGGAAGAGAAGGAGCAGGGGGGGAAAGCCTGGAGAGAGAGCAGGAGAAGCGCGCGTGTGTGTGTGTGTGAAGCTGGCCCCTGCGATGGGGCATGGCAGCAGAGCAACGGGGAAGAGAAGGAGGGGGGGACAGCCTGGAGAGAGAGGCGGAGACGCGTGAGCGTGTGTGTGTGTGTGTGAAGCTGGCCCCTGCGATGGGGCATGGCAGCAGAGCAACGGGGAAGAGAAGGAGGGGGGGACAGCCTGGAGGACTACACTTTCCAGAATGCATTGCCTACCTAGCAGCAGCGTCACTTCCAGTTCCCCATAGAAATGCGGGAAAAAGAAGAAGCTGAATGAAGGCGGGAAGGAAATGAGGGGGAGAAGACAGGGAGAAGTGAGTAGTACGTAGTACAATAATTAATTAATTAATAATTAAGAATTTCTTACGATCATAACGCAAATTGTTGGCCTCAAGGACCGTAAAAGGAAGTCTACTTCCGGGATCGCGGCAGCGATACGTAAAACCTCAAAAGTCCCATTACATACGAATCTCTTACGAATCCTTTTAATTTCTGTTTCATTTTTCTCATGCCTACTAGTTACTGTGTCTCCTATTGCCCTTCCACACAGACCTATACCCCATAATATCAAGGCAGAAAATCCCACATTAACTGAGTGTGGACTCAGATAACCCAGTTCAAAGCAGATATTGTGGAATTTTCTGCCTTGATATTCTGGGATATAGGGCTGTGTGGAAGGGCCATTAACCTACCTAAAAAGTAGCCTACATTGTGGAAATAAACCAAAAATAACCCTTTCTGCTTTTCTATTTTGCGAAATTTTTAAATAGACATTTCTGTTTAAGGTAGGTAAAAACCTCCCATATACATTACCATTCTTACACAGTATGGCTTTTGTCTGATCAAAGAAATCTGAAAAACATTTTAAAAATCTGTTACATAAGAAAAGACAGTCTTTCTCAAGTATGTCAGCTTCAGTTTTTCACACGGGGGCTGTTTCACAGAAATGTCTCCCTGTGTGACAATGAAAGCATCATGTTTGTAGGTGAAAATTTTGGGACTTCAAAAATAGATGTGTGAATTTGGTCCCTGAAGCTGTGAGAAGGAGGGGAAGGCCTGCTGTTTTCGAGCTGCTCTTATTCTAGTATACCACTTAACTGCTTTGCTGCTTGTTGTGCCTTATTCTGTGTTCTGGGTGCCATCATCTTTAACAGTCTGTTCTCTGTGAAGTGATTATTCAAGCATGACCCCGCTGAAGTGTGCAGGTGTAATAGTGTTTTCTTGGAAAACTATATGCTGTTTGCGAAGCCTCAAGAATTTGCTTGTGGTGATTTCAGTGGCTTTTCCTAGCATTGCTAATTGAGTGCTGAGAGAAAGTAAAGCTGTTGTGCTCCTGCTCTGGCCATAAACTAGAGCTATTAGAGCATGGAAAAATCTTCTGGAGGAGCATCATGCCTGTCTTGTATTTCTTTGTGCACAGAAAAGGAGTTAAAGCTGGTGTGGGTGACAGGGAATATCTCCAAGATCATGACCCAAAGAATATAGCATTGAATTTCCTTGCTGCCCCTTAGTTTTTAAATGTGTTCACCTCTGCCTTGATACAGCTGGAATTTGGCCAGCGGAAGATGTAATGTTGCTTTTGTGTTCTTTCCCAGCTGCAGAATGTTAGCTGATGTCTGGTCTGAACTACTGTATATCTGCAGTGAATGAAATGTCTCCACTACATGACCTTATTTGATATATACAATCTAATACAGTGGTTCTCAACCTTTCTAATGCTGTGACCCCTAAATACAGTTCCTCATGTAGCGGTGACCCCAACTATATTTTTGTTGCTATATCATAACTGCTACTGTTATGAATTGTAATGTAAATATCTGATATGCAGGACAATGGATGAAGGGATTTGAAGTACCTTCAACTGATTCAGCTCTGACTTCCACAGCCCATTGAGACCCCCACAAATTAGACCTGCACCAAACTTGGCACACATAACCCCCATGATGAAGTGAAAATACTGGTGGGGGTTGGGAGAAATTTACACTAATTTAGGGGAGATATAGTTCACCTACATCCAGAGAGCACTGTGAACCGAAACAACTATGCATCTGGACCAAGCTTGGCACAAATACTCAATATGCCCAAATTTGAACACTGGTAGGAGTTTGGGGAAAAGACACCCTGACCTTTGGGAATTGCAGTTGTGTGGATTTATAGTTCACCAGGCATCAAAGAGCATTCTGACCTCCACCAATAATAGAATTGAACCAAACGTGGCATATAGGACTTCCAACAGAAAATACTGGGGGAATCTAGGAGAGGCATGTACAATAGATTGGATTTGCAGTACCTTCAATCGATTCAGTTCCTGAAGAGGCCTCCTTACTGCCCTGAGAGTGGTGCAGGCACAGCTGCCCGGAGAGGCACTTGCCTAAGCTCTCGCTCAAAGAACAGCCCCTGGGTGTGTGTACCCCACCGTTAGCAAGTGTGCAGGGAAAAGAGGGCTGGGAGCACACCCCAGGGGCCGGTGGATGTGCACTCCCAGGATGAGAGGTGAGCGGAAAAGGTCCCCCGGATGGCCTCGCCTGTGCACTTGCCTCTCAACCCCTCTAAGGCTGGAAGGGGTGAGAGGCGAGTGGAAAAGGTCCTCCAGATGGCCTCGCCATGCGAGGGGCCTGTGCGCTCACCACTTGCCCCCTCTGAGGCCAGAGGGGGCGAGAGACGAGTGGATAAGGTCCCCCGGAGGGCGAGGCCATGCGAGGGGCCTGTGCGCTCGCCCCAGCGGGGGCAAGAGGCAAGTGGCTTGCTTTCTCCCGTGCACGCCTTTGCCTCCAAGCTCCTCCTCCTGACTCCCTGCAGGAAGAAGTGGAGGAGCCAACCAGGAGCGCCTGGTTGTTTGGCTCGCACACGAGCCGGCAGCCATTTTGGAGAGGCAGAGGGGACGGGGCCAACCGAAGTGGCTTCGCGACCCCCAGGTTGAGAACCGCTGATCTAATACAATTTAAAGAGGGGAAACCCATTGATCTAATTTATTCACACACACACACACACACACATATATAATCTTAGGCGTTGTTTGTATTTTAATCTAATCTGTGTGTTTTTTCTTCATCATTCTACATATCAGAACTGGAAGAAGACTGGAGTTATATAAGCACCTAAATAAATCCCAGTCTATTCTTCATTACTGCATACAATAATTTCTTAACACATAGCATCCAAACTAAGGTGTACAACAATCAGGGACAGCAAAAGCAAACAAATTGAACTACTTGGATTGGTCCAGTTAATATGCAAATATGTATTCTCAGATTTTGAGTGATATAGTCAGAGGGCCTCATCACTACAGCCAGGCGAAGTGGAATTCCCCCCATCTGATGAGGTTCCTTAACATTTCAACCCTGCCATGTCCAGTGTTGTTCTTGGCTTTAAAAAAAGAGCCATTTAAATTGATAAGAGTTAAGACATAACTAATTGAAGCTGTTGGTTTCAATTATCTGCAGTAGGTGATATTTACATTACTGTCTAGTTTCTTTTCTCTGACCCCCTTGTTCTAAGATTTGTCACTTAATGTAGAAGGTTAGCAGCCTATATATACAGTGCACATTTAAGGGATTAATGTAATTTTGTGGAAAAAGTAATTGACTCGCTCAAATTTATTTGGGAACAAGGTTAATCTGTTACATTTTGCTTTGCTAAATGCAAAGGTTCATACTGCAACCACTGAGCAGTTCTCAAAGAATTTCTGATTGTATTCTTACAATATCATAGTGTCCAGAAACAGGGAGTAGTAATTACAAAACACAACTGAATCAATATTGAAAATTCCTGTAGGGACGTACAATATCAAAACATCACATTTAGTACATTTACATTTGTCATGAATGCAACAGTAAAGCTGCTTAAGTCAACTAAGAGAATTAAGTGTTAGAATGAGTGCTGCTAACAAAGCTATACTTTTCATTAGAAGAGTCTACTGCTTGCTACATCAAAAAGGCATCTTTTGCTTCACCAGTTCGGAAAGACTTGCAGGACATGCTTAAATTAATACTGTAGGAACCTTCTCACTACTGAGAAGTTGGTTAACTAGTTGGCAGTGAAAGCATCATTACACATCTTCATCTTTGAACTTTTGCTACTGCACATGAAGAGAAATGTTTTGGGGCAAGTATTTTTTTTAAAAATAAAGGCAGTCTTAGTTCTTTAAACCTGGTTCATATGCTGCTGTTATAACTAAAACTACACATTCTTAACCATTTCCAAAGTCATTGAGAGATCTGCAACAACTCAGTTCACCGAAGTGGTGGTGCCAGGCTTTAGTGAACCTTGGATATGTTTCCATTTGTTTGTTTGTTTGTTTGTTTGTTTGTTTATTATGGTTCTTATCTTGGTTACCGACAGCATGTTTTCCTTCATGGCCCTTTCAAAGGCAAGGACATACTCTCCTATACTGTATTTCACAGTTGAAAAGAATCAAATATCTCTTAATACCATTTAAAATGATAGTCTGCCCTGTATCAAAAGGAACAATATAGAGACAACAAAAGTTATGGATGATTGCCCTCCTTCTGGAAAAATCAAATATGACATAAATCCTCTTGTTAGTCCCAACAAGAGAGGAACCCTTGAAACAATTGAATTTACTTGTGTAAGTCACCATTCAATAACTGATTAAATGGGCATACATGACTTAGAACTGCCAATATGATGTCAACCTTTATATTATAAATCACATTTTCTCTCTTTTTTAAAATAATTTTTTTATTGATTAAAATACAATCACACAACAGTTCACGTCACGACATGGATAGGGGTGCGGGATAGGGGAAAAGGGGTAACAATAGGAAGTGCTAGACATAGAACAAACATTTAAAAGAAAAAGATACGAACAACACGCAGGTTGACTTCACCCGCCGATATCGAGCATTACCAATCAAAATCGAGCTTGTCCATTTAGTTATATTACTATCCTAAATCCAGAAACCCTTTAGTTCTTCATTCTTCTTTGTTTTTAGATACTGAATAAGTGGTTTCCAAGTCTCCACAAATTGTTTCGTAGAGCCTCTTCTCATTAGGAATGTCAACTTATCCATTTCCGCAGTATCTAGGAGTTTGAAAATAATTTCATCAATATCCGGTATTATTTTCTCTCGCCAATGCTTGGCCCAGATAATCCTGGCGGCCGTTATAATGTGGATAAGCAGCCTTTCCGTCCCTTTTCCCGCCTTTTTTAAGTCCATAATATTCAACAAAAACATTTCTGGTTTAATTTCTAATGTCATTTGTAGTACCTCCTCTATCCATTTATGCACCATATTCCAGTATTTCCCCGCCTCACCACACGACCACAATTGGTGGTAGAAGGTCCCTCTATTTAGTTGGCACTTCCAACATCTATCTTCACCTGTTCTATATATTTTGTCTATTTGGGCTGGGGTTATATACCACCTATACACTACTTTTAGGAGGTTCTCTCTCAGTGAGTATGCACATGTAAATTTTGTATTGTTCTTCCACACTTTTTGCCAATTTTCCTGTGATAAATCACATTTTCTCATGGTACTGCTTCACACAATGGGGTAGTGGGTGACTATAAGAAGAAAAGCTTTCTCAGTAGTGTGCATCCTCATGTGGACTGCCTGATCTCTTGGCAAACATTCAGTCCTTGATTTCAAATGTTATCTTTGCTTTCTATTAGTGTGCCATCACTAATTCTTAACAGTATGATCTTTAACATTTTAACACTATTTTGCAGAAGGTTGTGAAAATCTGTGATAATTTTGGTTGGGTTTTCCATTGTTTTTAAAGATGCTAATATCTCCCCAGGCATATTTGAAAACCGCCCCAAGAACATTGTTTGTTGCCAATAAATGAATAACTATCAAGGCAGATGCAATGATAAATGCAGTTTACATTACTATCTCATCTTGAGTTTCCTCCCTCTCTCTCTCTCTCTCTCTCTCTCTCTCTCTCTCTCTCACACACACACACACACAAACATGCATGCACACACAGATGGACACACCACCTTAAATCATCTCTGTATTATAGATCTTGGGACCTTCCAACCTAAGTGGTTGACTTCCATGAAAAATACATGAACCACTGCAGGCAATGATTATAATACAGTTAAGTAGATAAACAGAGCAGTGTACCGAAACTTCACATTTGTACCAGCATGAACAATAATTCATATTCAATGGGTAAGCAATCACACTCATACTGAAAACAACTCATTGTGGCTGACCTATTTTCAAATAAACAGAATGAGAACTATACATAGAATTATTTAATGGAATTTTGAAGGCAACAAACAGAATAACATCAGTTTTTGTACAGTGGTACACAAAGAATGGTGAAGAATTAAATCCACGTATTGAATTGCATCATCTTAACATGGATGTTTGTGTACATTTACATAAGTGACTACTTTTTAAAATTTGATTTGGTGAGCTGAATATCCACAAAATGCACACAGATCAAGCCAAAAAGAGTGCATTAAAAACCTAGCAGAAAGTCCTGAATAAACCAGATAATGTGCTCTAGCTGCCCAGAATATATCTCATGCAGGGCTTGAATCTGAGACTGAAAAATGTGGAGAAGTTGTCAAGCCACTGCTAGTGCTGAAGCACATTTTAAAAAACACAGAAACATGGCTGATCAGAAGAGAAACAATTACTTCCCAGGAGAGGAAACTATGGGAACTTTCACTTTCTGCCCCTTTGTTCTCATTTCCTGTGCCCTATCAAGGTCTAGCACCGATCCTCAATTGACATAGCTATGCGCATCCAAACAAAAACAACACAGAGAATGTTGTTTTTGCTTGCAGTGAGTTAGGCTACCCGTTGACTTGTAATATAGCTATGCGCATTAGCACATCTCAGTGGACTGGGTAAGAAGAAACCTGCATGTTCAAGAGGATACCTAGTTGCAGGGACTGTAGCTCCTGCCTCCAAAAAATCCTGCAAATCTCTTGGGAAGACAGGCGGACAAATGTCAGCATGCTGGGAAAAGCAAAGACCACCAGCATTGAAGCGATGCTCCTCCACCATCATCTTTGCTTGACTGGCCATGTTGTCCGAATGCCTGATCATCATCTCCCAAAGCAGTTACTCTACTCCAAACTCAAGAATGGAAAACAGAAAGTTGGAGGAAAAGAGATTTAACGATGGGATTAAAGACAACCTCAAAAACTGTGGCATAGACACTGAGAACTGGGAAGCCCTGGCCCTTGAGCGCTCTAACTGGAGGTCAGCTGTGACCAGCAGTGCTGCAGAATTCAAAGAGACACGAATGGAGGGAGAAAGGGAGAAATGTGCCAAGAGGAAGGCATGCCAAGCCAACCCTGACCAGGACCGCCTTCCATCTGAAAAGTATAGTATGAATCTTTATTGAGAGACCATCAGTCATATCAATATATATTACACCAATAAAACAGAATGAAATAAAATATAGTAGGGTAAAATGTAATATAATATAGTCAGATAATCACATGATCAATTCATCCTCATCTGGTAACTAAAATTGGTTTGAGACAGTGTGAGAGCTAATCACTGTCACTTTGGAGTGGATGTGCCCTATCTATCTTCATAGTTCTATAGTGCTAATCCTACTTCCACTACTGATCTTCGTCGCCCCAGCAGTTGGTGCCAATCGAAGCAATAAATCTCTGCCTCCTCCTTTTGGCCTTCACCAAAAAGGAGGCCACTCTTTTTATTATGGTGGGATTCGCATGGGATAGGAGCCAGTTAATCTTATGTTGCTCTGCCCAATGTTCCTTGTTTCCCAAAATCGGGCCTAGAAGTTTAGCCCGGTCTATTGCATATATCGGGCAGTTTAAGAGTATATGACTAATATTTTCTACTTCTGGAGCCTCACAGATACAAATTCTATCGGAGTATGGTATTGAGTGAAGTCTGCCGTATCTCTCCATTGTCTCCATCTGCTCAAATCTTGCCCTAGTCATGGCGAGCCTTAAATACTTAGGGAGCTGGTGTGTTAGATATTGTGCCCTCTTAAATACATGTTGTTGTACCGATAACCATTTTAGGGATTTGATGTTCGCTAGCCCGTGTATATCCTCTTGTGCCTGTATATCCACAATGCGCTGTTTAACTAACTCCCTGGTACGAGGTGGGTAACTTCCCTGTGCATTCACCTGTATACCTCGGGTTCTCAGGAAAGTTTCAAGCTGAAGCACCCAGGAAGCGTCCCTAGCTGCCTTGCGCTGTTCTTCTAGACAGATTCTAGGGAGTCTATCGTTGTCTAAGTTGGCAATTTTACATAAATAGTTGAACGCTCTTATTTTTGCCAAACCATTAATTTGCTCATCTGAAAAGTAATGTCCTCACTGCTGGAGAACATGCGGATCAAGAATAGGGCTCCACAGCCACCTACATACCCATTGCCAAGACACTACGTCTGGAAGACAATCATCCTCGAGCTACGAGGGATTGCCTAAGTAAGTAAAGTAGTTGGTTCCTGGGTTCAGCCCAGATCCACAATCAATTATTACTATGTCCACTGTCCCAGCCCCGGTTTCTGAGGGTGTTTATGTAGGACCTGCTCAGCAAAAATTGTTTTAATTCACCTCCAAACTACATTATATTGTCTGTGTAAAAGCTCCCTTGGTGGAAAAGTGCTTGTTGTGCCTTTAAAAAAATCACAGATTCAACCCAGAACTGTGTGAGGCAGCTTTTTATTCATTTTGTTTATTTTGATCAAATAACAAAGTGGTTTTGAATGGTAAAGAAAGATACATGTAACATAGTTAACAAGAAATATGAACTGCTGTTATGGTGAGAAAGATGAAATGAAATAACAAAAGAAAAGTATATGTGAGATAAACACACTTGCAAATTTGGATACCTGTAAGAGCAGATGCTTGTAGATGAAAGGGTAATGGAAAACAGAAAATCATACTGACTTTTGTAGTGATTATTAGCTCACTTATCATGGAAGCAGAAACTGCTTTTCGAGTGTATCATTAAAGAAAAATATCAAATGTGCCATTTAAATCTTTCTGAAATGTCAGATTGGTTCCTTGCATTATTTTCTTCTGCAATATAGCTAACTTATCACATGAGTTATGAAAGGTGTGCTGAACACACACACATGATTGCAGGTTCCCAATCCCTTGTTAGTTTTGGCTTATATTAAAAGAAAACACATAAATGCATCCCATAATTTAACACAGTATCCTGAAATTAACTTATTGGAACTTGACTGGTTTCAGAAGCTAAGCAGGGTCAGACCAGGTTATTGTTCCATGCAAGGACACCAGAGAATGTCAGAGATCACCAGTTTAATGCTAGGAGAGAATTCTGCTCAAAACCCTACAGACAGAGCCATTGCCACACCAGTCAGAACTGGTCTACATTGACCACAATCTAAATTAGAATAAGACAGCTTCTTATGTATCAGCAATACATAATAGTTAGTTACCCTGAAATGTAATATTATGTTGCTGCATGGCTACTGCGGTGGCCCAGCTTTATTTTTATTGTTGATATATTTTTATTGTTGATATATTTTTGGTGATAGATTGTTAGCATGAGGCATCCACATTCCTTTAAACTAATGTTTGCCCTCCAAATGGTCCAGATTTGACTATTATGGAAACTAAGAATGTGGCGGAGCTAGCTAAGCTGGCTAAGTGTCAGCTGCATAAGATCTCTCTGACCAGTAAGTCATGCGTTCGAGGCCTGTCCAGGTCGAGGTCAGTGCTAGACCTTTAAGTGTAGCCTGCTGTTGACCTTTGCAGCCCAAAAGACAGTTGCATCTGTCAAGCAGAAGATAAAGGTACCACATTAAGTGGGGAAGCAAATTTTGACTGAACTATGAGGCCATTAAAGAACTCCAGGAACACTGAGGAATGCGGAAGGAACAACAAGGGATGCTGAGAGATTAGGAGTGCATCAGTTCCTCCTGGTGGCCAGAGTTTGCCTCTGTTCATCTATATGTGTGTATGTAGAAACAGCGGGGATTGTCTGCTAAGTATGTGTACCTGTAATCCGCTCTGAGTCCCCTTCAGGGTGAGAAGAGAGGAATATAAATAAAGTAAATAAATAAATCTACATTATAGAAAGAAAACAGTTTGACACCAGGTTAGCTGCCATGGCTCATGAAAGTTGTGGTTTTACAAGGTGTTTAGCCTATTCTATCAAAGAGTGCTGGTCTTTCACCAAGCTACAACTCCCAGGATTCCTTGACATTGAACCATAGCAGTTGAAGTAGTGTTAAACTATGTTCATTCTATAGTGTAGGTGCAGTTTTTGCATATGGTAGAACCATGGTTGACCTGACTTATGTCACATTGCGAGTTAGGATGGGACTGTGCTCGACAGAGAACATGTCTGCCATACTGCTCATTTGCACCAATTTTATTTCTGTCAGTTTTTTTAAAAAAATTCAATAGTGACTGAACTTAAATGTGATGCTTATCATATCATCTGGAAAGAAAGACACTATTGTTAGATCCTTTCTAAAATTATTGTGGAGTATTACTAACATTGTAAGAAAAAAGGAACATGTTATGATGAAGTTGTAGGATTTTTAAAGACTATTTCTTAGTAAAGCTTATTTTTCAATGAATGCATTGTTGGTCTGATCTTATTAAAGAATAGCTTAATTTTAGACATGTACTTTAAATGACAACCAAAAGATTTGCTTCATCATGTCCCTATTATCACAACCTGCCAATCACAAAGCAAATGGAAATTTTGGAAAACAAATGGCAAGAGAATCACAAAAGGGTTCATATATTTCCAGGAAGTCAATCAGCTTTTGATACTTGAAAAACTCACTGGAAAAAGATGGCCCATAAGATGGATGGCACAGTGCTGCAGTAAATTGTTTCTTAGCAGGAAATCTGCAATAGTGGTGTAATTTGGACAATGGAGCGTTTGACAGCTAACCTATCAAGAACAGTGCACCCTGGGGAAGCATCTCAATCTCAGTTTTACATGCAGTGAAGCATTGATAAAGCAGGGGCTAAATAGGGGAATCATTTTCCAATCAGACAAGACAGTGACCTTTTTGCTATGGCCAAAGGATTGTGGCCAAAGAGTGATACAGTACTGCTAAGCTTTGTGCAGTTGAAACGTTCACCCTAGAAATTTCCATTTTATAACCAGACTAAAGGTTTGGCTTTATGTGTAATCTTAATCATATCTTGCTGCATAAAAGATGAAATTGGGCAAGTTTTCTGGAACTTCCTGAAATCATTAATTGGTCATATTTGATAATTTTCTGGAACTTCCTGAAATCATTAATTGGTCATATTTGATAATGAAAGAGGTAGGGAGAGTGAAAAATTTAAGTATGCATTGTTCTGATTAATTCGTGTCTGATCTGTCTAAAAGTTTATAGGTCGATTATCCCTTATCCTGAATTAGCCAGAGATTCACCAACTGAGGAACCAATCAGCTGGTGGGATGTCCCCTGGGACAATAATGTGCTTTTGATTAGCTCAACTATCCAGTTCTGAAAAGTGTCAGGCTCCTGAAACACAAGGTGATGATCTCAGCAATGAAGGTTTGGGTTTTATATAAAATGGTTTAACAGATGTACATACTCCTAAGTCTCTGTTTACGTGGTCAGCAATCTCTCAACCCAAGTGGATCATTTAACTAAACAAATATTTTCTGACTTATGTGAACTGTTTATTTCTGCACGCGTGTGCGCGTGCGCACACACACACACACACACACACTGGATTATGGTGATTGCTCTCACTGGGAAACTGCCAGAGGGATTTGCCCACCCTTCCTGCTGGAGAAATCTCTTAGCGGGATTACAAAAAGATGAATGTCTTTGGGCTGATTTTGCTACATTTTAAAGGAAGTTTATACATTTCATATATTAGAAATTGACACAGTATATAGACAGATATAAGTTAGGCAGAAGTCAGGAAAATAGATACATTTTATTAAAGGGTTGGAATGATAGTCTCTTTGTGTCCATTTCCAATCTCCACTGCTGCAAATCAGCAAATGTTTGAGGAAGTTAAATAATAATATATTTATTGTGGAGCCCTTGGAAAACTTTAAATCTTTGGAGGGGGGTGTTATCATTGTTCAACAACATAATTATGTAGGTATCAATGCAGATCTTTTGTTAAACAAAAGCACCATGTTCCATGTCCTGCTCCTACTGACTATGAAGAATGGGGAACATGTTTATTGCATAATTGGTATAACAGCATCTTATGAATAAATTCAGATTAAAACAGTAATGTCCAATTAGATTACCAAACGAATTATCATGTATCAGGAGGAAAATGCATTTAGTGAGTTGTTGGCTATCTTCTAAAGTCTCCTGAACTTTTTACTCTTGTCTCCCTCGAAATACAGCCAACCTAATCACAGTGAAGTCAGATTGCTTCTGCTTTGCTGCATCATGGTTTGCTGGAAAATTTATGTTTATATTAGTCTTTATTGAATTTATTTATTTGATGTGTTTATTGTTTGGGGTGGATGAAATAAAACAACTTGTATATGACAAGTAACAGAAGTTGGGTGATATTTTGCACAACTGTTCTAGTGTCACATAATGTCTAAGTTTTTAGGCCCCATTCTGTGCGTTCGATAATAAAAAGTGACTCTGGGCCATTAAAATGCCCTATTGAGGAGAACAGAAAGGAACACAAGCTCTGGCAAACTAAATGCAAAGCAACCGTCAGGAAAGCCAAGAGAGATTTTGAGGCACATATAGCTAAGAACATTAAAAAAAACTTACATTAGAAGTACATTAGAAGCAGAAACCCAACTAGAAAAGCAGTTGGGCCACTTGACGAAAATGGTAAGAAAGGGACAATAAGTGAAGACAAGGAGATTGCTGAGCAGCTAAATGACTTCTTTGCCTCCGTTTTCACACAGGAGGACAGACAACATATGCCTGCAGCTGAGTCAGTTTTTTCAGGGAGGGAATTAAATGAATTAAACCAGATAGAGATAAACAAGGAAGATGTTCTCACATGCCTTACTAAACAAAATGTCAACAAATCACCAGGGCCAGATGGCATCCACCCCAGAGTTCTTAAGGAACTCAAGTGTGAAATTGCTGAAATTCTAGCCAAAATATAAAACCTTTCTCTAAGATCAGGCACTGCACCCGAGGACTGGAGGGAGGCAAATGTAACTCCGATCTTCAAGAAAGGATCCAGGGGTGATCCAGGAAATTATAGGCCAGTTAGTCTAACCTCAGTTCCAGGCAAAGTGATGGAAACCATTATTAAAGAAAAAATTACCAAGCACATAGAAGAACAGGCCTTGCTGAAGGAAAATCAACATGGTTTCTGCAAAGGCAAATCATGTCTTACTAACTTGATAGAATTCTTTGAGGGTGTAAATAAACACATAGATAAAGGGGACCCAGTCGATATTGTTTACCTTGACTTTCAAAAGCCTTTTGACAAAGTCCTCACCAAAGGCTCCTAAATAAGCTCTTCAGCCATGGAATCAGGGGACAGGTCTTGTCCTGGATTGGAACCTGGCTAAACTGTAGGAAACAAAGGGTGGTAATAAATGGACACTTCTCTGGATGGAAAGAGGTGAGAAGTGGTGTACCCCAAGGTTCAGTTTTAGGACCGTTACGTTTTAATTTATTCATAAATGATCTGGATGTAGAAGTAAATTGTGAGGTAGCAAAGTTGGCAGATGACACTAAATTGTTCAGGGTAGTTAAAAATGAAACTGACTGTAAAGAGCTCCAGAAAGATCTCTCGAAATTGAGTGAGTGGGCAACAAAGTGGCAAATGCATTTTAACCTAAACAAGTGTAAAGTCATGCACATCGGGGCAAAGAACCCCAAATACACTTATCAACTGATGGGATCAAAGCTTTCTGAGACAAACCAGGAAAGGGATCTTGGGGTTTTGGTGGACAGCTCAATGAAGATGTCAACCCAGTGTGCTGCAGCAGTGAAAAAGCAAATTCTATGCTTGGCATGATCAGGAAGGGAATCGAAAATAGGTCGGCAAATGTTGTATTGCCTCTCTACAAATCTATGGTGAGGCCACATCTGGAGTACTGTGTACAATTCTGGTCACCGCACCTCAAGAAGGATATAACGGAACTGGAAAAGGTACAAAGAAGGGCAACAAAAATGATCCAAGGGATGGAGCAGCTCCCTTATGAAATCAGGTTGCAACGCCTTGGTCTTTTCAGCCTTGAAAGACGGCGTTTAAGAGGTGACTTGACCAAAGTGTATAAAATCATGCATGGGATAGAAAAGGTGAATAAAGAAAAATATTTTCTCTGTCACCCAACACTAGGACTAGGGGGCACTCCCTAAAGCTCCAAGGTAGGAAAGTTAGGACTAATAAAGGGAAATATTTCTTCACCCAGAGGGTCATTGGGTTATGGAACTCACTTCCAGAGGAGGTTGTGACAGCTGTCAGCCTGGACAGCTTCAAGGCAGGATTAGACAGATTCATGGATACCAAAAGAATCAGTAGTTACTGAAATGGACATCCAAGTGCCACCTCTGTGTTGATGGAGGCAGGCAGGATTTTCCCCAGGTACTGGTTGTGGGGGGTCGGGAGCAGGTGAGGGTTTTGCCCTCCTTTCTGCTAGAGATCCCTGTGTACAACTAGTGGGCCACTGTGTGACACAGAATGCTGGACTAGATGGGCTGAGGCTCGATTCAGCATGGCTCTTCTTATGTTCTTATGTTCTACATAATGGTTTAAATATTTCATGATTTCTCTAACTCTGTAATCTCTATGTGAAAGTATATAATTACTAGTATGTGTGTTTGGTAAATTTTTCTCAATGCACAAATCTTTAATAAAACTGCTGCTTACTATTTAGTTACTAACTAGGAATAATCTTTTTTCACCCAAATAATTAAGAGCACAGATGTAGAGTCCCTAGGAATATGTGCCTAGGCATCAGCAGTTTCTCTTTCCTTTATTTATGTATGACATTTACTTATCCATTTCTGTATGTCTAAAGACTAGCAACCTATCTTGAACATTATATGTGATAGCTTGTTCAAACTTCTAATATTATATGGTATACCTTTTTGCATTGCACTTGTGATTTTGAATTTAAATCTTTATAAATCAGCCTAATAACAAGTATTTTATGTAGAATTAACATTTATGCTGCCAAAAACTCCAATTAAAACAACAGGGTTAGGGGTGCTGTTGTTCTTACTGCTTCTATTGTTCAGAATAGCTCAGTTATTATTTTTCTATTCATAAACAAATATTGATCTGTGTAAGAAATTTTTGAAGCAGAACATATACCTGGTAATAATTTACTCCAAGCCGTAGAGATATGTAAATTATGTAAGGTTCATAAAAATGCAGCTAGTGCAAAATATGTCAACAGTGCTGCTAGGGATGTTGTAATAATTTAGTCTGTTTCAGTTTTGTGTAGATACATCATTCAAGCAATGTCTTGTTCTAGCAAATGCTGGGCCCTATGTGGTCCTATATAATGTAGTTTCTGGGCTTGATTAAGATTCCCAGGGCCTGCCTCTTTCTTGAGAATAGAAAATCTAGTGACTGCACTGAATTTCGAAAATTGCTGTTTGTTGTTCAACATGATGAAGACAAAAAGGATGGGTGCTTGGCCAGGACATTTTCAAGAGCTGAAGTAATCAGAAGTCCAGATTTCTGTCTCAAGTTTAAGGCTCTCCAATTCAGAAGGATTTAGTTGATAGAATCAAAAATAGTGTATGGATCTAAATCAGGCATCCTGAAACTGTGGCACTCCAGCTGTTTGGGCCTTTAACTCCCAGAAGCCCTAAAAAGCTTGTTCCGTTGTCAGGAATTCTGGGATGGCCCAAACAGCTGGAGGGCTGCAGTTTGAGAATGCCTGATCCAGATACTGTTCCATTATCGAGGCAGACTCCGAGAGAGAGAATTGTCCATTGGGGGGGGTTGAAGGAGAAAAACCATTTTCCCAATTTTTGCTCATTCCCTCCATATCATAAATGATGGTTGTTTCCAGAACAGCAACATGGAGGGGGGGGAGGGGAATAACAGGAAAACAGGGAGAAATGATTATATCCTTCAACTCCCTTACCCCTGTAAAATGGACTACCCACCTCTCTCTAATGCCCCATTGTGGCCTCCGTCCAGATAATGGAACAGTACCAGGATCCAGATCCTGAATGGTTGAGCTACTAGCCCTCCCTTGCAGTTAATGTTTCTTCTGCTGTTGCTATTACTGTTGTGCCTTCAAATCATTGTCAATTTATGGAGAAACTAATTCAAATCTATTGTGGGATTTTTCTTGAGAATATTTTGACAAGGTTTGTTCTTGCCTTCCTCTGAGGCTGAGACAATGTGATTTGCTCAAGGTCACCCAGTGGTTTATGTGGGTGAACAGGGATTTGAGTTCTGGTTTCCAGAGTACTGGTCCAACGGTCAAACAGATACAGTATCCTTCCTTACTGTCCTCCCTCATTTCTCAATTATTCTCTAAATTGCTTCCGGTAAATCATATATAAAACCAGCAGATGAAATTGTACTGTTCCTACATAGTACTGTTTCAGACTTGTATTGGCTGTTGAATTATTTCATTTGAAAACATGTTTTTCAGGTCACACTAGCACACTTCTCTTCTACAATCTCTTAACAGTAAGGGATTTGTTGAAATGGATCAGCTTTCAGTATTATAACACTAACAATGAAGATCAGAAAGTGAGAGTTCTGCTAAGGATCAAATGTTTTACAATTTCTCCCTTAGATGATCATTGCCCTTTTCGTATTGTCTTTTCAAAGGCAGACTTTTTCTTTTCTAAGCAAAATTTAAGTTGACTTCTTGTTGATTTATTTTGTTGGTGGTGTGAATTCCGTAATTTGTTCCTAGTGGGCTAACAAAATCTTGCATTTTTGTATACCACTTTTTCATTAAATACAAATAATAGAAAACTAAATAAATATATTATTTTTCCGTTTAAGTTATAATAGCCTGAAAACAGTTTTATCCACCTTATCTGCTGACTATGCGGACTCATAACATCTGTGTTTGTCTTCCAAACTATTTCTTGTTAATCCATATCACTATTACTAACATATACCATAGTAGAATTACAATCACTCTATAGTGCTCATTTGCTATTGACTTATTTTTACTTGTCATTATTCAAGAAATGAACACTTGCTTTCCACAAGGAAAGCTTGAAGCTGATTAAAGCCTGAGTGAATTCAGGAGGAAAATAATGGTAAGAATGAGCCATGGCTTTACTGATAATGTAATACTGGACTTAGGAAATGTCTGCCAGGAATCATGGAGAAGTCTTCCTCCCTCCCTCCCTATCTCTAAAAGCTTGAGCATGGATGAAGTGATGCTGAAAGATGCTGAAAGCAAAACACAGCAAAGCTTTCAAGACTTTGTCAATAATGCCATGACTAGGATAATAAATGTTCTGTACCATTATTTTAAGAAAAATCACCATATTCCTACAGTTGCAGTTGTATTTTTCAGATGATGTGAAACTCTGATATAGTCAGGTTTATCTAAACTGTAGCTGCATGCTATTTACTGTATGTCATAACCTTATCTTCTTAGCGGATTTTCCAATACTGCACACTGTGCATCTGTGACTGAGACAAAATCAATGCTTATGGATTTAGCTGTGTAATCCCATCACTTGTCCTGCAAGATATGATTTGAAATGTAAAGTTTGTTAAGGCTCAAATGAACTTGAAGATCGGGGTCTCCTGAGAAGGTTTTAAGTTTCATAGTGAGTAATCTCTTTCCTTCCTTCCATTTTTCCTTTCTTCTTAACTATCTTTCTCCTCAACATCTACCTGCAGTCAGTCGTTCCCAAAGTATTTCAGATTTCTCTTTTCAAATGTAAAGGTATTTATTGCAGTTGGAGAATCAGGTTAACATGGTTTTGAAAGAACAGAGAAATACAATTAAACAATGCTGAGTACCCTTATTAGAAGAAGAGAGAAGGTTGTATTGATGTTGAATGAGAAATTACTTGTTGAAGTGAAATTAAATTACTGTTTAATTGAAATGAAATACGCTGCAGTGTTTAGGTGTTCAGTTACCCTTATCATTCCTTTAATGTTCTAAAGTAGTTTGTTCAATCTGTTTTTTTAAATAGATTATTCTTTAACTGTAATATATATTTTCTCAAATATATATTTTCTCAGAATTATATTTCTCTGACTTTCAGCTGCATTTCCTTCCCATTTTGGCTTAATATCCTTAGATTTGTGAATGATATCAATTCATTTTTTGTGATTAATTAATACAACTTGTCTCATTTATGCAACTTTTCTTCCCTCTCTTAATTTCAGTCCTCCATGTGCACACATATTTGTCAATCCTGAAAACTTCAACAATTCATATTTTAAGATATGCATATTGTTTTCTGCTCACTTTATTTCTTGGGAACACTTCATAAGCCTTACAAATGTGCAAGTGCTTGATTTAAGGTGTTCACTTTCTAGCGACAAGTCTCAAGAGGTGTGAAAATGTTACTTTCATCAAGACTGTCAAGTCCAATGAAATTTCATCCCAATCCTAGTTTTCACAGCTGAAGCAAATCTTTTATAGATGTGTTATTAGTTCTGTAGAATTGAATAGGCTGGGTATTGCTCAGCAGTCTATTCCCTGGAATGAGTCCCATTGAAATTAACATTTCAAGAACATTATAAAATTGCTATACTTTTCTTTAAAAACATGGTTCGTTATACTCTTAAAGACACACTTAAGCACAGTAGCACTGCACACAGAATTGGAGGCGTAGATCTTCCTATATATATCAGGGAATGTTAGTCTGTCCTGATGTGCAATCCTACTTTCATTTGTTACTGAATTATTCCAGATAGTTCTCTTTTATGCCAAGGTAAAAGGTGGATCCAAAATCCTGCAGATGTGTTAATTGAAGATGGCCCAAGAGGAAAAAAAACCAGGCATGTTAAGTAGACCATTTAAATGCTCAAGATTCCTTGAGGGGAAGCATCAGGTATCTCAGCATGGATCATTCTGCCATCTGCTTTGATCACTCTTTCAAAGGGTGATTGCATGAAGAAAGGGTCCAATGTCTTGTGTAGTAGAGTGTATTCTTTTTGAACAAGGAATTTCTTTTCTGCATAAAGAAGTGGTGTTATCTGCACAAACTAAAGGGGTTACTCTTCTTCACCTTCTACATCTACCACCATTCTCAATTTGGAAGGGAGAAAGATGAAGGGGTGGATCTCAGGCATATTGAGGTCAGTCTTGTCTGGGATACCTAGGAGACCGCCCTTGCCACTTACCTCCTCTGAAGGCTTGCCAAGACCCAAGGAAGGGCCTCTGGACGCCGACTCCTAGTAGTGCTGGGGAAGTGCATGCCTTGGATGTGCTCCCAGATGCATGCTGGGAGCAGTAGCAGTCAGGGAACTACTGCTCCCAGCCTGCCTCTGAGAGCACACCCAAGGCCCACTGTCTCCCAGCATTGCTAGGAGATGGCATCCAAAAGTGTGCAGAAGTGCCTCTAGACGGCGTCTCCTAGCAGCGCTGGGGGAGGCCATGTCTTGGATGTACTCCCAGAGGCAGGCTGGGAGTAGTAGTTCCATGACTCCTACTACTCCCAGCCTGCCTCTGGGAGCACATCCAAGGCTCGCTGTCCCCCAACGTTGCTAGGAGACGCCGTCTAGAGGCACTTCTGCACACCTTTGGATGCCGACTCTTGCAGTGCTGGGGACGGCGTTGCTAGAAGACAGCATCCAGAGGCGCATGGAATTTGAGGCGAAGGAGGGTGAGGGTGCGCCGGCAGTAGCTGCTACTTCGAGGCACGGCCATGGTGCTGAACCCAACGAAGGGAGTCAGGGAACTAGGGAGACTCTGAAAGCAGAGTCATCTTAAACGGCGAGTATATCCCTAACTCTGTATTTTTTTATGATAAGTTGGAGGGTCATCTTATAGCCCCAGTCGTCTAGTACCTCAGTACATACAGTACTCAGAAACACAGAGACATCACAGTAGTTTACTATCCCACTATTACTTTCTTTTTCCTCTGCAGTCCCTTTCAGTGTAATGACAGCAAGTGGCACCATGTCACTTCCAGTCACTTCCAGGTCTCTACAGTTGAAGAAACTGTAAAGACCTGCTTGAGCTTGTTATAGATGTATGTGTGATTACATGAGACATGACTGGATTTGGTTCTTGCACCCTGACAATTGCCCACCTTTACGATGGATGGAGTCATAGAACACTGTTGTAGTATGCAGTTTCCTATAACCTAACATGCAAGACCAGGCTGTGTAAAGACTATATTTCCAAAACTATCCTTACCATAGATTTCTTTTGAGAAATGAATATAAACTTGGTACCACTTTGAAAACTCCACATTTGTAACTACCCTGAGTACTTATTGGAATTGTTTTGGCATGAAGCCAACTGTGTTTATGTAAGTAAGGAAGGGGTGTACTATGTTTTGGATTCTGAAAATATTACCTGGCGTTGGCCTGAAGCCATTAAGAGCAATAGCTAATTATTCATTCACATTCCAATCTCTGAAACTAATGTTTTTTCTGCTCTAATGGATTAAGTTTGAGAATGGGGTCAGGCATTCTACTGTCATCCTTCTAAAATATACATTCACCACAGTGCCTAAGGGGAGAAAAATACTTTGGATATTCTAAATATCCAAGCCAGTAACAGAGCCAGCTCCCTGTAGGACATGTTTTTAGATTTATTTTTAAATCTTTAATTATATTCAAGGGTGTTCAGTGAATATAGGCAGGGTTTGTTCTAACCTCTTCATTCCCTTGCTATCCTCTGTCATCTAGCTTGGTCCCAAATGACAGGAACTAGAGGACAGTGAATCCTAGGGCATGTTGGCAGGCAAAAAATACATGTTTGCAATGTTCCATGATAGTGGAGTAGCTAAAAAAGGCCATGTACAGAAAGAAATCCCACTCTGTTATGTTAAACTTGGAGTTGAAATGAGAGTTGTTCATCTACCTCTAAGGAACTAGAAGACATCAAAAAGGGAATAGTTAATCTACAATGTAGATGGTACACTATACTTTATATGTATTGTTTGAAGGGGAAAGAAGAAGAAAGGGGGAACATTTTCCCTTTGCTCGAACAGTCAGGTATCACAAACTGTATACTTCTTAGGCTATGCCTATACAGTGTTCTGTGAACCCGAAGAATATCCATACTGAGACTGCCCTGTCGGGAGTGGCTCAGGACTTCATGACCTCCATGACAACCATGGATCTGTCCCAGGTGGTGTCTTTCCCTACTCATGCTGCGGGACACACTTTGGACCTTGTTTTGTGTACAGGATGGGATGATGGTGTGGTGTGGAATAACATTTCACAGTCCCTTTGCCATTAACTAATTACTACCTGGTCAGGTTTAGACTTGCTGGGACTCCAAACCTCCTGGAGATGTTCTGCTCCAGGAGGCTCATGGGTCTAGATGGATTTTCTTGGGGATTTTCCTGTCACCTGTGCAGGAAATTCTATTGGCCAGGATGATGAGCACAATCACTTCTGAATGTCCCTTCTCATGGAACAAGGGCAAACCAGGCCTTGGTTTTCCAAGGAGTTGGTGGCAATGAAGCAATGTCAGTGCAGAACTCAAAGCAAATCTGACCGAGCATGGGCTGGAGCATATTTGAAAGCCTAATCCATGGCAATAGAGGCAGCAGAGAAATTGTTCCTTACTGCCACCATTGCATCTACAAGGAACTGTGCAGCTGAGCTGTTTCAAGTGGCCAGAGGGCTATTACATAATATTACATTCTCGTCCTCAAGGAGAAATACTTGACCATTCAGCAGCCCACTGTGCAAATAGAGTCACTCAGATCCATTCCAACTTGGCTGCTGTTATCGATGGGTGTAACTTTGTAATGGCTCCTGCTTGTCCAGTGTTGATGTATACCTTTCAGTTGGTGCAGCCTAAGGATGTGGACAGGATCCTTGGAACTTGAAAGCTACTGGATGTATTCTAGATCCTTGTCCTTTCTGACTGATAAAATAGGTCAGAGGGGGACTGGCAGAGTGGGTGAAGGTGATGGTCAGTGCCCCTTGGAATAAGATGAAGTTCCAACTTGCTTAAAGGAGGCAGTTGTGAAGCTATATTAAAAAGGCCACCCCTGAACAACTGTCGCCCACTGTCCAACCTTTTATTTCTGGTAAAGGTTCTGGAGTGTGTGGGGGCCTCCCAACTCCAGGGATTTCAATCTGGTTTTAGGCCTGAGATCTTCAGAAGATGTCCTTCTCTCAGTCCCACCTTCTCTCAGTCCCACCTTCATAAGAGAGGGGGTCTTCTCGGTTAAACTAGTTAACAACTTAAACAAAACTAGAAATAGGTTGGTTTCACTAGGGTTGTACTCCCTGCATTTTGATACTACATTAACTGCCATGGCCCAGTGCTATGGAATTCTAGGATTTGTAATTTAGTGAAATATTTATCCATTTCTGCCAGAGAACTCTAGTTCTACAACAAGCTACAAATCTCAGGATTCCATAGAATTGGTGTCAAAGTGCTATAATTCTGCAGTGTAGGTGGTCCCTAAGTGGTGAATGTCTGGATTTCACATAGCACCAAAATCAAGGCACTGTTTGTACCAATAGAGGGGGTGTTGCTGCTGGGAAAGCTCTCTCTTGGCTTTCTGCCCCTTCCAAGAAACGGAACATAAAGGACCACAGATCTAAATTTATGACATTACTACTCATGTGCTGGATCTACCACAAGTTAAAGAATATTGCATAACTTCTGGGTTTTTTCTCTTCCCAATGAGCACAAAACAAAGAGGAAAGACAATACTAATATCATTTTTGGCTGTAAAGGTCACATGCACTCTACAGAAATAAAGTGTTTTTTTACTGAATGGAACAAGGGAGTAAATATCTGCCAGGTCTTTTTCCTAAAAGGATGAATGTGAATAAAAGAGATGGTTTTGCAAGTGTGTTTATTTCCCAGATTTTTCCCAGCTGGGTAGCTTTTATATGCCTAACAGGCAGCAGTGGTAGTGGCAGGAGAGATAAGTGTGTTTGATGCAAGTAAATGTTTCAGATCATTTATATTACACACCATCCAGCTCCCAGGTGTGATGGCAGTTGCAAGAAAATTACTAATAGGGTGGTTTTTTGTTGTTGTTTTGTTACTCAGACAGAATGCGCAGATCATTCAGTAGAGAACCTTACTTTGAAAATCATTATCAGTGTTGGCAGATGCTGGCTTATATATACAGATGCAGCCTGTAGGCTGAACTTTGATGTAAACCCTTTTCACAAAGAACAATCCCCAGGATGACCTTCTGTCTCAGCTCACCAATTGAAGCATAAGCCAATATATACTGGGCAAATCTGCCAACACCACACCACAAAGGTCCCTCTTTTTCTACTCTGCTTACCTTCCCACACCTACTAGCCTCCCAGAGGGGGAAAAAATGATACCCGCTATGTGGCAAGCATTTTATTTGCTACTCATTTCCTTAAAGCTTAGTCTTTTTAAAAAAAGCAGCATTTGTATAATTACATACTGGTTGAACATTCCTTATCTAGAATTCCAAAATCTGAACTTGCTGAGATAGTGATGCCTTTGCTTTCTGAGAGCTTGTTTTGTTACATGCACAAAATTATTAAACATGTTATATACAATTATCTTCAGACTATATGTATACATTTATCTGAAACATAAACAAACTTTGTGTTTTAGATTGGGTCTTATCTCCAAGATATTTCATAATGTACATATATGCAAATACAGCACTTTGAAAAACAAAAAAGCCAAATCCAGTATCTGGTCCCAAGCACTTTGAATAAGGCATACTCAACCTGTACACCAAATGTAATAGAATGAATGAAAGAAAGCTTTTTGCTTTATCTACAGTCTCTTTGCTTCTCTCTTCATGGTAACAATACAAACTCAAATGTCTGTTGAAGAGGAAACTATGGTTGTCAATGTAAGAACAAACTGTTTTTAACTTAATTGAATGTTGATTAGGTGTTTTAATTTGAACTGTTACTATTTAATGCTGTATGTTTTATGGTTTTATATTGTATATTGTGGCATCGGATTGCTGCCTGTGTCAAGCCGCTCTGTGTCCCATCGTCCCGTCGTCCACCAAGGGTTGAGAAAGGCGGGGTAAAAATACTGTACATAAATAAACAAGCTAGGATATTACACAAACTTCTGTCCCTTGACATATTTCTCAGTTCAAGAAAAACTTAGTTTATGAAAAAGGAAGAACATAAGTGATATTATGGGCTTAATATCAGTCTAGAAAGGGAAACCAAATGAGTAGTCAGTATGGTCTGAGTACTCATTTGGCCATGGAAACCCACTGGTGGCTTTGACTGAGTCACTGTATCTCAAACTTAGAGGAAAGCAATGCAAAAACCCTCTCTGAGCAAATCTTTCCAAGAAAGCCCCATGGACAGTTATCCATAAATCAAAAATGAATTGTTTTGAAGGATAACAACAATGTATTCAATAGAGGAGGAGCCCTTGGTAGCACAGTGGATTAAGGCACTGAGCTGCTAAACTTGTTGACTGAAAGGTTGCAGGTTCGAATCTAGGGAGCGGCATCAGCTCCCACTGTTAGCCCCAGCTTCTACCACACTAGCAGTTTGAAAACATGCAAATGTGAGTAGATCAATAGGTACTGCTCTGGCAGGAAGGTAACAGCGCTCCTTGCAATCGTGCCAGCCACATGACCTTGGAGGTGTCTATGGACAACGTTGGCTCTTGTAGAAATCGAGATGAGCACCAACCCCCCGAGTCGGACACGACTGGACTTAATGTCAGAGGAAAACCTTTCCTTTACCTATTCAGTAGAGGACTTCCCAGTTTCTTTGCTCCTGGTTGAAAGAGAGGGGAAAGGCTGGTGATGCTGGCGATGCATTCCAAAACATTTGTTCCTATCTAATAATGGCCTCATCACACTAGAATGATCACTTTAAATCCGGTTGCTGCCTCCTGCAGAATTCTGGGGTTTGTAGTTTGATCAGGAGCCTTTAACAGCATCGCTAAGCTACAAGCCCCAGAATTCTGCAGGAGGCAGAAACTGGATTTAAAGTGGATTCATTCTCTAGTGTGATGAAGTAGTTAGTTTATTAAACTAAGTCATGATTATATGAATACAGTCGCAACGTGATCCTTCAACACTATCCTTCAAATCAAAATTGCTCATAAATGTGAGATTGCTTGTCAATCTAAAACCCTAGTTTTTTGAGTCTGAAGTGAGGAGGTATTCCAGGATGATGTGCCTTCACACGGTTTCTCTGTCACATAGTTGTGACAATTAAATCCTATTTAAATAATATATATCTCTGAAACTGCTTGACTTACAGCAATTTCCAGCAAAATTGATCCCATGTGTTGGGGCTTCTCTGATTTTAAAATAACATTGTGCAAAGCTTTTAGGATATGAGTGATTGATGAATGACAGCTACTGTGGTTGCTTCCAAACTATCATTTGTGCATTTTGTAGCTGAATATAGAGAACAGTCATGCTACACAGTACCTGATACCACCACTTATCTGATATTACTGTTTACCTGAAGAGAAAACAGAAAATATATCCCCCATGAGAGCAGCACTGAGAATGACATCTGTCACTTTGTCAAGTTCAAACGTAGATGGAATTTGAAATTTTGTGTGGGCAAGATTTTGTCAAGCCAATAAATAATGGAAATTGATACATTATCTTTTAATCTTTTGTGATAAATGAATGAATAATATATAGTTCTGTGAAGTGGCATGACTACTTGGATGTAAAACTATACATACTGTTGGAGGGAGCTTTTGTGGTTTCTAAAGCCACTGCTGGAAATACTCCAGAGGCAAGCTAATTGTAAAATGGAAAGTGGCTGGCTTCTGAAGTCAAGCAAGTGGCTTCAAGTTCAAAGACACCTCCAGGCTAAGAGAGCATATCTTCTTCCTTTGTGCCAATAGCTCTGTAGAATTGCAGACTTGCTCCTGCATGCAATTATCAAACTGCAAAACGATGCAAAGAAACAGAATGGCTTGCATAAGGTAAATGCCAATGCCTTTGGGAGGGTGAAACTGGAAAATATAACACTACAAATATATTTTTCTAGCACCAGTATTCATAGGTTCACCAAGAGGATAATTATATGAGTTAATGTAGGTTGAGAAATACTATTACTAACTGAAGCCATCCAGAAAAGATTTGAACTAGGTTTCCCATCTCTGGATCCAAACGTCTATCCCAGACATGGGCAACTAAATCAGTCGTTCTCAACCTCCGAATGCAGTGACCGCTTAATACAGTTCCTCATATTATGGTGACCTCCAACCATAAAATTATTTTTGTTGCTACTTCAGAATTATAATTTAGCTACTATGAAATATCCAATATACAAGATGTATTTTCATTCATTGGACCAACTGTGGCGCAAATACTTGATACAACCAAATTTTAATACTGGTGGGGTTGGGGGGGATTTATTTTGTCATTTGGGAGTTGTAGTTGCTGGGATTTATAGTTAACCTACAATCAAAGAGCATTTGGAACCCCACCAACAACAGAATTGGGCCAAACTTTCCACACAGAACCCTCATGTCCAACAGAAAAAACAGTGTTTTCCCATGGTCTTTGACAACCCCCTCTGACACCCTTCTCACACACACACCCCCGAGGTCCCAATCCCCAGAGTTCTCAACCCCTAGGTTGAGAAATACTGAACTAAATGGATCTCTGGATGTAATGAGACTAGTTTTTCATCAACCCTAAGCATTGGTGTAATGCAGGGTGATGGGACTTGTAGTCCAATAACTTCTGCTGAGCTACCACTAGTTCGCATGGTTTTATCCACAGCACAAAGCAGAATAAATAAAGAGACAGAATCCTTATTATATTTCACTTAGGGAGAGGGGGTCATATTGAACTACCATTAGTACAGAAAATGTTTCATACTTCTTCTTTTTGCCTAGCATCTTCTGGAGTATGCATGAGAGAGAAGCAGAATAAAATTGAAAACTATTTTCTTCTGTTCTCACCTTAGTAAGAATTGGTACAATATAAGAAAATAATCCTGGAGGGGACCCTTTTATGATAGGAATGATATTTGTTGTCAGATTCATGCACGCTTCGAAATATGAAATAAACATGAAAGTGAGTTCACATTCACTTGCGTACTTGCAAATGGAGGTACGTGCAACTCTTTCTTCTGCTGGGTTTACCTTGCAGGAATGACTTGCAAGGACACTCCCTAGAGTAGACTCAGTAACATTTGAAGCAGCTTTATAAAAGCAGCTGTTCTCCTAAATATATTAAGCAATTTACTTTAGGTAATGTAGCCTATAAAATTTTAATTTTGGATTAAATAAACCATATCCTTCAGCATGACTGTTGCACCTTGATGTTCAAAAGATGATATATGGATGCAGTTAGAGAATTTCTTCTCCAAAATGCTCCAATAGAGCAGGGTCAATAGTTGCCTAATGAAAGCAGTCAATAGCAATTTCTCTTAGTGAGCTCTAGAAAATTACCATTAAACAACAGACGTTAGTCAGTAGAGTCTGATACGATTATGTGTGTGGATTGTTATAGGAAGTAACTAAAGTAGGTTTTGTACTAAGCAACTAATCAATTGTAAAATGTTCAAGTAGAATAGTACTGCTTCAGTTATGGAAAATGTGATATCTCATGTGGGACTCATCCTGCAAACATTAAAAAATGGGAGTGGATGCACAAGTTGAGAATTTTTTTTTAAAAGAGAGACAACAATTGGGCTCTTTCAGCTTCTCTATATTTATTGTTTCTCCAATTCTTCTCATTTGCTTATTGTAAATAAGTGTAAATAAATAAATCCAACCCGACTAGTTGCCCAAGGGAACTAATAGTTTATACATAAAGAATTCCATAACATTAAAATGTGCATCACACAAATTTTATAGAGGAGAAATACAGTTCCAGAAAAGCTCACCAGGCTATTCAATGCAAAAATAAGAACAACAGCAACCTTTATTTATAATACTCTTTCCACATACAGACAAATGCAATAAAACATAGCATTACTGTTTGTTGTTGTTGTCCCACTGTTTTCCCAGCTCAAGACTCAAAACAATCTGCAACAATGTCATAGAATCATAGTATTGGAAGAGACCTTTTGGTCCATCCAGTCCAACCCCCTGCCAAGAAGCAGGAAAATTGCATTCAAAGCAATAATTGAATTTAAAAAGACATTGTTAAAATCCACAAAATACACAAGTTAAAACAAGATTAAATAAAATAAATAAATCATATTAAAGCATACATCATTAAAACATACACATCGGCATAACAATTAGGAATATTTTGTGCATAGTATGAGATGGTCCTTATATAGTCACCCATCAAATGCCTGTCAGAATAGAAAAGTTTTTACTTGTGTGAAAAAGAGTTACATTCCTCAACACCAAAGATACACCATCTTCAAGGGAAACAAGGCAATTTGCTCAAGCGAAAGGATGAAGATTTGCAGAGTAGACTTCTGAAAACATAAAACAGCATAAAATAATAATAATAATAATAATAAATCAGATGTAGAAAGCAGAACATTCTATGCTGAAACAGGGCCGTAGCCAGGATTTTGGTTCGGGGGGCTGAGTTTGGTTCGGGGGGGCTGAGACTGGGTGGAAGAGGGTTTACCCTAGGAAATCTTTTGTATTGTTATCCCAATAACCCCATGAAGGTGGGATATAATGAGCATGGTGATCAGATCATGATATGAATAAACATAACAGTTTAAATAATGTACCAGTAAGGCCTTCTCGCGGACCACACTGAGAATTTCGGGGGGGGGCTGAAGCCCCCTTAGCCCCCCCCCCCGGCTACATGCCTGTGCTGAAACCATTATTCTGTTTTAAAATGCATAGGAAAATAAGTTTAAGTCCAGTTCCAAATTGAGAGCAGAACTAATAACTGCTGAGCTTCAGTGGGAGGATAAATTTCAAAGATCATAGAATCATTGAGTTGGAAGAGACCTCATGGGCCATCCAGTCCAACCCGCTGCCAAAAGCAGGAAAATCATCTTCAAAGCACCCCTGACAGATGGACAGATGAGGCACCATCTCAGATAAAACCTGTGTCAGCATTTTAAGATACAAATAAATGTGTTTTTAGGAAGGATATTAGGAAGGTATGTGGATATTAAATCATGTATTAAACATGGCCTGAGAATACATGAGGACAGTTTGGGTGAAACCCTGTTCTCAGTTTTTAAGTCCTTGATCCAGATTTGTTCATCTGCACAAGCATATTGACTAAAAGTTGCTCATTGGCTCTTCAACTTTAGTGCTATTCCTGTGAAAAATGCCACATCCATTTCACTGATGCTTAGTATTTTCTCATGGTAATAGAACATTCATACATGGGAATATCCATTGCTGGCAGTGGATGTACCACATGAAGCTGAGGTTAATTTTTGAGCTGTGGCCTAAACTGAACTGCAGCTCAAGCATATCAATGAATGATTAATTGCTCAGTGGTTGCTGGCGCTAATAAGGTACTAATGATCCGGTTTCAAAGGAGACAAGCAAACTACAGGTCAGTCTCAGTCTACTCTTAGTAAAGATGTTTATTGGTGATCTGAGAGGAGAGTTTTTATCTTTTTTAGACACTATTGTAAAACGAACTGAATAAAGCAATTTATATTGCAGATGCTTCCTAGAGTGCATTTCAGGTGAATCAGCTCTAGATATATTGAGACAGAGCAAAAGAGTTGCTAATATTCAATTTTATATGTGCAAGAGGAACTCTGAGGGAAATAAAATAATTTCTCAGGTATCGAGGATGTGCTCTGGACAACTACTTGGAGTCAAGAGCTGGTTGATCTTTCGTTGCAGCATTTTGGGTATTAGCACCTCCTAAGAGGAATTGTATTTTGTCAGGCTAATTAGAAAGAATATAAAACCCTCTGGTTCTAAAACTATCATCTTGAAAGTTGGATTAATTGCTCCATGCATATATCTAAAATGAAATAATGATCATATTGCCCTCATTACACCATTTCTTTCTGCTCTGATTACGTATTTGAAGGGGTGATTAGCTTTGCCTGCCTTGAGTTTAATCGGTATGCTTGATTGCTGACTCATCTATTGATATTTTGGCATGTGAATGGATGAGCCAGCAATCAAGCAACTCAATGGCATATTCCTTGGATGCTTTTTTTAGAGATAAAAATTCTTGCTTTTTTGTGTCAGGAGCGACTTGAGAATCTGGGAATACCCAGATGTTTGATGTTTTCACCATCCTTGTAGGAGGCTTCTCTCATGTCCCCGCATGGCAAGCTGTAGCTGACAGAGGGAGCTCAACCCGCTCTCCCCGGATTTGAACTGCTGACCTATTGATCAGTAATCCTGCTGGCACAAGGGTTTAACCCATTGCACCACCAGGGGCTCCAAATTCCTTGCTGATTAGCTATTTCTACTACTAGTACGCAACTATATTGAAAAATGATATTATAATTTTAGTGGACTATTCAGACAATTGTATGCAACATCTGAAATCAGTTGTGATTATTAGGCAAGAGTTATATCATTTAATGCTCACAGAATGTTTGTGACATATTGTGTCATTATCTTATGAGTGTTTGGTACGAAGTATTACTATTTTATTATATGTAGTATTATCATTATCCATTAGGCAGACATGTATGCACAGTTATCAGACAGAACAAGTATGCACAGTTTTGCTAATAGTGATAAGCAAGTACCTGTACTATATATAACTACCCTTTCATGATCTTTCTCTTGTTTTTAGTGTCATGTCATAAATTGTACTTATATCAGAATAAAAGTACAGTGAGCCATGCATATGTTATTGCTTCAGAAATATATCTGTTATTGACAGGAAAGGCACAGGAGAGTTGGCAGTAAGTTAATATTTAATGCAAGATGAGTTTCATTGCCCAATCTGCACATTTATTTCTGTATGGAAAATGGTGCTAAAATTGGACAAGGGAAGTTGTTGTTGTTGTTGTTGTTGTTCCAGCTGGTGCTATTTTAACTTCTATGACTATAATCCCTGTAACTATTATCAGTAACTGTGGCTATTGGTACCCAAATTAAATCTTTTATTTTCACATCTATTTTCAATCACAATTTTATTACTCTGATGCTATTACTCTCCCCCCCCCCCCTCCTTTTATGTTAATGGAAGGTACATCTAGACTTAATAGAGTAATTTGAACTGAAGCATTTTAATGGGTGCCTATTTGTTCACATTATTGCCCAAAAGGACACCTGACCATTTATGTATTTTGGCAACAAGGGAACTATGTTTGTGATGCCCAAACTGACTCTTCTTATGCTGAAAGAGTCCGTTTAAGCTGCTCATTTGTTTATTAAATTTATTAAATCGATCATAAACTGGTTTTCAGTCTGAACCCATAGCTGTAAACATAAGCATGATGAAATACCTATTACAGAGCTAAAACATTTAACAATCAGGAGTTTAATCACAACTCTCATGAACCAAGTAATAGATCCTAAATACTTCTCATCTTTTTAAAGCTTACAAGACTGTTGAGAAAATCTTTTTGCCTCACAGTTAAAACACAAGCATAAATTCTGTGTAAGACGAGATTCATGTGGATGATTTTCTTAATCTAGGGTATCATCACCTCTCTGGCATTTGAAGTGTTTACAACAAGTACGTGCCACAACCACTGTTACTACCTCCAGTATAATAACAATGATTTTGACTTGGCAGAATTTTGTATGTATCAGTAGCATCTGGAGTATAAAACCTGTGTCAATCACCACTTCTATGTGTTTCCACAGGCTGCTAACAACAAGCTCATTCCCCAGAACCAAAGTATTATAGGCATGGCTAACTAACATAACCAGGGGATCATGATAATCTAGAATCAGTCTTGACTGGTTTTAGTGTTGTAGTAGGAAGGAAGAGGTTGTAGATAGGCCTTAGAATTTAAACAATGGAAAATGAAGTACTAAATGAAGAGAAAAACATAGCATATTTCCATCCTTTCTTTGGGTCAAAATAGTTTCACAAAGATGTAGACCTTGGGGATGGATATGAACTATAGAATATAGAACATGAGAACACCATGCATTAGATGACTACATAAAATGTATTGGGAAAATTCATGTAGCATAAGGTTATTGATGATGGCTGCGTAGAACACTTGCTAAGGAAGAAAAGTGGATGTGGGGTTTTGCCCTTACATTCTGTATATGGGCTTCTCATAGAAATGATTTAAATAGAAATTTTAACTCCATATTCATGTTTTTTTGTAATTAAACATTTTCCATGACTTTGGGGTAAGGCAGAGCAGCTATTTCACAAGCCTTCCCCACTTGAGCAGTTAAGAGCACCTGCTGAACACAAGAACATTTCATCTTTTTATGGCTGGAGACAGTAATGCATGAGTGGCAGGTGAAGACATTAATCTTCTTAGCTCTCCAGAAATGAACTGTCATATGGAGCAACTCATTGTTCATACAGCTACTGCATATTTCCTAACAGTCCATCCTCACCAGGTTCTCAGTGGTGTATATTTCAGGTACCTATTAGGATTTTTCAGATAGAAAACAGTTAAGATCAAAACTTCTTTTATTCAGATGGACCAACTTCCATTAGAAGAGTACCAATAGAACTTTTGATCTTTCCATGTTAACCTCGTTTGCAAAATGAGGAATACTCAAGGTAGTTTCAAATTCTGTGCCTGATTTAATATGCCACAATCGAATTCAACCAAAAAATTCAACTGGACATTATTTTGAAAATGGTAACTAATGAGATACAATTCTGTCAACAATAAAATTTAATTTATGATGTATAATGCAATTTCTTGTTATTGTATGCCTTCCAATATGGCAGTTCTAAGATGACTCTATCATAAGATTTTCATGGTGAGATTTATTCGGATAAGGTGTACTATTGATTTCCTCTGAGGTGTGTGACTTGCCCAAGGCCACCTAGTAGCTTTCATGACCAAGCAGAGATTCATATCCTGTATCCCATCTCTCCGCAACCCACCCACCCCAAACCAATGAATATTCAAGTCTAACAAGACAAACTGGAGTAATCATCCTTATCCACATTATGCCGTATATGAATTGAGCTGAAATAATTACAGTAATACCTCTGGATGTCTCAGGCTCAAGAGCCAGGGATGTACAAAATCTTTCCATGTGAAAAATCTTGTGTGCATATATATTAAAAATATGAATACTTCACATGCATATTCATGAAACTCCACTTTAGTGGGTTTCACACTCATGGTTCTCATTATTCACAAGTTAGATAGATAGATAGATATTTATTTACGGTCAAGGACCAACGTCACATTGTACAGAAAATAAAACAATATAAATGTTAAAACTCCGTTCAACTCTACAGTTTAACACCAACAGTATCTAGTCTATTGTGTTTCCGCGTTCAATTTAATATGCTGGTTCCTCGTAGCTAGAACGGCCATGAGATATTCACAAGTTTGAAACTTGCTGCCTTGTGGAGTTGGTGTTTGGGAGGTGGCACACAAGAAAGAGGAAGCACTTCTCTAGCAGATCTGACTCTTCTTCTTCCTGTGTGCCAAGAATCTCTGTTCTGCTCAGACAAAGGAAAAGTCCCAGGGGAACAAAGAAAAGGAGGAGGAACCAAATCCATAAGGTTATGCTTCCTCCTCCTCTTCCAGTTTGCCATTTGTTACTTGTCCCCTTTTCCTTCTTTTGTCAAGGCAAAAGATACATGCACCATGAAGGAAAAGGTGCTGTGATCCACAGGGTATGAGAAATAGTGTGTGAATCGGATTTACCTCCCCAGCTCCTGCAGACCACCGCAGTTTTTCCACTTTTGCCTCCCTAACTCCTACAAAAGTGGAGAGGGAAATGCATTTCTGAATGGGATTACTTTGAATATTACTAAGGGAATAGAGCTAAAAGAATTGACTCTTTTAAAATTAGGTAGTGATTTAGTTATGCTGTGATTTTACCACTAAAGATGAAGGGTTTTTGAAAGTAAAATTGGATCAAGAAAAATGACCTTTTGGGTAGAAAACCTTCTCATTCAGTTACTTAAAATTAAACTTGTATGTGTTCCCTCAAGCCATCTCCTCCTCAAGGTCCATGTAGCTATTCAGTGTTACCTTTTATCTTATACTTGCTGAAATTTGATATAGCATCGCTTTGCTGTGTTCGTTGCAAATTACAAATTTGCTGAATGAATCTGGCTTAACTAGCTTTATCTTTCTGCTTCTTAGAGCAGTAGTCCACATGCTTAATCAAAAGTTTGACTATTGATTGAACATCCAAACTGAACTCTCATCTCAGTCTAAAATTAGCCCATGCTGTGTCCACTGAGGTTTTGTGCTAAGGTTTTCAGCATTAGTGTCATCCTTTTATAGCTTTACTCTACTGGATATGGCCATTATTAATATCCTGTGCAGATAAGTAATATTAATATATTGGTGCAGTCAATGTATTGAGGAGTATCGCCAAACCTGCCTCAAATCATGTACACTTTGGGCACAGAATCTGTTTATACAAGCTCTGTGTGCCTGAGTATGACCTGGCTTGCACAGTTTGAGTCTCGCAGTCATAGCTGGTGCACTTAACAGTAGATATGCATGGAGGCTCTTCCACCATGTTGTGGCCAGATACTAGCAGGCACATTTCCAGTTTATCCTCTGATGATATGTTGACCATAAAGACAGACCAGAAGGTGATGGGAGAGATTCTCGATATTAGGCTGTTTTCAAGCTACACACATTAAGAAGCTATTTGTTATGTTATTGCAATTTCCTTTTATTTTTACATGTCTAAATTCACAGGTTGAATTAGGAATACCAAAACAGCATCTACCCCAGCTCCAAAATACTTCATCACATCTCTATGTGTGCTTCTTTACATGGAGAGAGAAATGGTTGCATCATTATGTTTATAAAAATCAGTTGTGATTGTTAGGCAAGAGTTATATCATTTAATGCTCACAAGACATAGCACTGTGTTTTCAAATCTGTGGCTTAATTGCATGATATGTATAATGATTAAGGTTAACTATACAGATTGCAATGACAAAGCATTTCTATGCCTAGACAGTTTACCAGCTTTACAAACCATGATTCAAGAAACAGGATGGTAGAACATTTTGATCCTATTTCTTTTATGGTTCATTTGAAGATGGAAACATTTATTTCCATTATTTTTAAGTTTTTATAGAGCTTTTACATATTTAAGTTATTTTAATATAATTATTTATATAGAGTGTGTGTGTGTGTTTTCCTAAACTATAGGCTGCCTTGGGACCCACATTAGGAGAAACCAAGGTTATTAATCAAACTTTTTTGTGTCATGAATGACTTGAGAAACTGGAAATCACTTTTAGTGTGAGAAAATTGGCCATCTCCAATGATGTTTTGATGGGGGTTTTTTTTACCATTCTTGTAAGAGGCCTCTCTCATGCCCCCACGTGGGGAGTTGGAGCTGACAGAAGGAGTTCGACCATGCTCTCCCCAGATTCGAACTTCTGACCTGTTGGTCTCCAGTCTTGCTGGAACAAGGGTTTAACCCATTGCACCACCAGGGGTCCATTAATCAAACGAACATGATTTTAACTTGGCTGTTTTTGTATAAGATCTCTTCTTTCCCAAGGAGAGAGATATAATTTTGGACTACTCATTCAGATGTGTTATAGTCCTTGCATTCTAGTTTTCTAACTAGAGATCGTTATGGGTTATTATTTTTATATTGGAATATTCGGCATTCGTAATTGACCTTTTATTGCTTTTTACTGCATTATTGACTGGTTGGCTTTAATGTTTTATTGCTTTTTCTGCTGCCTTTATGATTTTTTATATTAGAATGGTATAAAAATGTAATTACAAAACAAATAAGATTCATTATTTATCTTTACTGAATACTATTGTTAATCCCAATTATTGTAGATCTATTACGTCATTTTAAGCACTGTTTATGCAAATTTTCTTGACTCCTTTCTTCAAGTTGAGACCAACAGCTATATTTGAGCCTGAAATTAAACAACTATAACATCGGTATTGAAAGTTATTCACAATTACTGACTTTTCATGAGAAGTTAACAATTCTTAGAGCATGAAAAATTGCCTTTAAAAATAATTTAAGGGTCAGTGGCTGGTCACATTGGTTGCTTACTGGAATCACATGTTACTCTGGTTACTTTATCGTCCCAGCGGAACTTCCCATGTGGTGATAACATTCAACCAGTTCAAGGAGTCTAGTTTATTATTATATTTATGTTTATTTATACCCCACTTTTCTCTCCAACAGGGAGACGTGGCCTAGGAGGGGAAGTAAGAGGTGGGGAAGTGGCATGTTAGCCAGTAGTGGCTGGCCCCCTGAGGAGGCATTGGTGCTGTCTTCTCTGCAGAATGACTCTCGGCTTATCAACATCCATAATTTTGTCCCCAATACCTCACCTTGACATGAGGTCAACATATACATGAGTATAGCAGTAGTTTTGCAATCCACCTCTCCAGATTACTTGGGGAAACTGGCATTATAGAAAAAAGCTGCTTGAAACTCACATCCATCTTCTAAAATGATTAATCCACCTGTCTTCCCTCACAGCACAACACAGCTAAAAGTGTGTGCTGTGGAGTACAGTAATAGTATAGTGCACTGTAAGGACTCACCCAGTTAACTAGGCTGAAGCCTGTGAGGCCGGCCTATGTAAACAGCTTGACATCCATGTTAAGAAGGGATAGTCAGGAAAGGGGAATGGCTTGGAACCTCCAGAGAGAGAGAGAGAGGGAGGGAGGGAGAGGGAGAGAGGGGGGGAGAGAGCTGCCTGGGAGTGGCACAGAGTGAGGGGAATGAATCTTCGGAGGGAAAAACTGTAGTTTTTTTAGTGAGTGGAGAGTGAGCAGTCAGTGAAGACAGAAGTGTCTTGGAAAGTTGACAGGAAAGTGCTGTGAGGAGCTGACAGACAGTCAGAACACAGGCTTTTGATCTCTAGGGTTTAGAGATTGGCTCACAATTCTGGGAAGCCAGCTACAGGGCACTCTAGAAGAGAGTTAGGTAGCTAGGGTGTTCCTGAAGGCCTGATTGGATTCTCAGGGAACTAGCTAGATTTAGTTAGTTGGACTACTCACTACTAGTCTGCGAATTAGAGTGAGGAAGTTTAGGTAGACAAGTTGTGAACAATACACCAACTGTCTAGTTTTGTAACCAAGTTTACTGAATACCATCATAACTAAGCTTTAAGGAACCAATCTTAAGAAACAAGCAAGCTGTAATAACATCTTTTCTCACAAGTTACGCATCTGTGCCTTTCAAGCTCTGTCTGTTATTTCAATAAACGTTCTAATTGTTATCTTTCAAAGAAAAGCTCTCAGTGTGCCTCATTGCATCCAACAGATTATACCAGTTCCAGCATTTCAACAGTCCCAGCCTAGGAGAAGAGATTTCACCTCAGTAATCCTCTCAGTTCATGTTTAGAATAGGAGCCCAGTTTATGTACAACTTTAACAAAAATCATAAAGACCATTTTAGGTTGGTGGCAGCGTTACCAGAATGGCCAGTGGTCAGGAAGGGCTAGGTCGTTACATATTTGGTGGCAGCGGTGGGATCTAAAATAGGAAGGTCCACCCTGCCCCAAGTGATCAAAGCCCAGGTTGTCACATGCACCAATACAATTCTAGTACAAATTAGAACGCACATATTGTAAAGGAGAGGAAACGCCATTGGATGATGGAGCTACAGTTTGATACTAAGAACTATGTGGTAAAATTGGCAGAGCTTTCCACAGATCAGTGTAAGTACTGTATCTTAACACTTATCAAGAAAGGAAACATTCCCTTATGTGAGTAGAGTAGTGGAAGGCAAGAGGTTAATCCATATTGGGAGAACTTGAATAAAGCTCCGACCCCCTCTTCTCCGTCTGCCATGGTTCTGCTTCTGACCTTTTTCAATGTCTGAGTAAGGAAATGGCGCTGGCTCCCAGGGGCGGTTACCCTCCTTAATTGGCATTGGTGCTTTCCCATCTCTACACAATGACCCTCGAATTTACCCATGGGTCATATCGTAATCCATAAGTTTGGTCCCAGAACCTGCCTTTAACTTATACACGAGGTGAGCTTATACATGTTCACACAGAACTTTTATTCACTGCCCAGTAAACTCTTTATATTTGAACATTGCATTACAGAACAGAATGTGTATTTTATAATGTAAACGTTTGGTTCTAACTGAAAGAAAAAATGCACTGATTTAACTCATCTGTACACAAAGAGGTTTGTTTCCTTAAATAGTGGTAAAGGCCTTTGGCAGACAATTGAGGTGATTTTGTAAGTGGCTGAAAATGAGTTCTATGCATGATCTGAAGGCATCCCAAGAAATAAATTTATTTGGGGAGAAGAGACAGCATCTAAAAGAGAATGGTGTATATTTTATTTTGGCTTTGTTGTAACTATCCAGAGATTAACCAGCTAGCATTTTTCAGATGTATTTTTCTAATATACTGTATGTAAAGACCATGATATCCTACATGTGCCTGGTTTTCTGAATCCCTCCTTTTAGAGAGAATGTGTTATACCCCTCACCACAGGTTCTCTTTGATGTTAGCCACACAAGAAGTAAAGTCTCAAACTGTGTAAAAATTTGAGTTCAATTTTTGTGTACAAGACCTGGGAGATGGATCACTTTCTTGGCTTTGACGACTTCCTTTAAATGAAATCACTTTGTCATAGCAAGGGAATGATAACAAATCAAGAGAGTTTTTCATAAGGAAGTCAACAGAATTAGTTACTGCAGGAGGGCAAAACATTGCACTATGTAACCAGATACTGCCATACATTACAGCAATTATGTGAATTTTTAGCTTTCTGGTTGTAGATTGTCTCAGTAAGTCATAAGAGCCAGATGGAGTTGTACTGCCCCACTGTGAGCCTTCAAATTAATCCATTGAATTTGGAAGGTTTGGAGAAGCCAGAGAGTATTTATATCAATGCACTAGTTGTATTCCGGATTGTTTTGCTGAATCTGTTGGTGGCTGGGAAGAAGCAGAGTTTTTAAAAACAGAGTGTACAAGGCAGAAAGATATGCATTAGACGTATGGGTCCTCCTAGATTGATGAATCTGCTCTACAAAAACGGAGGGTCACTCATGAAACGTTTTTGAGCACTAGTGCAGGGCTGTCCAACTTCTACTGGACCGGGGGCCTGAATTCCGGTCACTGATCACCTGGGGGGCCTTAGGGTCTGCCTCCGGCCCCACCCCTGCCACGGCTCTGCCCCCTCCCCTGCCACGGCTCCGCCCCTCCCCAGCTCCGCCCCTGCTCTGGCCCTGCCCCCTCCACCAGCTCCGCCCCCTTCCCGGGCTCCAATTTACTTACAATTACTAGTTGTATTATTAATTATAAAATAAAATTTAAAAATGGAACTGAATGAAATAAATATAAATATAAATAAATATCAGAAGAGAGATGGATTGAGGAAGGGAATATATATGGGAGGAAAATAAATATAAATAAATAACATAAAAGGAAAAATTAAAGCAAGGAAGAAAGGAAGAAAGGAGCCCACCCCAGCAAAACAGCCCTCAGTTCCAAATTAAATACATTATTATTATATTTCTGCCCCATATATTCCCACCCCCATCTTCCCCTTATTTCCAAACTAAATACATTTATTATTGTTATTATTATATTTCTGCCCCATATATTCCCACCCCATCTTCCCCTTATTTCCAAACTAAATACATTTATTATTATTATTATTATTATTATTATTATTATATTTCTGCCCCATATATTCCCACCCCCATCTTCCCCTTATTTCCAAACTAAATACATTTATTATTATTATTATATATTTCTGCCCCATATATTCCCACCCCATCTTCCCCTTATTTACAAATTAAATAAATTTATTACTGTTATTAAACTGCCCCATATATTTCCACCCCATCTTCTCCTTATTTCCAAATTAAATACATTTATTATTGTTATTATTATATTTCTGCCCCATATATTCCCACCCCCATCTTCCCCTTATTTACAAATTAAATACATTTATTACTGTTATTAAACTGCCCCATACATTCCCACCCCCATCTTCCCCTTAAGCCCCCTGCTTCGGCCTACCTTTCCAAACGCGCTGGATCTAGGTGGCGGGCGGGCGAGGCGGCAGGCGGGCGGGCAAGGCACCTGCACCATCTGCGCGGCACCTACGCCATCTGCGCGGCGCCTACCCCATCTGCACGGCGCCTACCCCATCTGCACGGCGCCTACGCCATCTCCGCCTCACAAAGACAGAGCGCGCTGATTGGCAGGGGGGAGGGAGGGAGGGAGTAGGAGGAGGAGGGAGCCTGCTCCTCCTCCCTGCCCCGCCCCACCCCGCCCCGCCCCTCCCTGCCACGAAAACAAATATTATAAAAGAATAATAAAAAATAATAAAAAATAAAAAATATTTTTTTAACTTTAAACAGCCGATTTCTTTTTTTAAAAGGGTAGGGGGCCATAGGGAAAGGGCTGGGGGCCGTATACGGCCCCCGGGCCGGCAGTTGGACAGCCCTGCACTAGTGTATTTGAACTCTCTATGAAGAAACAAAATAGACTGGAATTTTATTTGTATTTATATCACTCATGTTTGAGTATCATGGTGCAGATCTACAGAGTTATGTGAAGCATATTTCTAGATAACTGTTGCAGAAATGGAGTCTAATTTTCTTTTATTTCAATGGAGCATACTTGAAACCATAGCATTAAAATGCGCACACAACAGCATTACTTTTTAATATTGGGGCAAAGATTGGAAAAGTTACTTGTTTGGACTGCTACTCCCAAGAATTTCCCTGACAACATGGCCCATGAGATTCTGAGGTTTAGTCCTGAAAACTAATTCTCCAGGTTTTGTGCTGGACACTGTGGTGTGCTTGTTGGTCTTGTTTTGTACTGCATTTCTAATGGAATGTATAATATTGAGTTGGAGCTAACAACTTTGCGTGAGCATCCATCTGCCTAATTTAATAGTAAGATGTGGGGGTTTTCTTACTAGACTCTTCAGAATGTCAGTAATGGACTTCTAATGCAATTGAGACATGTGCAGCAATAAATCAGTCACAAAGAGAAGGATTTATGAATATTGCACAATTGGCAGTAGGTGAACTAGATACAGCATACCATTAGAATCCCAGGGATTAAAGAAATGCTTTGGCGTCTAAAAAGTAGTATTTGGGCAGAAGAAGCATGCATTTATAACTAAGCTACTTTAATTATAAAAAGACACTTAGTATGCAATTTTGAACAGACTACCTTTTGTATTCTCTTCTCTAGAATTATTTCTGCTACCTGGTATATAAAACTGAATGGAAATACTTTGTCGTCTCTTTAGAGACTCAGGGAAAAACATGCCCCGAAGATGCAATTACCCCAGTCTAATAGCATATTTAATTTTTTGCAATCCTCTGCAGAAAAAAAAAATCTTAAATGGGTTTATAAAAATATCTTCATTGTTTTTATTTATTAATATGGTTATGGAATGTAGTGGGTTGTGCTAAAAGATAATTGCTTGCCTAATAATTCCCACAAAAATTTATTATAATTTCATGGACAAAGCAAATACTTTGGACACTGCTTTAATTTTGTCCAGTCTGGAAGAACATTGGCAGAGTGGCATGGTGTCTCAATTATTGATCTCTTTTGAAAATCGTCCCCAGGTAGTCTACTATTTTTCTATTAGATGTCATGTTTAACATGAGCAGGGTTCATATTCCGGAAAATATATATTGTCTGAACAAATGTTATGTTTCCTTGTAGAAATAATAATAATGAGTCAACTTAATGTTGCATTTATTAATTTTTTTAAAAAAAAACCTTGCATTTTCCCGAGTTTTGTGCCCATAGTTGATATCAAGGAGAGTAGCCTTATTTCTGACTGTAAAGAATGAAAGAAGATAAAATCTTTGAGTTTATGTTTAAGAAAATTTATAAGTAAACTTCTCCTGGCATTTAGAGTACTAAACTACATTGTAGTATTACATGCAGCACCATCATCAGTAACAGTACCATATTCATGAGGAATGTTGCATTTCAATTTGTTGAGTTCTTGCATCACCTTTCATCTTCACACAAATATGCAACACAGCAGCCTAAATCTAGTTTTTAGACACCAATAGACCAGAACCCTCAAATCATTGGAATTTATGTAAGTGCTGAGTTATCAAACTCCCATTGATCTGGTGGGTTTACCCTACTTGGCTCCAATGACTGAATTTCAGTCTTTCCCCTAAGTGCCAAAGCGTACCTTCAGGGGGCTGATGAATGAATAGGTTTAAAAAAACTATTTTAGCCTAAGCCTTGTCCATCTTTAATTAGTTACCAAGGTTAAAGGAGGGTCAAGAGCCTGGAGCTGTTTCAAGACTAATGTGTCAAAGAAAAATGAAGCCTTACACTATGAAGGAAATGATGCTGCTTAGAGGTGCAATAATTCTCTGACCCCATGTCAACCATTTGAGTTACTAATGGCAGTGGGGGGCTGAAATGTTTCTTGTGTTGCAGGTGGTTTATAATCTCAGGCTGCTTAGAGAGCAGTCTGATTTTTTAAAAAATCTAAAGCTAAATGGAATAATGCATTTAGGCTTTATGACCAAATGGAAAAGATGAGATCTTATCTTCTGACCCTACCTGCCTTTGCCAAGTTGTTGGCACTCCAAATCCAACATTCAGTTACTCAAGTAAAGTGAACACCATATATTAATGTTTCCAAACTGCTCATAACCTGCCATCAAGACCACATCTAATTTGACTAGTGTCAGTTTCTTAATTAGATAAAGTGCCCGGAGCTCACACTTGGAGCTCTTATAAACTAAAGACAGTGCTTTTGTTGCATGAAAAAAGATGCACAGATAAAGTTTCTTGCTCAATTTGTGACCCATTTCTTTTAAAGCTTAAATATTTCATTAGTTTTAAACAAATGAAAAGAAGTGGTGACAGCACAAAAGAATAACCATGAAAAGGCTTGTAATAATTAGAAGGAAGTTTCCATCGCACTCCACACCCACCCCAGCTTAAATCGACATGGAAAGCTTTCTTTTCAAATGAGGTGCTTTTTATAATCTGAGCCAAACCAACTCGGTATGGGCAGAGTCTTAGCTAAATTGCTACCATAACACCAGAAGTGTCTTGTAAGCAGCCAAAGAGACCTGGCAATCTGAACTAAGTATGCCATGTGAGCAGGCAGATATTTTCATTTGCCAAAGTTATGTCATTCTTGCAAAAAAAATTGTGTCATCAAAGTTTGTTTGGCTAGGTACATCTAATTTAAAAGTGTGATGATAGAGGATTAATGGGGACTGTCTCTGCCAGATCAAGACAGTTGATGGGCATGGTGTGGGATGCAAATTAGAAGAAAAACTTGGATGGACCATAGTGTGGGAAATGATTGCTATGGCAGAGTTTAAAACTTACAGAAAAACAAAAAAGAAGCACAATTCAAAGAAATCAGGATCTATTTAGCTGAAAGAGTATGCAATTGATTGAGGAAGTATGCATAAATAGATTCTATATACAAATGTTTTACCATATATATTCATGTATAAGTTGACTTGATGTATATGTCAAGGACACGTTTTGGGGCCAAAATTATGGAATTTGATAGGACTTATGGATAAGTCAGTGGTCATTCGATGGAGAGGCTGAAGCAACAGTTCTGCTTCAGGAAGACAGCTGCCACCATTCAGATTGTCAGCCTGTTCATATGTTAATAAATAATGTTGCACAATCATAGACCTTAAATGTACTACTTAGACTGTTGAAGAATTGTCTTCTTCACTGGAGGAATACTAATAAAATAGTATAAGTAAAAGAATACAAATAAAGGTAATGTCATGCCCTCCAAGAACCTTGTTCTTCTCAGTAAGCTTAGGCAAAAGCAAATGACTGCAGCCTGTCCTATCTTGAGTGTTCTTCCTCATTAAGAACTTTTGCTGTCTTGACCTCACTTGCATGTTGCTTGTATGGAACACATGTCTAGTGTTCACATGTGAAATATTAGAGGGTATGCAGCAATGCCTGTAATAATAAGGCAGAAAATAATCCCTAACACTAAACAGATTTATTTATTTATTTACAGTATTTATATTCCTCCCTTCTCACCCCACAGGGGACTCAGGATTACAATGTACATATACATAGCAAACATTCAATGCCATAGACACACAACATATATAGACAGACACTCAGAGGTTATTTAACATTCAAGCTTCTGGCCACCAGGGGAGCTGTCGCTTCCTCATTCTTTGCATACTTCCTGGAGATTTTTATGGCCTCTTAAATCAGTTAAACTAGCCTCCCCACAAAGTGGTACCTAAATTTCCTACTTGACAGATGCAACTGTCTTTCGGACTGCAAAGGTTGACAACAAGCTACACAATTTTGGTCGGGAGCTCACTGTGACCCGGGCTGGCTTCAAACTCATAACCTTTCGATCAGGAGTGATCTTAATGCAGCTGACTCCCAGGCCGCTGCACCACAGTCCCGGCGTAAACAGAGGGGCTGTGGTTAAACTGCTGAGCTGCAGAACTTGCTGATTGGAAGGTCAATAGTTCATATCTGCAAATGGTGTGAGTTCCCATCGTTAGCCCCAGCTTCTGCCAACCTAGCAGTTCAAAAACATGTAAATGTGAGTAGATCAATAGGTACCGCTTCAGCAAGAAGGTAATGGTGCTCCATGCAGTCATGCCAGCCACATTACCTAGGAGGTGTCTACCAACAACTCCGGCTCTTTGGCTTAGAAATGGAGATAAGCACCATCCTCCAGAGTTGGACTCGACTAGACTTAATGTCAAGGGAAAACCTTTACCTTTAACACTAAAGACCAAAACTTACTGAATGAACACGGCACATGATTGTAACCATGCATTCAGTTTGCATTTTCCAAGACAGAGTCTAATACTTGCCAAATTTTTGCCTATCTCCATTGACAGTGCAACAAGGAATGACTCGTTCAAAAACACCCACTTCCATCCATAAAATAACTAGCATTTTTCTTTGGGGGAAAAAGCAGAACGAAAACTATCTAATAAAGCTGTCGGTCCAAAGAAGCACCTGCTGTTAATTTCACACAAAACAGGATTTGTTGTTCCAGGAAAACCTTTAACTGCAACATTTTAGAAATGAAACATAGATCCCTAAAATGCTATTAACTCCAGCTGCCTTTGTTGTAATACATTGTGAGTGATTTCATGAATGATGAGAGTCCAAATGGGAATGAATGGAATAATCTTGGCAGCTATTTGTTATGCATTGTTCTTGAAGCATTCCAAAGTAAATTCTATTTTAGAAAATTTACTTTAGATTTCGGCAAAGAGATAATCTTCATATATATTACAACATAAGCAGTAATAATTTCATCTCTAGACTTTTAAACCAAGATAGCTAAAAGAGTTTGAGGGAAATGAACTCTTGATCCGTAGCCGGCAACATAAGGATTAGTCGATGGATGTAAAGAACATGGTATTTTGCTGTTCTTAGAGCTTGTGTGTACCAACTTAGCAAGCAATAATCTTGGAAATAAGTTATGTATAACTAGTTACATCACACTGTGCTTTGTAAAGAACATTTTGCTTCTTTGTTGTGTGTGTGCCTATTGACATATGAAGATTGCATGAATTTCTAAGAATTTTTTTATGTATACTTAAGATAGGTGGTGCACCTAGCTAGCTTATTTTTCTAGTTATAAGGGGTAATCTCACTAAATGGTGAAGAAAGATTAATGTATTTCAGTGTATTTCAGTAAGACCTTCCATTGTATCTAAAGCTGTGCAAGAATAGCACATAGAACCATTTGAGTTGGAAGAGACCTCGTGGGCCATCCAGTCCAACATCCTTCCAAGAAGCAGGACAATTGCATTCAAAGCGCCCCCGACAGATGGCTATCCAGTCTCTGTTTAAAAGCCTCCAAAGGAGGAGCCCCCACTACAGTCTCGTGCAGAGAGTTCCACTATTGAACAGCTCTCATATTCAGATGGAATCTCCTTTCCTGTAGTTTGAAGCCATTGTTCTGCATCCTAGTCTCCAGGGCAGCAGAAAACAAGCTTGCTCCCTCCTCCCTATGACTTCCCCAAACATATTTATATCTGGCCCTCATCATGTCTCCTCTTAGCCTTCTCTTCTGCAGGCTAAACATGCCCAGCTCTTTAGGCCACAGGAATACTTTTTTTCTCTTACCTAAACAAAGCATGAAAGTAAACTCCTTTCAAATGCAGTACCACAGTGGCTAGTGATTAACTAACTAAAATTAGTAAATTAAATTACTAATTAGTGACAAATTATAAAACAAAATTATTGTTAACTGTTACGGCAATAACTACATTTAACTCCCTTTAAACATATTTTAAAATAAAAAGTAATATGTATAAAGAGTATTATATTCTCAGTTTTCAATATATTCGTGTTTAATGTTCAGTATAAGACTAGTTTTCTGGTTTCTCTTGAAAATACTGACACCTCCAATGTATTCAGACGAGGAGGATACTCTTTTTTGAACATATTCTGGTTGGATGCAAAAACTTGGGGGGGGGGAAGCACTACAGATCTCAAACATGAGGTTACAATACATTTTTAAATAACGTCCAATTTGCATGTATAAATTGTTTTCAAATTTTTGCTTTATAAATAAAAATTATATGAATGGAAACAGCTTGATGCGTAATCACCTACATGTCCAGGTAACATAGAGCTACAAAGAACAACAGTTTAGTTGTATGCTTTATTTCATAGAACCATAAAAGAACTGACATTTGCCAGAAAGTAGCTAATAACTGTGCTCAATCAGCTCCTGTGATTGCTTTGGAGAATTCTCTTGAACGTGTCTGCACTTAGTATTTGATCCAGGCAGGAAAACAACATTGGACTCTGACTTTGGCTTTGAAATTCAAGGGCATTGTTGGTGTGGCAAATGTCAGGATTGGTTTGAATTTTGTTTTGTTCATCTGTAAACAAATTTGATTATTATTTTTACAGTAAAAGCTTGAAGAACCATGTAGGGAGAGCACAGATTTGAAGAACCAAACATATTCCTTTAGAAAGCTTCACTTCAGAATTCCTCTGATTTAAACTGGTGCTAAGTAAGGGATTCCATTGACATACTATTGTTACGGTGTTTAGACTAGACTGAAGGCCTGGAATATCCTAGGAGTAAGTGTCAATATTCAGAATATGTTTAGGAAACAGAGAATGTAATGTAAGTTGAATAGTCCTTATATGAAATATTTGGGATCAAAAATATTCCGCATCTTGAATCCTGCCTGAAAATATTTTAGAATATTTACATATACATAATGAGAGTTCTTGGAGTTGGGACCCAAGTCTAGACACAAATTTATTTTATGTTTCATATATACCTTATACACATAGCCTAAAAGTAGTTTTATACACAATGCTTTTAATAATTTCATGCATCAAAAAAGTTTATGTATTTTAAGCTATGTGATAGCAAAGGTATCAATCTCTCAGCCACCTGATTGGATGATTTAGGATTTTGCATTTCAGAGTTCCAAATAAAGTAGACTTGATCTGCATTCAGGTTTTGTTCCAACCAGAATCCTGAGCTCTTCTTCTTCCATTGCAATATAAGGTCTGGAATAGCCTGGCCCATCATCATCATCCTTTTAAATTACTTAAATCAGGATCATAAGGAATGGGAATGAATTAATTACAGACTTTTCCCCATACAGTATATGGAAGGGGATGGTCTTAGCAAGTGCAAAATAGATCACAAATACGGTCAATGATTGAATAGTTGTTTCAACTTTACAGGTGTTGGTCAGTAAAAATAGAAAAGTGTATTCTGAAGCTATTGGTTTTGTGTTGGAGTCTGCCTCTTGTTTTATTGAATGATAGGCATTTTTATTGAATGATAGGTATACAACTATCACTTCATCTATATTCTCTGAGCACTGTTTCAAAGAAATGACCCAATACATGTGGGATTATTGCAGAGCTATCCCATAGCACCAGACAGAAAGGCATGTATGTTTTCACTGTGCTTGAGGATATTGAATGACAATTTCTCTCCCTAGTGCCCAAATATAGGTCTCTATCTAACATGTATACAGGAATGGGACTTGTAAAGATACAATTTGTCTGTCTATGAGAGAAGGAAATAACATTGTGTGTTCCAGTTGCAAAAAAATCTCATCTCATCTGGGAATTTGGAAAAGCACAAACTACATTTACAGCAGTGATTTCATCCATCTGATAAGGCTTGCTATTACTTCTTAGGGGTGTGCAGCAGATGTGTAGCTAAAGGCCTAGAATGCTGATAGAGACGAAAATATGGCATCTGATGGCTTGGTTCTCTCTGTGTCTGTCTCCCTCTCCTTTTGTAGGATATAAAAAAATCCAATCATCTTTTCATTGTTAAACATTCTCTTACACAAAATAATTGTCTTGGTGAATGAGGAAAAATAGAAAATGTGCCAAATTAATGAGATATGTGGGTGGGACATGACTTTTCCTTTTATGGTTAGCTGCAGGATACAAATATATAATGAAAAATATTTTATCTCTATTGGTGGTTTTTTATCTATGTATATAAACACACATACACATATGTCAGGGAACGTTGTAAGAGAAGCTGTCCTGGGGTTCATCCACCTGTGGTGTTCCAGCCTGGACAGCCCAGTAGTCAGAGTCAGGCACCGGGGGTCCCAGCTGATCAGGGTGAGATCCCAGCTGATCAGGGGCAGGTTGGAGATGATGAATGGCCAGATGGGTATGGGTCTCCAAATGAGAGTTTGCAATGGGATGATGAATGGCTAGAGGGATATAGGACTGTAGATGAGTTTACCTAGGATTCCATGGAAACTGATTCTGGATCAGACTATGAGAGGCCCGGTGGCCTTGGTTCCCAAGAGTTTCTACTCCCTTCCCAGATGAGCATTCCGGAGAAGAGGAGTTTCCTGCTTCTCACTCTGATAGTGGTGCAGCTGGGCCTGCTAACGAGCTGGTTTTTGATAGAAGGGCAAACATCAGAGATTCTAGGAAATCGTGGAATCTAAGGAAGGGGATGAGATGGGCGCATCGAGACTAGATTCCTTATTAGTCTGTGCTCCCGGGCTTTTAGTCAGACCTGAAGCCACATTCAGCTTGATCAAGTCTCACGTTCAAGTCTCCAAGCTCAAGCCGACCACTGGAGCGGTTCGGACTCAAGTTCATGTTGACCGCCGTTGCGGTTTGCCTCAAGTACCACGTTTGACCGCCGGAGTGGTTTGCTTTGTTTTGGAACTCTGCTTTCCTTAGGATTTAAGCCGCTTGGGCTTGCAGCTACAGAACTTTATTGGACTATTTTTAATTGCTATATTCTTATTCTTTGGACTATTCTTAATCCTTTATTCTAAATAAAAGTACATTTATTGCATCCGCCTGTGTGTGTGTGATCTAGGGAGGGGCTGTCCACGATCTGAGGTGCAACACCACCAAAAACATACACACACTCTTCATGACTTCTTGCCTTTTCCGTGTTGATGAATGAGAGCTAATTAACGGTGAGATCTATCCATTTATACAACACCCTCATCAACATTAGGTGGAAGCGAGAACATAAATGCTGTAAGCCTTTTCTCAATTTCTACCCAAACACAATCCTGGGAAAAATAATAACTAAACAGGTGCAAACATACCCTCCAACATTTCATAGATGTTCATAGATGAGGGATATGTGTCATCAAAAAACTTCAGAGTGTGATCAAGATGCAAAATGTTGTTAATGAGTAAGAAAACATGAGTTAGAAGAGGCTGCATCAGTTTGCTTTTGCCGTAACCTACAGGAAAGAGGATGATTCCACTGTCTGTCCCACTCCTTTCCTTTGCACTCAGTTTATAGCATTTGAAGAAAACAGGACAGCAAGCAGAAGAGAAAAAATTGAATATTTCTAAAACAGGTGAAAACCTGAAATGATAGAGGATTAATTGTGACAGTGCCTGCCAAACTGGGAGAGTTGGAGGGTATTTCCAAGTGGTGCAATCAGGCACCTTTAGACACTGATCATCAGGTCTTAATGGGAATCTCCTTTTGATGCTGATTATAACTATTACTTCACTGGCTTGAAAACATGGTAATTTTGTCCTGCCCCATTTTAGACCCTCATGCTTATTCCATTATATGATGCTCCAGACTTTGTTGGATTTTCTTAGTGGGTCTGTATATAGTTTTTATGTTGTGTTTCCTCATCAGCTTCCCTATGCGGTCAGTGGTTCCCTTGATGTATGGCAAGAACATTTTTCCTCTGGGTGGATCTTTGTCTTTACTCTCGTGGCTTGTTCTCGGTCTTGCAGCTCTTCCAATATCTGAGGTGGAGTATCCATTAGCCTGTAAAGCCCCATTCAGATGGTTCAGTTCATCTTGGAGGAGGTGGGGTTCACAGATTCCTTTTTCCAGCAGTGATTTCTGGATTGTGCTTCTTTTTTTTTGACTTTGGTGATGATTGGAGTTTTTATGTAGGTATCTATCTCTGTGTAATAGGTTTTCTGTAAACTGTGTGGCCCAGTTGTTGATCTGGTTTGTGGATGACTAGGACATCTAGAAAAGGCAGTTTTCCTTCTCTCTTTTTTTTCCATGGTGAATTGGATGTTTGGGTGGATGCTGTTAAGATGGTCCAGGAACAGACCCACTAAGAAAATACAACAAATGTTATGTTCAGCAAAGGAAAAGAGGGATCCTCTCACTTCTGCAGGAGTCTACCTTATACCATGTAGTGGTGGACAAGTCTACACAGGGATCACCAAACACAGCGCCCAAACACAAATCAAGGAACATGAAAGGCACTGCAGACTACTTCAATCAGAGAAGTCAGCCATAGCAGAGCACCTGATGAACCAACCTGGGCACAGCATATTATTTGATAACAGAAATGCTGGACCACTCTTAACAACCACCATGTCAGACTACACAGAGAAATCCATAAGCATGTGGACAATTTCAACAGAAAGGAGGAAACCATGAAAATGAACAAAATCTGACTACCAGTATTACAAAAAACTCTAAAATCATAACAGTAAAACACTCCAACACAGGGAAGCTCCAGAGAGGAAACAAGCTAATCACCTCTCAACAAAAGATTCCCCCAGGCACTAATAAGCCACACCAAACAAACTGCCAGGCCATCAAATGCTAATCAAGGTGGCCAATTGAAACATTTACACTTAGCACCAACAGACAAGAGTTCTTTCTCCCACCCTGGACATTCCATAGATATATATATAAACGTCAGGAGATAATGCTTCTAGAAAATGACCATATAGCCCGAAAAACCTACAATTACCCAATTGTTTCATATTTTGGGAGTTCAGAGTTTAAAAGGTTCACCAAATCTGAAGATTTTATTAATTGTTTTGAAGGAAGCCACTAGCATTGTGTTCTGGAAATGACAAAGGGCAATACATTTTGTAAGAAAAATTTCTATGAACAGAAAAAAAGTAGTCATCAAACACCTTGCCATTAAGTTTGACTGCCTGCTGAGGTGAGGACTGCAAACATTTGCAGATGTAATCTAAGAGACCTCAAAGGTCAGATGGGTACATTTTGTGCAGAATCATAGCTATGTAGGGTCGCAGCTTTTCAAGGTCACAAAAAAGATGCTAACTAGAAAAAAATTACATTCAGGTATGTAAGAGGGGCTTTGCATATTTTTATGGATATTAGTGTACATTCAGTTCTCTTGCCAATGGAAGATTTCAGTAGATAATAATAAGTAATTTTTGACAGCCCAGGGTTATTTATTTATTTTTATATTTATTTTGTTTATTTATATCCTGCTTTTTCTCTCCATACAGAGACTCAAAGCAGCTCACAACTAAAAGCTTTTCAGTAAAACTTAAAATATACAAATGTTGAAACAGTATTAAACAACATTAATATTAAAAACAATCCAGGTTAAAACCATAAAAGCATATAAAATCACATCACAAAATCACAGCAGCCCTTGATGGTCTTAAATATCTTTATCTTTAAAAGCCTGCCTGAATAAAAAGGTTCCAGTGTCATGGGGCAGCCACCAAGAAGGCCCTCTCTCTTGTTCTCACCAACCAAGCTTGACATGAAGGTGGAACTGAGAGAAGGATATCTCCTGAAAATCTCAGGGCCCAGGCAGGCAGATTTGTACAAGGGGATAGCCTGGACCTGAACTGTCTAGAACAGTGGTTCTCAAACTTTGGGTCCTCAGATGTTTTGGCTTACAACTCCCAGAAATCCCAGCCAGTTTTCCAGCTGTTAGGATTTCTGGAAGTTGAAGGCCTAGAGCAGGGCTGTCCAACTGGCGGCCCGGGGGCCGTACACGGCCCCCCAGCCCCTTCCCTACGGCCCCCTAAGCTTTTTAATAAAAAATAAAAATTGATTTTTTTAAAAAAAAATACCTACTTCCGGGTTCGGAGCAAGTATCGCGAGAATACGCAATCCACACGGAATTTCGCTGTCAACGCGAGATCATGCCAGCATTGACAGCGAAATCCCGTGTGGATTGCGTATTCTCGCGATACTCTTCGGCTACTCTACTACTGGATCGCTGAGGCCCACAGACGCGATTAGGACCTTCTTTGACTCCGTCTGTCATCGCCTCTCTCGTCGTCCAGGTACTCCTGGCTCCTGCGCGCTTGGAAAAGGTAGGCCGAAGCAGGGGGCTCCTCATTCCCTCCCCCCATCTCCCCTCATGTATTAAATATAAAATTAAATATATTTAAAGATGAAATAAGGGGAGATGGGATACATTAAAATAAGGGGAGGGGAGGATGGAATTAAATATATTTAATATTAAATTAAAATAAGTGGAGAGGGGAGGATGGAATTAAATATATTTAATATTAAATTAAAATAAGTGGAGAGGGGAGGATGGAATTAAATATATTTAATATTAAATTAAAATAAGGGGAGAGGGAGGATGGAATTAAATATATTAATATTAAATTAAAATAAGGGGAGAGGGGAGGATGGAATTAAATATATTTAATATTAAATAAAAATAAGGGGAGAGGGGAGGATGGAATTAAATATATTTAATATTAAATTAAAATAATTTAATATTTTATCCCTGCATTTTATCTCAGTAAAAGATTTTATTTGACTGTATGCATGCCCCTTTTGAATTTCCACCCTGCATTTAATGTTAGTAAAAGATTATATTTGACTGTATGCATGCCCCTTTTGAATTCCCACCCTACATTTTATCTCAGTAAATATGAGATAAAATGGGGGGAGAGGGTGGGGGAGAGGGCAGAGCCGGGGACGGGGAGGGGGCGGAGCCGGGGGGTGGGGTGGAGTCGGGGGTGGGGGCAGACCCTACAGCCCCCCAGGTCATCAGTGACCGGAATTCAGGCCCCTGGGCAGGTAGAAGTTGGACAGCCCTGGCCTAGAGGTTTGGAGTCCCAGCGAGTCTAAACCTGACCAAGTAATGATCAGTCTATAACAACAGAACTGTGACCAGGTCCTCCACACCACGATCACCATCATCCCTTCCTGTACAGAAAACAAGGTCCAAAGTGTGTCTAGCAGCATGGGTAGGGCAACTGAAGAATTATTAGTGGGCTGGTTTTATTTGGTCCTGTTGGAGCATACAATTTATATTACTTCAATCACAACACTGGTTAATTAAATCTAATTAAAAGAGTATTTCAACAAGCAAATAGACATAATGGTGGGAACTGAAGAGGTGGGAAAAGAAACTGGATAATTAGTTTTAAAAATAATGAATATTATGATATATTGAAGCCACCCATACTGAACAGTGGCAGGGAATTTGAATTAAATTTCCCTTGATTTTTTAAAATGGTTGAACACCCCAATAATTTCTTCAGATGTTTGGGAGAGGCATATAATATGTATTTTCTAATTGTTCTGTGTGACTTGGCAAAGTCAACTGAGCTTTCTAGTAAATCACAATAGAGGAACCTGGGGGGGGGGGTTAAACCATTATTTGAAACAAGGGACCTTGCCATAACTTCCTGTATCATGAATCGGAAAAACTGGCACTTTGGCCACTAGAGAACAACTTGAGTGAGTGTACTATCTGTACAGCATGATGATGAGCATTATCTTCAATGCATGTATCGGGAGCTGTGAATGAAAATGGCTGATTTGCAAGTTAATGATAGAAGAAGGGGAAATGTGTAATGTTTCCTTTTGACATGCATAACATGGGCTATTTTGATTTAAAATAATTAATTAGTCATATTTGACTAACTTTATAAAAAATGATTTGATATGATGATTGATGGTTTTGTTACGTAATATCAGTTCTATATATCGATAAGGTATGCTTTCTAAACAAAGTAGGAAGAGTGTGGGTGTGTAAAAGTTAAAATATAACTGCAGGATGGATAATTGAAAGTGGCTCCCTATTTATTTTGTTAATTGTTGTTTCTGTTCTATATTTTGGTGCTTTATGTTTGTATCAATTTGGTTGTTTTGTGTGTGTCATCTTTGTAGTATTTTTGTTGTTGTATGCTTCATTCAGTTTTTATTCTGTGTAGATTTTATTCAATAAAAACAATGCTTATTTAATTTTTTTAAATCGTGGATCGAGTTTTTCCTGTGCTTGACTTTGCTTGCAGTGGTCTTGACTCTTGCATTTGTGTTCATTAGAATCCATTTAAGAAACCGGCCTTGATTTTATAAGCAATTAAGGACTGTGCCTTTAAATGACTACAGAAAGGCTTCTAATATAGGTTGTGATGCTGTGGAGGTCCATGAAACCACAAACCTCTCAATTTACCCATGTCCAATAAAGACATGGTGTAACTCTAGCTATGAAGATAGATATCATGGTATCAATCTATCCAATCCCTTTCATCTATAATTGTTTGTTCTTTATCTGTCTTTCTACAAGAGCTGTGGCTGCAGGAAAACTCTTTCATATCCTTTGTAATTCTGGACAGAGGAAAATACAGGTATATCTAGAGTAAAGAAGGTAGTTGTCTGACATTTAATCTTCCCGAAGACTGACGTGATGAGGAGAGCTAACTTTCTGCAGTATTTTTAGTTTGATATTCTGTGGCGCTTTATTGATCATCACCGGCGTCCGTCACTGCGTATAACGATAACTGCTTCAGAGGCAGAAAAGAGGAGATTGAATAAGGCCTTCAGGATTGCCAGCCTCTTACTGATAGATCTGTCAATAGTTACTGCTCCCTCATCCTTTTACCACTGTGTGGAAGGTTTGTCTTGGGTATCTCAAATGTTCCTGCATATCGACAAGAAGAGTTTAAAGTCAATGCAAAGAGCTTATGCAAGTGAAGTGCGATAATTTCCCCTCTTTAAAAAGCAGAATTATTGTCTGTGTTTCAACGATTCCAACAATAAGCCTGTCTGGAAATTCAGTTCATTTCCATCAGCTTTACTGGTTCCTCTATGCAAAACTCACTTCATTCATTTTTAACATACAAAGAAAAAAGCCCAACAGCTGTTATTAGAACAAGACTATTAGTGTTATAGTTCAGTGACACTGGGTCTTCGATGTGATCCCATTTCCAGTCCTACGCATGGTTGTACAAATAAAATTTCCAGAGCATTAAAAGAGATACCTGTATGTGGAATTGAAATGAGTTGTAGCCATAGTAGGTGGTAGCATTTATGTAAATGGATATCAATCATACACATACCATATATACAAACCTATATACATACAATACTCTCAATCTGGTAATGTTTGTGACTCCATCCTATTCTGTTCCCTACCTAACCACATCAAACCCAGACTGTCCTGGAAGTAAAAAATAAAAAAGAATTATCAAAATTTAGGAAAGAATCATGAATACAGTAACAGCATTTTTCATTACAGTAGAAATGGATCAAGTTAAATGTATGATAGTGGTAGACCTCTGACCTCAGAAGATCAGATTGGCTTTTCTATGGATGCTTCTTCCTCAACCCTCCCTGCTGAGTTATGTTGCTGTAGTCCTACTTCACAGAGACCTGCCCCTCTGCTTCATGGGCTCCGTGAAGTTGGACACCCTTCATTGCTCTGCATTAGAATTGACTTTTGATGAAGAACCTTCTACATCTCCTTGCAAAAGCATGCACATGGTGATTTTTCTCCAAGATCTCCTGCAGGTTTCCTGTTGTTATCATCTGGTAGCATTCAGCATCTTGGAAATTTGAAGCATAACAAACTTGAACATACATGTATGAAACTTGTGAAAGAGACTGATGAGACATAATTTTCTAAGTATGAGGTTGCAGCCAAGGATATATGTTAGTATCTCATTGAAATGTTTCTACAAACTCATACAGAAAATTATCTGTACATATACAAAGATTTAAAGGTACTATTGATTGGGAACTTGAATCATGAACTGCTTGAGACTTCCCATTGGATGAGCTAGGTAACACTACTTAGTTCCAATGCCTTGTGGATTTTGATTTAAGATGGCATAGGACCAGGTTGTACTTAATCACCTGTCATATCCCACAGTAGCAGGGCCGTAGCCAGGATTTTGATTCGGGGGGGGGGGGCTGAGTTTTGTTCGGGGGGGGGGCCGAGACTGGGTGGAAGAGGGTCTACCCTAGCAAACCTTTTGTATTGTTATCCCAATAACCCCATTAATGTGAGATATAATGAGTATGGTGATCAGATCATGATATGAATAAACATAACAGTTTAAATAATGTACCAGTAAGGCCTTTTCACGGACCACCCTGAAGCCCCCTTAGCCCTCCCCCCCCCCCCGGCTACATGCATGCACAGTAGTAACTAACATTTATCACTCTTTCTACTGATGAAAATGTATCTATAATGTAGTCATTTTTACCATACTGTGAAACAAGAATGAGTGTTTGGAACAATGTTAAACAGCTTAATGCAATAATGCAAATTCTTGCTTATCATTACTAAAGTAAAATCAGTGTTGCTAAATCCAGAAAATGTTAAAATCCAAATAAACTACAAGTCCAGCTTTTAAAAAATCTATATTGTTGCTTTCAATATTTTTATAATTGATAGCTAGTAAATCCTTCTGTTGAGAAAATTAATTGGCCTGTTTGAATATTTAATTGTAATTTTGCATGTGTGTTATAAATAGCCAGCCATTGGGCAGCAAAGCTTTCTTAAATTTGCCAAATTTCCCAAAAGATTTATTTGAAACATTTATAGGGTAATCCTCTAATGATTGCTGTTATTTATATAAGGATTAGTCTCTATTGTAGTTATGGCATTTATAGTCCCTTGAAATAAAAGCTTAAAATCATTTATCTAGATCGGATTAAATTTTATGTGTAACTGTTCGTTAATGTTTCCCTTTGTTTTCTTTCTTACAGATGATGACTTTTTTCATGAGCTCCCAGAAAGCTTCCCTTCTGATCCTCCAGAGCCCCTTCCACATTTCCTCATTGAGCCTGAAGAAGCCTACATTGTGAAGAACAAGCCTGTGAACCTTTACTGTAAAGCTAGCCCTGCTACCCAGATCTACTTCAAATGCAACAGTGAATGGGTTCACCAAAAGGACCATGTGGTAGATGAAAGAGTTGATGAAACATCTGGTAAGCTGTTGTTGTTTCAAGGAAATGTATTAATGGCTCTGCTGGACAGACTATTTTAAAGATCACTATAATATGGCATTTCTGCTTACTCAGCTGCAAAGGAGAAAAATATAAAATCTGGGGGAGTGGGTGTTTCTTTTTCAGGGTTTTAAAAAAATAATCAGTTATCTCATTGCTTCACTGTGCATCTTGATCACAAGTATACTCAAGGAAAATACGGTTTTGATGGCCAACTATGGAATAGAAAATTGGTCTAAAAGGGGGCACTTTATTTGACCCCTTTTGAGTTAATTGGGTTGTGAAAGGAGCAAGGGAGGGGGAGCAATGTATTGCAGGACCGACTGAGGCTAGGTGTCTACCTCAGACTACCCCCCCCCCCATCCTTCCCTTGAAACAAACACAAGAGGAGAGAAAACTAATAGTTGGGTTGCTCTCCTGTCATCAACTTCCTGGAAACTCAGAACAAGTTCCAGGACATTATAAATGAGAGCAAAGTCTAGAGGTTAGTCTCAAGAGTCAACCCCCTTTGCAACTCCCCAGGTCCCAGAAACTGTAGAAGTCATTCCAGAGCCCTACCCTTCACCAAAATGGATACCAAAGTATATATTGAACACTTTGCCCCACTGTCTGGTAAGTGACACCTTATTTAAAGATACTATTTTGAGCCAATCATCAAAGTTCCTCAGATACCATATGGGGTGGGTTAAAGTCCCAGGTATACAAGAGATCGTTCCTATCCAGCCCTAAAACAATCAGAAAATGCACACCACACTGAGGGTGTTAGGGCGAGGCACACCACAGTGATCCAAAAAGACACACAAGGGAGTGGCCAGTTCTTAAAAGTGGTAATAAATAAATATAATAATAAATATATGACTAATCCCCATCACATGATGCATTTTGGTCCCTTGTGCCACATGCATAGTCCCCTGGTCACTGAAGATGAAAGTAATCAAAAGAGTACCATTCCACACTTGTCCAGGTATGCATTGCCATTCATTGCCTCTTTTCCAAATAAAGCTCATAGTTCTCCCTTTCATCTGTTGTTATGAGGTAAAAACCATACAATTGACCAAGCCACGAGGAATTCAAGCAGAGGCATGAGACCTGGCATACTAACTGTGACCTTCCCATATATACAACAAAATAATGCTGTCCAGGCCTACACAGATTTGGTCCAAGTTTATATTTGTTGATTTAATGCATGACGAGTACATGTACACAGTAACAATTTTACAGAGTTTTCATTGACCACATTTAATGCAAAGGTGAGTGGAAATCAGTTTGCAGTCTAAGAGGCTTACCAAATATCGCATGAGCTATAGACATATTTGTGCCAATGATGCGATTTCTCTTGTTTTGAAAGATTAGTAATCAATATACTAAGACACAAGTAAGATAGAGAGGCAGATCTTAGTGCAGTCTGACAGCAATGAAAAATCACTCAGTGCTAAGCAGGGGGATTTCTTTCATATAGGAATTTCACCACTACTTGTACTAATTATTACAAGACTTGTAAGTCTCTTAGGTTTTATTTCCTTCAGCATATTTATTTGCATGCAGTTCACAAACATACAGCCTTATCAATGCAGGGGAGCACATAATTTTAGCTTAGGAAAATTGTGAGATGTTATAGTGGAACCATTTGTGAAGTCAGTTTGGTGAAAACAAATCAATACTACTCTTCAACGTATTACTTTTATTATTCTGCAAATATTCATGAGAAAAAAATCACAATATAATGAAAATGGTCAAGAAATACAGTACCCAGTTCAAGTAGATGCCAATATAGCATGATAAGACCCCAGACTGTATTATGGTGTAATGAACGCTGGGAATATCCCTGCAAAGACGACAGCACACGGCGACTCGGTCCTACAAGATTTATTTCCAGGTATCAAAACCTGTGAAGCCAGATCTGCCTTTCCCAGAACCAAACACAGTTTATATACAGTCCCCGCCTCCACCATCTGTCCATCATCCCAAAGACCCAACCCCCCTAGCATGCAATGCTTAGCAGAGGTTGCATCAGATCCAAATGATTCAGCAATCCCAGTAGTCCATTGGGGCATGACCTCAGGGGTCACAGAGTTAGTGTCATGAGTCCAATTGTCCAATGGATATTCAGTCATATCCTCCCTGAGTCAGCATATTACAAGGCAGTGCTTCTCATGTTGATGTGGTGTGGCTCAAGGTTCACTCCCTGCATTGCTTATGCCTCCAAGGTCGCACCTGGCCGGGATTACCAGTGTTGAAAGGGTCTAAGATTAGAGCACTCTTCGCTCTAATTGACAGAACCTTACATTATGGCATGTAATCAATTCACCCCCATTAAGAGCAGGAGGGAAAAAAACCCCATAATGTTGCAACAGAGCCATATACAGCCTTGTATATTTATATAGAATCACTATCCATTTCTGTTTGTTGCTTTTTTTTCCCCCCAAGCGCCTCTCCCGAAAACGGGCTCCTTTCCGAATGAGCTTTTTTTGTTCCAGGTCCAAAAGTATAAAAAAATAGGGCCATTGGCCAAAATAGGCAGCCTTTCCAGGATCCCCTTCCCTCAGTTTTAGGGCTAGAGGGATAACAATTGCCACATATGGAGGGCACTTATGCATCTCATAGTCCATCGAGTTTTAAAATATCTGGGTCATCCTCTGATTTTTAGGATTTTTTTCTTTCTATAAATAAAATCTCACTAAAAACATTCCCTCTTTTCCCTTGCTGGCCCCATCCTCTAACTTCTCCGGGAGCAGCAGAAGGAAGGACGCAGACAGGGCACCATTCTGCCTGCCACACACACCACCCAATGCCCAGCCCCACTTGCTTCTTCTTTAACTGTTGGCAATTGGGGGAGAATTCCTCTTCCTTTGCCATCATTTTTGGTGATGGCATGGTTTTCTTGGAACTGCCACCTTGGGTCCTTGCTTGCTGCTGTTTCTGCTGCGCTGAGTGCCCTCCTCCTTCTCCTCCATCTCTCTTGTAAGGAAGCCATGTCCAGCCCCTCCCCTCTTCCTCCTTCATGCATCTTACCCTCCTCCTCTCTCCTCCTTGGCTCTTGAAGCTGCCACCAATGCCTTGGGTTGCTGCTGCTGCTGTCGGGCTAACTCTGGAGTAAGAGGTGTGGAAGAAGAAGAGGAAGGGGGTGGAGGAGGTGCCTTCCTTGCGTGAGAGATGGAGGCAACACTGCAACAACATCAACAATGACCCAAGGTGGCTGCTCCAAGAGCCAAGGAGGAGTAAGGAGGAGCCACACATTCTCCAAGGCATTTTAGGGAGGCTTCCCACTTCCAGATAAGGAAGAGTGGTGACTTCCTGGAAGAGGAGAGTAAATGAAGGTTTACTTTTTGTTTGCTGGGGGATTAATAAAAAAGATTAAACTGTGCTCATGAAAAGCAGACAAGGAAACTGTACCTGCTCCTACTTTATTTCATTTCATTCAGGTGGGGGGATGTTCCTGTTTTGTGCTCTGGCCCGAAACAAAAGGAACAAAATAAAATGGAAGAAATGAGTACCGCACATACCTCTAATATACAGTATGTTCATAATTGTGGGATGACAACAAATACAGGTGGTACTTCAATGTATGATTCTTTAGTGAGTCCTATATGAAAAATATCAGACATTTTCCATTGCAAAACCAAATAGCCGAGTCTTGCATCGGGCCAGGTTTCACAAATTCATTACTTCTTTGAAAAAGAATAAAACAAGTTTATTTAGTTTCAACCTCTCCTCCAAAGCATGTCAAATACAATAAAAAGAAGAGCATTGTAGATGAGCTGTCAGTCTTCAGCCAGAGAGCGTACCTAATTGACATGTCTAACTGAATATCTGCATAGTCTGATGAACTATATTCTAGCCACAAAAACATATTCTTGACACCAGACAAGGCAAATGTTGTATGCACTTGCTGTCATGTGTTTCCATTTCACTGACAGCTTTGCATATTGCAGAAAATGCTAAATCCATAAGAAATTAAAAGTATTAATATGACTTTTTAACAAAACTTCTTGTCCTTAGAAAGTATCAGTAGTTCCCTAGTCAAATCATATGGCTTATTGAGATGTAACAGACAAAAAAGCTCTAGTTCATTCCCTCATCTATAGGAATTTCAGTTCTTACTGTAAACATCTCTCTTTAAGCAGTCCAAGCCATTTCCCCCATGTAATATAGCTGTGCAATTACAGCCTTTTTGATTGTGCTGTATATGAAAGCATGGTGCAATTACAATCTTTTTGTCTGTGCTGCATGTGAAAGGCAGACAGTAAATCAAGATTATGTAACAGTTAAGGAGGCCTGTGGATGCTGCTTTATTTATTTTTCCCAATGATACTGAAATTCGTAATAAACAGGCTTGTAAACAGCCATCCAGCCTGATGTTAGAAATGGTGGATGGAGTTCCATTTCTCCCTCCTGTTGCTATAGCTGCAGCAGCATTCAAATACCAGGAAGCAAAGCCCATCTTAAGTTGTTCCTGAAATGCCATCTTAGAAGCAGATTTTCTTCTGAGCCCCCAGATAGTAAGCAGTGACAAGGAAAATAAGACAAGCAAGTAGCAAAATGCACACATGGAGTGGAAAAGTCTGATCACATATTCTGCCCTAAAAGGCAGGTGTTAGTCAGAGATTAGGGAGACGGAGGACCAGAGATGTGAAATAAAGGCGCAGTGTTGAACATACTTGGCATAGCAACTTATCTGGGATTGTAAAATGTAAAGAGATAAGAAGGAGAAAGAGAGAGAAAGCCTTTAAGGGCTGTGAAGGATTACATGTTCATGAACTAAAAAATGCTGGAAGGGCCAAGTTATATGGAATTGGTGCATTTGGTAGTACATCTTTTCTACTTTTTTCTACTTTTTTCTTTCTTGGTGAAAATGTACTTTCCTCAGTGATAAATAGAGCTGTTCGGTGTATATTCTATCCCTGCTTTAAGTGACAAGGCTGAGGGTAGTTATCCCAGTTTCCATTGAGAATAATGGAAATGCAGGTCCACAGAGGCTCAATTATTTTTAACAGGAAGAATCTTATACCTACTTGCTGATAGAGCACAGAAAGTTATTACCAGGATAAGTTTCGTGCAGAACAAATATTAAAACAGATCGGCAAAGTATGACTAGATTTATTAATACAGAATCACATACCAGGCCATTTCACACTACACAGTTATAGGACTGTGATTCCACATTAACCGACATGGCAGTGGCAACCTATGGAATCCTGGGATTTGCATTTTAGTGGTGCATTACAGTTGAAAATTCTAAATATCCCTTTCTAAATAGCAAATTCTACAGTAAACATTAAATCATGCAGCTATGATGGTAATCCAGAACATCTAGATCACTGTTTCTTAAACTGTGGGTTCCAACCCCAAATGGGGTGCCCTAAGCTCAGTGCTGGCATCTCAAAAAATTTGGCATTCCATGGGATCACTGGAAATTGGTATAAAGATAAGGACTGAATAACACCTTGTATCCTCAAAAGATTGATCCCATCTTGCTATTAGAGAGGCTGTTCAGTTTTTAGATTATCTTTCCAGATATCATTTTGAGTAGTTGTTGTTACATTTGTAGTGGTTGATATTCTGTAAGAACTGTATAGATATTGAAATATAAGATTGTTTTCCAAAGGATCAGTGTAATGGACACAGTACGCTGTGAAAGCTACCCACTTTCATGATATGTATGACGATGCTTGCCTTTGTAATGCTTAGATATCTATACTTCCATGGTAACTGAGTTATCAAGGCATTCTTTGACTGGAAGTAGCCCCCAAATCGTATACTTCCTTGTTAGAGCCTTTACAAAACCCTGTTGCATCATTCGGTCATTGATTCATAGCCTCATAGTGCCATCTGAAGCTAGTTGCTTCTCATGGTGCTTCTTCAAGGAACTGTTCTTTTTTGTGAATGGTGTTTAGCAGTTTCAATTTGAGAATCCTTGACTGTACAATAGAATTACTAATGCCCTGAAAGATCTCTCCAGCTACTACAAACATAACCAACTGAAGCCTAACCCTGCCAAAACACAAGTGTGTACTTTCCATCAATGTAATCATGAAGTCAACAGGAAACTGAAGGTTACTGGGAAGGCCAAGAGCTTGAACACTGTTCCCACCCTAAGTATCTTGGTGTCACCTTAGGCCAAACACTAACATTTAGGAAACTGTGCAAACACCAAGCACAAAGTAGCTGCATTCAATAACATCCTGGGAAACTTACTAATTGCACATGGCGTGCAGACCCAAAATTAATAAGTACATCAGCCCTCACCTTGTCTTACCCAACTGCTGAGTGTGGCTGCCCCGTCTAGCATAAATCTGCCTATGCGAAGCAGGGGAATATAGCACTAAATGAGACGTGTAGAATACTCACAGGATGTCTTAAATCTACACCTATTGATAGACCCTGTAAACTAGCTGGCATCCCCCCCCCCCAAGTTGAACACTGTGAAAGCTACCCACTGCATGGCTATCAGCCCCCTCCCAATAGACTTAAATCAGGGAAAACAGGCTGGATGGTCATCTGTCGGGGGGGTCCTTTGAATGCGATTTTCCTGCTTCTTGGCAGGGGGTTTGACTGGATGGCTCATGAGGTGTCTTCCAACTCAAGGATTCTATGATTCTATGAAAAGTTTCATGAGAACCACCACTCCTCTAAATGTTCCTCCATCAACAGCAAGCATATCCATGTGGGCAGCAAAATCAGACAATACCAATTGGATGGCCCCCCTCAAGGTTCTTCCCCCAGGGACAAACTAAGAATGGGCAACTTTGAAGTCCCTGAACAAATTCAAAAGTAGAGTTGGCAGATTAAAAAATAACTTGGCAAATGGCACTACCTAGAATAATCCTCCACCTTGTGTGACTGTGGAGCAGAACAAACAACCCATCATCTGTATGCTTGCCCACAATGCCCTGCCTCATGTATAGAGGAAGAATTGTTTAAAGCTACAGACAATGTCGCTATTCCCCGTTTTTGGTCTAAAACTATCTAGCACCTTTTGATCCCTTTATTTTATCAGTTTTAGATAAACTATTTTAACAGTTTTAGATAAACTATTTTAATGCAATGCTTTTGGCACAAAATAAAAATGGAATTATGTCTAATCGATAAACATTTTGTTTTCAGAAATCTTTCATTGTTCAGTGGAATCTTAATACTTGGGACTTACCAATACTCAAATCTTATACCCTGAGTAATGTGATGTCATGGCTATAAATGGCCATAACTCACAGCCTTACTCAGAGTAACAGTTCTACCAAAGGGTAGAGTAACATTTTAATGATTAGTTCAAATATTAAAATATATTTTTCCAAAATATATATAGTCACCCCCTGGATACATGAATTTTGCATTCATAGAGTCAACCATTCAGTTTCAAAATATATATTTTTAATTAAACAAACCTTGGTGTTTTATATAAGGGACACAATTTTCTTACACCATTGTTTGTAAAGAGACTTGATTATCCACAAATTTAAGAATCTAGGAGTGATCCTGGAACAAAACCACAGTGAATCCCAAGGATCCATTGTACCTGCATTCTCTTATACAGCTGGAGTGTCATTTTGGGGACAGTAAATATAATGGATAAATAAAACCCCACAACCTGATAAAGAAGGTATTTTATTTGAAGAGTCAGTGGGACTAAGCTAGATGATTGGATCAGTCTGGCAGGTTTTAAACAACATTTCTGCTAAATTTGCAAACAACAGTAGATCTGTACTGAATGTAACTGTAACCAACCAGAGACTCTTCAGTTTTGAGATGATCAGATAAGTACATCAGTGTGTATCTTGTGTGTTTTAAATCAGCTGAGTTTAAATCTGTCAGAGTGATAACATTTGAAACATCTTGTTCAGAAACCTTAAATACATCTGTTCCCATAGACAGAAGGAGAGACTTAATGGGAGAGGTCCTGCATGAGTAATAGTTCCAACTGCTAGACAAAGATATTCAAAATTGCAGTATACATGGAGCAGAATATAGCTCCCATTTGTCTTGTCAATGGATAGCTATATTTCACAACAGTATGATCATTCCCCTGTAAGATCATAACCATAAAATATGGAATTCAGCTTTTTGACTCTATATAAAATATATCCTTGCACTTTCTTTCCTTTATCATGTTTGACATTTAATATGGTGTCATTTTAAGTGTCTTTCAGGATCCTCTTCTGGTTTCTTTACACCCTTCTTGCTGGCCATTATGGAATGGAGTTTATCATAGGAACATAGAAAGCTGACTTATATTGAGTCAAGCTACTGGCAGATATAACCCAGTATTTTCAATTCGGACTGACAGATCTCTTTTGAAGTTTTTGTTGGGTCTTTTTTCTACTCCAATCTGGAAGTAACTAGTAGTCCCTGCTGGAATACCATTGATGACCTGGAGGACCTTAAAATTTAATTTTGTTAAATGTGAATAAATAAAACTGCAGATACTAGTCCTGTAGATATGACATCCGTAATGAACTGCTATATGAAACTTAACATCCTCTACAAAAGAAAGGAAAGATTGGACCACCTACAAACTGGTCCACCCCAAGGCTAGTTGCAAGTATAATAGGCATGGAATTGACAGGCCTGTCATAATGATTAATTAGGAACAAAGCTGGTTATTCTCTTCAGGATTTTTCCACCAAACTGTCATCATTCCACTTGGCAAACTGAACAAAAAAGTCCTTCCCACTCTCCTCCACTGACTGCAATAAAGGTTTCGCTATAAGTAATCAACAGAACTGCTGATGCTTCCTAAAGGTAATAAAACACAGAAGTTGAGTTTTATACCCCGATGAAGTCAATGAGATGTGCAGGCAACCATGAGATATGTAGGCAAACAATATTTTCTTCCATGTGTTTGGGTCAATAATTTCAGAAGATGTTAAACTGGAGTGGTACTTTCTTACACATTTATTTCCCTTCAAGAGATGTTGTCCCTTTGTAGTCATGAGGGGGATTACATACTTCTGGACTCTCTAAGATGTGAATGTGCTTGAAATATGGGAGAAGGCATTCTCTCCCTAAGCCCCTGCCTGTCTGAAGCAAGTGACTTCACTTGACAGTTCCCTGGAAAAGAGCTGGGGAGGGGCTATTTGCAAGTGGCTGCCCCCATGTGTTCTTTTTAAAATTTGTATTTGAAAAGTCAAGATTTGAAGTTAACTCTGAAATATGATCCCTAACTGACAGCAGAAGGGAAAGGACAGCAATTGCAGTTTTAAATATCTACCCTTGCCTTGCTGTTTTGCACTTTGCGAAATAAAAGCAAACAAATAAAGCTCCCTAGTGACCCCTTGTGTCACTTTGCTGGTTGTACTCATTCCCACAATGTTTCTAACAGTCACTGAACTGTGACATGGTTCCAAGAGCATGGGAATAAGGCATTTTCCATCAAACAGTGTCTGCAAATGTGTGTAGCACAGATTTTTTTTTAAAGAGGAAGAACACTATTTAAGTTCAAAATCGCATTGGTTTGAATCTTCACTCTTTGATTGCACTAGTATGATGCAACTCTGGTTAATGTTTTGTCGAAGGCTTTCATGGCTGGAATCACTGGGTTGTTGTAGGTTTTTCGGGTTGTATGGCCATGTTCTAGAAGCATTCTCTCCTGTCATTTCGCCTACATCTATGGCAAGCATCCTCACAACCTCTGAGGCTGCTTGCGACAGATGCAGGTGAAACGTCAGGAGAGAATGCTTCTAGAACATGGCCATACAACCCGAAAAACCTACAACAACCCAGCAACTGTTTATTTTGCAAAATTATCTTAAGGTCTCAAATGTCCCAACGATGGTGGTAGTGGTTTTGCCACATTCTGACTTCCCCAGCTTCTTTTAAGTAGTACTACACAACCATTCTGCTTTCCCTTCGCTCATTGAGATTCATCTTCCCGCTCTAAACTACCTCAAAGTAGTTCTGTTTGCAAGAGAGCAGTGAGGAGTGAATGTATTTCCTTACACCAAAGACCCAGATCATTAGAAGGGGGAAAGCATGTAAATGCACTGAACCAGTAATGCAAGAGTATGCAGACTGTGAAATTCATGTAAGATATTAAATCTCAGACAGACTTATTTTTTCCAAGTTACCTTTTCACCCTTTCCACCCTTCTGCCTTCTCTGCCATTTGGAAACACACACACACACCCTGCCAATAAAGGAACAAACACCCTAGGGTTTCTGTAAAGTGTCAGCATAACTAATATCTGTGCTTTTGCCATATTTTTTTGGTTTGACCTTTCCTCCTTATGCACTTTTTGCTGGTTCCAGTCCTTCAAAGCATTACTGAGGGATCTGCAAAAGTTAAAATAAAAAATGATTGACAGAGAGCAGCAAGCAACACGTACAGCTTGTCACACATCTAGTTGTACTCCAGAACTGGGCATCTCACTGTTTTGGGAATTATTTTAACTACAGTGTAATCATAGGCCATAGTCGTGTGCACAGAGCATGTGCCATTGGTATTGCATCCAGGTACCTATGCATCTAATATTATCTTAATGTCCGGTCCATTGCTTTTTCATGAGAATGGAGTATTTTACATGGAAAGCACCCCTTCAGGACTTAGGCCTGTATAAAATTGATATGAGGAGTCTTCAAAATGTTTTCACACATTTAAAAACTGTATTTATTAAGAAGTTCAAAAACAAGTTATACCACTTTTCTACATAGTCATCTTCCTTTGCAAAGCATTTTCACAGCATCATAAAAACTTTTTAATGACATCAGCCAAAACATGTTTTTGGTTGAGCTACTGATGCACCACTGCTTTCGCATTGTCATCACATTAAAATCTGATATGGCTGTAGCTGGGCATTCAGAGCATTCTGCATCTGTCACACTAGTATGACCATTTTTAAACATTTCAATCCTCTCAAAGATAACTCTATGAGAAAGAACTTTTACCCCAATATTGAGCACACGTGCATAGATTAATTTGTGCTCCTGGTACACCTTCTGCCCACAAAAAGTTCTGTTCCACTTTGGTGCAATTCATATGTTTTACAGCCATCTTCACCACAGTGTGACAACTTTTATAATAATTTGCAAGGTCAATAGACTTGCCAGACAGACTAGTCACATGACACTCTCAGGCACAGCCAATTACTACTACTACTGCTCTTGTTGTTTCCAACAAAAATATAAAAGTACAGAAATTTTTGAAGACCCCTTGTATATGGTCATAATAATTCAAGCATTAACTTTATCTCCTTGCATAGAGCAATACACTACATAGAAAACATGAGACTTCTTTCATACCTCTACTCATAATTCATACTATCATTCCATCTGTAGAATATCTGGTAATTGGTTGCAAGCATAATTCTGGACTGTTGAAGATCTGTTCAGCTTGGGGCTTACTCTGCACAAAATTTGTACATGGTTATTTTCTGCAGAAAGCAGCATAGTTGTGTGCTTTTTAATCATTTCTGACTTATAGTGACCTTAAGGTGAACCTATCACTGTATTTTCTTGCTAATATTTGTTCACAGGGGTTTGCCTTTCTCTGAGGCAGAAAGAGTATGAGACAGAAAGGTGGATTTCCATAGCTGAGTGGGATGAAAACCCTGGTCTCCAGTATTTAGGTCCAACCCACTACACCATGAAAGCTCTCTTTGTATCTAATAAAGGTGAAACACTCATGGGTCATATGCAATCCCACATATCAGGATAAAATGCATAATAATCATAATCATAATATAAAAATAAAATATATGCAATACATTACATAGATAAAAACAATAAGAATGAAAAGTTGCACTGAACACAGATACAGTGTTGTAATTGAGCCTTCGGCTGCTACTGCTAGTAGCAATGGGGAAGACACTGGGTCAGAACTGACATACAGAACTGACATATAATCACAATAGAATGAAAATAAAAAGTCATGATTAAATCTTGACTGGATAGGCCTGTCAAAAGAAATGAGTCCTCAGTTGCATCTTAAATTCTGGCATCTGTTTTAGCTGTCGGATGTCTTCTGGCAGGTCATTCTATAGTTGTTTAAGTTTAGAGGTTTTGGGACTCATACACGCCTATATCTTTTTATAAAGCCATAGAAAATATCTGAACATTGACCAATTTTTGTCAGCCCCCCTCCAAAAGAAATAATCTCATAATTGTAGCAAAGCTTTGATGATGCACACGCATTCTGCTACAAACCCATCTTCTACAGCTGTAAAATGCCTGAAATATCCCAGACATTCTCATTTGAGCATCTTACAAAGACAGGAAAATGTATTCCCAGAGCTGGCGGCAGTTGTCGCCACACTTGCCCGAGAGTAAACCCTATTGAACCTTCTGGGGCTTATTTCTTTGTAGAGGGCTTCAGGATGACATTGTTAGAATGTTTAAAGTGTTTCCATATATATTATTTAGTCATCCTTTTTAAGATGAGTCAGTATCTTTAAACTACTGTTGCAGCTGGAAGGGCTGAGGCAGTCCAATAAAGTCTTGCCTAAAGCTACTTAATGGAGCCAAGGCTTGAGTTGAATCAGGGACTTCCTGACTCATGCTCTCAACTCCGGATGCCACTTCATTGAATGTATAAAACTAGGCACATTAACTACATCAGACTAGTTCTTTAACTTTAGTTGGAAAGATTTTTTGTAACGCAGGTCACTTACAGAGTTTGTTATAGCTTTAAAAAGTAATATATTGCTTTTACAATTATAACACAACCCAACATATTAATTTTGTTCTTGGTGTCTTAGTTATTAGGCTTGAGAATGAGAGTGTTTGGGGGTGCCGCACTGGATAGTCCACATCAGCTCTAGTTTCTTAGATATGGTTATCATGGTTTTCTATGGGTGAACAGATGGCAACTGGTAGCTGGCATATGTTCTGTATCTCAAAAACTAGAACTGATAGGTAAAACAGGTACCATTTTTGGAATTGGCAGGTCAATTATACCCAGAAACAGGGCTAACATTTAAGGCACCAAAATGTGTGTTGACAAGTGTAGTGTTTAAAAGGTATTTAATTTCATTACTGGTTAGGGAAGCTGGTGAAGAAACACGTACGGAAGCTATAGGGAAGCTACTGAACTCCACAAGCATGTAGGCAGTTTCAATAGAAAGGAGGAAACCATGAAAATGAACAAAATCTGGCCACCAGTATTTAAACTCTAAAATCAAAACAGTAAATAAACAGTAAATCAAAAATAGAGGAATGCCAGACAAGAAACAATCAGGGCCAGCTAACAACCTCCCCACAAAGTATTCTCCAGGAAGTAAGCAGCCAGACCTTGAAGCTGCAAGGTCATTAATGCTAATCAAGGTGGCCAATTGCAATATTCACACCTGCCCCAAAAGACAAGAGTTATTTCTCCCACCCTGGACATTATTCCACAGATATATAAAACCTACCATATTTTCTGGTGTTTAAGACTACTTTTTAACCCAAGAAAATCTTCTCAATAGTCAGGTGTCATCTTATACACGGGAGTTGACTTATGTGTGGGAGTTGACTTATACACCAGGAGTTATCTTATATGCCGGGAGTCTTCTTATAGAGTGGGTGTTGAAACTTTCAATCCAGATTGGAGAATCTGTGGTTGCCGCATATGATGGGGGGAGCTCAAAAATGGCATTGTCTGCGTCCCTGCCATATGCAGCGACTATATGAAAGCATTAAGGGCGATGCTGTACAAGTACAGTAGAAGAAAATCCATTCATCAGAATTTGTGGACTTAATGCGGTCCCGATGCTGAGGTGAAGGGGCGCCTCACTGGGAAGGTGCAAGTGAAGGGCAGAGCAAGCTTCAGGCATCCAGGGCACCTGGGATATGGAAAAAAGAGGTAGAGTGGCTTTGGGCCCAGAAAAACACACCTCTTTTACCTGTCTGGCCCGCCCTTGTATCCTATTACCATACCTCCTCCACTGCCTCTCAGATCTTGCTCCTGAATACTGCAGTTAAGTGGTGCAGGTGCGCATGTGCGAGATCTGAGAGGCAGAGAAGGAGGTACAGTAATCGGAAAATTACCAAATTGAAATCAAATCTGATGCTTTTTAATTTTTTATTTGGTGTGCATTGGAAGAGCGGTAGTCTTATACGGCGAGTATATCCCAAACTCTATATTTGAACTTTAAAAGTTGGGGATCGTCTTATACGCCCAGTCACCTTATACGCTGGAAATTACGGTACTTGCCTAGTTTTCAACAGACCTCACAACCTCTGAGGATGGCTTCCATAGATGCAAGCAAAACTTCAGGAGATAATGCTTCTGGAACACGGCCATACCGCCCGGAAAACTCATAGCAACTCATTACTGGTTACTTTTCCATGATTTTTCATTCCATGAAGAAAAAAAGGGCCAAAAGTTAAAAGGCTTAATAAATAGGTTGAAAATATCTAAAATGCCCTTTAAAAATATCTAAAACTGTCTCCACTTATATCACTACTTTTTAAATGTAACTTCACTGCACCTTTAGTGCTGAGAAGGAAGGAAATTCATCACAGGTAACAATGTTGCTTCTATCCAGTTAAGGCCAAGGTCTTGTAAAAAGTATCCATGGGCATCTGAACATGTTTCAAGTTAATTTCCGCCTCCAAGAATCATCTTCAATATGCCAGCTGATAAGTATAGGAAAATTTGTTGTGTTGGAGGCAGATGCCGATGTACAATAATCAGCTTCCACTTTAGATGCAGACAGCATTTTCTTTTTCCCTGAGCAACATTTTCCTCTCTTTTTACATCTGGAGCCTATTTGCTTTCAACCTATTTATTAATTTTTGAATAGCAAACGCTGCAGAATATATGCTTTGAAGTATTTGAACAGAAAGCCTTTATGGCTGTCTGAGGTCTGTGTTCTAGAAGGCTGAATAAGTTTCTTTCCAAAAAATTAGGATAGTTCTTTTAAATATCAAAAACACGTTCGTTTCCATAAAGTAATAAGCTGTTATATTTTTATCTCTAAAATTATAAGAAGGTCAGGCCAGGGCTGAGTCGCATCATTAAAAGTAGGCTACATAAATGTAATCTGGGTATTTTCCGTTGGCACATAGTGATGCCATAGCATCTACACAAATAGGAATGAACACCTTTAAATGTCTTTGTTCCTTCTCCACCTATGTCCAATCTTCATCATCTGAACAGGTAGCAAGATACACAAGAGCATCAGGAGTTAAACACCTCTGCAAGCTATATTTCTAAATTTGTGGGACCATACATTCTGAACTGACAGGAGCAGGCAAGGTTTCACCACTAGAGGCAGGAAAGGAACAATATCTGGATGTAGATTTTGTACATCCAGACATGTTTTAAGTGGTGAAATTGGCTCTCTTATGCACATGTGATGGGACTGCAATAAGATACAAAAATTATAATAAAATAGAGATAGAAGATTTTTGTTGTTGTTGTTTATTCGTTCATCCGCTTCCAACTCTTTGTGACCTCATGGACTAGCCCACACCAGAGCTCCTTGTCAGCCGTGGCCACCCACAGCTACTTCAGTGTCAAGCCAGTCATCAAGGATACCATCTATCCATCTTGCCCTTGGTCGGCCTCTCTTCTTTTTTCCTTCTCTTTTCCCCAGCATCATTGTCTTCTCCAATCTTTCCTGTCTTCTCATTATGTGGCCAAAGTACTTCATCTTTGCCTCTAATATCCTTCCCTCCAGTGAGCAGTCGAGCTTTGTTCCCTGGAGTATAGACTGGTTTAATCTTTTTGTGGTCCAAGGCACTCTCAGAATTTTCCTTCAACGCCACAATTCAAAAGCGTCTATCTTCCTTTGCTCAGCCTTCCTTATTGTTCAGCTCTCACATCCATAGGTTGCTATGGCGAATATCATTGCTTTAACTATGCAGATCTTTGTTGCCATTGTGATGTCTCTACTCTTAACTATTTTATCAAGATTGGTCATTGCACTTCTCCCAATAGTAAGTGTCTTTTGATTTCCCACTGCAGTCTGCATCTGCAGTAATCTTTGCATCTAGAAATACAAAGTCTGCCACTACCTCCACGTTTCCTCCCTCTATTTGCCGGTTATCGATCAGTCTAGTTGCCATAATCTTGGATTGCTTGATGTTTAACTTGAATCCAGCTTTTGCATTTCCTTCTTTCATCTTGGTAAGAAGGCTCCTTATCTCCTACTCACTTTCAGCCATCAAAGTGGTATCATCTGCATATCTAAGGTTGTTAAAGTTTCTTCCAGAAATTTAAACTCCAGCCTTGGATTCGTCAAACCCTGCACATCGCATTATGTGCTCTGCATACAAGTTGAATAGGTTGAGTGAGAGTATACAGCCCTGCCATACTTCTTTCCCAATCTTGAACCAGTCTGTTATTCCGTGGTCTGTTCTTACTGTTGCTACTTGGTCATTATACAGATTTCTCAGGAGACAGACAAGGTGACTTGGTATTCCCATACCACCAAGAACTTGCCACACTTTATTATGATCCGCACAGTCAAAGGCTTTAGAATAGTCATTGAAAAAGAATGAATAGGGCAAAAAGTAGAGCTGAATAAAAGGCATTTTTACCCAGAAAATAGAAGGTAAGAAGAGCATTAATGAATGGGCTGATATCACAAAAGATATGATAGAAGCTGCCCAAGCAACTGTAGTTCTGGGTTGGAAAGAGCAGAGAAAATGGGAATTAAAAAATGGTTTGAATAGTTAGCGGACTTCATGCTCCAGGATTATATTTTCGAAAGGAGAATTAAATACACAACAGGCTGTTTCAAGAAGAATGGGGACTCAAAATGAGGAATTTTGGTAGCTAGAGTAAAAGGAAATATAAAGAATTGAATCATACTCTCTTCATGATTGATCAATTATAATAACACTTGAACTGAGGATACAAATGTTCCCAGATGATGGAGAGGAGGGGTGGGAGGGAGAGGAGAAAAACTACTGGACACAAGTGGGAGATACGTGTGAAATTGGTAAGGTTAAGAAAATAGGACATATCAAATTGAGAGAAAATGTAAATGGAATACCATTATTTGTTCTATTTAACCTTGCAGGATTGTTATTGTGATTTATACCATTCTATAAATGTGTATGTGGTAGGGGGTTTTCTTATATGAAATATCTAATAAGATGTTTCACTGGGACTGTGGCGTAGCTGGCTGGGAGTCAGTTGGATTAAGATCACTACTGACTGAAAGGTCATGAGTTCGAGGCCAGCCCGGGTCGGAGTGAGCTCCCAACCAAAAAAATGTTGTAGCTTGTTGTTGACCTTTGCAGCCCAAAAGACAGTTCCATCTGTCAAGTAGGAAATGTAGGTACTACTTGTGGGGAGGCTAATTTAACTGATTTATGAGGCCTTACAAATATCCAGGAAGTATGCAAAGAATGAGGAAGCGACAGCTCCCATGGTGACCAGAAGCTGGAATGTTAAATAGCCTCTGAGTGTCTGTCTATATATGCTGTGTGTCTACGGCATTAAATGTTTGCCATGTATATGTACATTGTAATCCGCCCTGAGTCCCCTGTGGGGTGAGAAGGGAGGAATATAAATACTGTAAATAAATAAATTCTAATAATAATAATAATAATAGATTAAAGATGTGACCATTACTAAGTGTTCTCAATACACTTCCCACATACTTGCCAAAATACCTGGAAAAGTACAGACTTTCCAGGAAGGAATGGGCTTTCCCAAGTATGAGATCTGTGGGGACTGACTATCGGGATCGCCATCCGTGATCCCAAAGGTCAATCCCTTCAGCCATCTTGCCTCCAGTAGCCGAGGAGAGGGATGTCAGTGCAACCCCTCCCCCCCCACATACCACTCAAGCCCACCATAAATGCCTGCCTTTGGGGGATTTTTCCCCTCCCCTTTCTAAAGTTTGTGCCACATCATGTTGACATAACAGGAACTTTCTACTAAAGGCCTGCCAATGGAGGCAGCCCCTATGGTAGATTTTAAGGGTAAATGGTGCTGGAGGCTAGTGGTGAGACACACACACACACACCCCACCCCCTGAGTCAATCTCGATTGACCCAGCCAGGAGGATATCTAGCTGCCACCCCACCAAAATGGCAGGGTTTCGGCTAGCCGTTTGGTCACAAACATGAGAGAAACCAGCATCTAAAATGCCAGTTTCTCTCAATTTTTAGGCCTATGTAGAAGCAACCGGAGAAGCAGTCATCAGAACAAGGTCACTGTAGAAAAAGGACAGTTCTTCCTCACTTTTATAACAATCCTTTAAAAGAAGGCAAAGCAAGAGAAAGGCGATAATAATAAAAAGAAATAAGGCACAATTTACAATGCACTAGTCTCCAAATGAAATACCATCTCTATATTTTACATTAAAAACTAAATTATTTAAAGATTTTACTGGATTCAGGAGTAAAGAATTAAGGACGAAGAGCAGTAGGGAGGCGAAAGAGGGTTGCAAACACAGGGGGTAGCAAAAGAGGCTCCAAGAGGCAAGATAAAACAATGCCATTTACTTATGATATTTCTTCAACCTGGTGTCCTCTAGTAATTTTGCATGACCCCGACACAGCATGACCAATGGTCAGAAATCCTGGGAGTTGTAGTATAAAGCATGTGGAGAAGACCACAGTGATTAAGAATAATAATTTGATTTACTGTTAAAAATTACTGGATAATTATACTCTACATACATGCAAATATTTTCTATCAATGGCAGATGTGGTTAAGGAAAGATTTTAGTAACGAGCTACACAGAACCTGTTAATGCTTTGATTAAACATACCTGCTTAACAGCTTTAGTATAAGTATATTTTTGGAGTATTTTTCAAACCATGTTCCTCAATACTAGTCAAAGGGGTGAAGCAGGATGGTTGTGTTTTTTCATTTTTCATTGGGTCTCTTTGCTCCAGCTGTGCATTTAGTTTGAAGGAGTCTACCATATTGAATATTCCATCCACCACTACTGCTTAAATGTCTAATTAAATGAATAGGTTGGTGCTTCTTTTTTCTTTCTCATGTGCTTGAGCAGTCATGAAAATGTTACATAAAGTGTAACTGGAGAATATTTGAAAACCTTCCTCAAAATCCTCAAAATGTATTTATTTATCAGGAGTGACTTAAGAAACCTCAAGTCGCTTCTGGTGTGAGAGAATTGACCGTCTGCAGGGACGTTGCCCAGTCGACACCTGGATGTTTTGATGTTTTACCATCCTTGTGGGAGGCTCCTCTCATGTACCTGCATGGGGAGATGGAGCTGACAGAGGGAGCTCATCCATGCTCTCCTCTGATTCCAACCTCCAACCTGTCTGTCTTCAGTCCTGCCGGCACAAGGGTTTAACTCATTGTGCCACCAGGGGCTCAAAAATTCCAGTAATTTTGAGGAAGAGTTTTCATCAAACTTGTAGGGATGCTTCACACACAACTTTTTGTGCATTTTTACTCATGCTTCATATAGTAGAAGCACATCCAGAGAACTCATGGATGTTCTGGGTAAACTCAGGATTAGAAGGCATTCTTTGTTGTTTAATTCACAATTTTAAAACAAAAACAAAACCTTTGTATTCTGTTGTGCCCACTAGAATCGACAGCCAACAGGACAGCATCAGTAGCTCAGATCATTTTTAAAAATTCTTACAGATATGAGTCCAGTGCGGTATTTTCTTAACATGCATGTGCACAAACACACACATGCCTTATTTATAGGAGCAGCTTTCCATATGTCAGATAAGAATCTTTTTCATCCTTTCCTGGAGAAACTAAGGAACAGGACCTATGAACTTTAGTCTTTCCATAGGCAGAACAATCTTTTGTATGCTTCCTGTTCACCATAGCAAGTGGTAGAAGCAGTTCACATGTATGTACCTTCAGGTTGCCTGTTCATTTATGACAGCGCCATGAATTTCAGTTTTCTTAGTCAAGGAATACTCAGAAGTGGTTTTGTCAGTTCCTTCATCTGAAACATAATTCACAGAATCAGGTATTCATTGGTGGTCTCCTATCCAAGTACTAATCAGAGCTGACCATGTTTTGTTTCCAAGATCAGACGGGATCTGTTGCCTTTAGGGTATTTAGACCAATAGAAGCAGGACCCCAAATTAAAGCATAAGGCATTGCATTACTCATTTTTAATTACAGCATGCAGCACTTTTTGAGCTTTCTGGTCTTTGCAAACTCATACAATTATTCCCCTACAATTAAGTTTGTTATGACATAACTTTAAATGGAAAGCACATGCTTCTCGCCCTGGTGTTTGAATTTATGCAAATATATTAATGTATGCAAATTTGCAATTTCCTGGGTTTTTCTCAGAGGTTACTGGCAGTTATTCAGTTTGCAGATTTTGTGTCTATAAATGGATGGATGATTTTGATTCTCCTTTGCCAGCAACTAGATGAAATAATTAACTCATTTTAAACTTTCCCCTGTCTTAGCTGATCTCCTGGTGTGCAAGACTACTCAGTTTCATATCCTCTTCATAACAACCCCATTTAATTGCTCAGTGCTGTACTTAGATAGTCAGCATATAGAATTAGTGAACTGGCCAAAGATATTTCTGTTCCCAAGGAATAAATATGTGAATAGAAACATGGATCAAAATAGGCAATGCCAATTCCTTCAAAAATTAATCCATCATCGTATGGGAAAATTCCCTATACCTTGTGGGTACTCATGGTTTTACCTGCTTATATCCATTACAATAAGTCTTCTCTAGGAATTTTCTATGTCCTCCAGGCAGTTTTATGGTATGGTCCCACCACAAGTTACCATATATTGGTATTAACAAGTTTCTAAAGAGGACTTTTCTAGATCCTACAGTGTAACTGTGATAATTTCCAGCAGAAATTTCTTTTCAATAGCTTTCCTTTTTCCACAGTAAGTTCAGGAATGTAACATCCATAGATATAGAAAATGTAGTGCATCACCAATAGGAGAAAATGCTTGCATACAACACAAAATTTCACTTTCTTAAGATTTAATTCATCTTCAGATGCATTCATGTGATATCATGCCAGATGATCCCAAAGAAAAATTATAGCTTTTCTGTATAGTCCACAATATCACATCATATGCTCATGCAGTTCTTTGAAAATTCAAATGCTGTCTTGTTATTAGTGATTTCAAGATTTCATTTAGAAAGGTTAATGCAAGAGTTAAGAAACATCTCTTTTGCCGCTCTTAAATGCTGGTGCAGATATCTACTAATCTGATCTAACTAACAAGTTTATTTCACTTCATAAATTATTTTTTCTAAAGCACACTACTCTTTCAAGGCTATATACATATAGCTAATACATCATACAGGGCAGATGGAGATATGGCAATGGCAGGGCCCTTATAGAGGAAGAAGAGAAAGGTGTTTAATACCTATTTCACCTTCTAGTCACCCTGCCAGCCTGGGAAACTTGGAAAGTAAGTCACGCCACCCAGAAAACCTCACCTTGCTTATAAACAATGCTAGGTCAGTGAAAAACAAGACTCAAAGATGAAGGAGCTAACTTGGCATGCTTCACTAAAACTTGGCTGGGAAATAATAGTGCTCCAACCTGGGTTCAGGCCCTCCAGCTGGGTACTGTGTCAGTCAGCAGATAAAGGAAAGTGGGCAGGGGGGGGCGAGGGTAGTTGTGGTCTATAATACCATCTTAACTTGACAGATTACCTATTGGAGAGCTGAATCACATTGAGTATGTATACTTGAGATTGAAAACCAGAGATAGACAGGTGATTATGTTAGTGTACTGTCCACCTCGCTGCCAGACATACTGGAGGAGCTCATGGAACTGGTTTCGGAGGTATTGTTGGAGTGAGACTTATGCTTCTGGGCAACACCAGCATACCACTGGAGGACAGTTTGTCAGGTGCAACTCAGGAGTTCATGCTATCCATTACAATTCCAATTGGTTTCTGAACCGATGCATTCCGCAGGTCATATTCATAATGTGATTTTCAGCTCAGATCATATGGATCTGTGTGCAGGGAGGTGATTAATACCTTTGAGTTGTCATGAACAGATCATTTTATGGTCAGAGCTAGTATCACAGCTACAACCTACCCCTGCATGGTTGGAGAACCTGTTAAAATGGCCCATCCTCAAAGCTTAATTGATCCTCTGAGATTCCAGGAGGTCTTGAAGGGTACTATAGCTGGCATCACCTATGATCCTGTTGAATCCCTGGTCAATATATGGAATCAGAATCTAATCAGGACTATTGACACAATAACTCCCAAATGTTGTCTCTGGCCCATTACAAATCAGGTTCCCTGGTATACAGAGACCCTCAGAGAAATGGAATGGGGATTACAAATAGAGCAGGTGAAAAACCTGTCTTTTATACAACAAGACATGGTATAGAGGGCACCTCTGTTTCTATAAGGTGGCAATATACACAGGGAAGAAAAATTAATCTTTGCATGCATTGCATTGCAGATTCACATCCATCTGAGCTGCTCAGGGTGGCGAGAGGCTTAATCCAGGTACCCCCCCCCCCCCCGCGAACTCATTATTAGGCTCACTGTGATGCTTTTAGCAACCATTTTGCAGATAAAATTTCTCATATAAGAGTAAGCTTAGATGCTGTCATTGGAGCAGAAACCAATGACACTTTTGGGCAAAGTGATTGAAAAGGCAATTGCCCTGCAATTACAGACAGTCTTGGATGATGCACATTTCCTTGACTCCTTTCAAATATGTTTCAGATCAGGATACAGAGTTGAGACTGCTATGATCACCTTAGATGATGATCTTGGTCTGAACACTGACAAGAAGTGTGTTCAGTGTGGGTCTCTGTTGGTGCTTCTAGATCATGATATCCTTCTGGAACACCTGAAGGGTTTAGGAATTGGAGGCACCATGCTGCAGTGGTTCTAGTCATGCCTATCAGGGAGCTTCCAGATGGTGATGCTGTTACGTGGCATCTCACAAGGTGTTGTTCTATCTCCAATGCTTTTAAATATTAACATGAAACTACTGGGAGAGATCATCCATAGGCATGGATCAGTTATCATTATACTGATGACACCCAAATATATTTGCCCATGCCTTCCAAAACAGCCTCAGCTAAGGACAATGTGTCTCCTCTGAATGAATGCCTGGAGAAGGTAATGGGCTGGATGAGGAAAAACAAATTAAAACTCACTCTAGACATCAAGGGTCCTAATCTAGAAATGAAGGTATGTCAACCAGTTCTGGATGGGGTTACACTCCCCCCCCCCAAAAGACTGTGTCCTCAGCTTGGTAGTGCTCCTGGATCCGTCTCTCCAAATGTCAGCCCAGGTAGATGTGATAGTCAGGAGTGCTTATTACCAGCTTTGGCTGATGCGCCAGCGGTGTCCCTTCCTAGATTTGGAGATTACCAGTGCACATGCAGGTAACCTCAGGGTTGGACTTCTGCAATGCACTTTACATTGGGCTACCTTTGTACCATGCTTGGAAATTGCAGTTAGTTCAAAATACAGCAGCCACATTGGTTACAGGGACATCCAGGAGTTAGCCTATTACATATATATTAAAGTCACTCCACTGTCTGCCAGTTAGTTTCCACACAAAGCACAAAGTGTTGGTTTTGACTTTTTAAAGTCCTACATGGTTTGGGTCCAGGTCAACTACAGTATCAGCTTCGCCAGAACAATCTGGCTAAGGTTCTCTGGGGGGTGGCTATTACAGCCTGCCAGAACCCAACTGGCAACCGTCACCCAGAAGACCTTTTCATCGGCCGCCCCAAGACTGTGGAACAACTTGCCAGAAGAGATTCAACAGCTAAATGAGCTGTCGGAATTTAAAAACCATCTAAAGACCTATCTCTTCCGGCAGGCCTACCCAGCCAGTTTAAATCACAAATTTTAAACTTGTGTCTTATGTTTCATTGTTCTGTGTCTTTTAATATTTATTATTATAATCATAATTGTAAGCCAGGTTTATTGATGTAAGCAGAGACAAGCTGAGACATGTCAGCATATTATATATAACATTTGTAGTGCATATCATTAACAGATTTACAGAGCATTCTAAAACATTAACATACCATTTAGAGTTCACTCTTCATAATGCACTGACAGCTTTTGGAAATACATCTGTTGATTGCTTAAACAGGCATACAGACAGCAGACTTTAGCAATGTGGGTTTCTTAGCAAATGCTTAACTAACTATTGATAGCCAGCACTATATGATTTTTTCAGGAATACCTGTGGTTATGGAATCATAGTATTGGAAATAATCTTGTAGGCTCTATATCTAACTCCTTGCTTAATAATAAAATCCAGAAAAAAACCCCAGTAGGTCCAGACTCTGAAGGTTTTTAGTTTAGGAGAACCTACCATACATATGGATACCAGTGTCAGAGTAATTCTGAAACAGTTGGAAACACCTGGAGCTGCTTGGAGTTTGTAAAATTACAAAGCAGGCAAAAAAACACCAAGGTAAAACATCTTGAACAAATAATCAGAAACTGCAGCCCATGAGCAATAAAACAAAGTCCATTAGTTAACATGGTCATCCTTGGATTTACATGACTAGTGTCGCAACAACTAGAGTCTTACTGTAGTTATTTTCAATAAATCAAAGTGTACTGCTGTTATTTTTCACAGATTGCATAACCAAAGCTAGGTCTGTGCAAACAGGTAAAGAACTTCTACTCAAAATATAATCAAAATACAATCAAAATACATTGAAGCTCTGTCTCATCTCCAAAATGGATTCTTCTTGTTCCAGTTTTGCTCCTCTTGGATTTGCAAAAACAAAATACACAAGTTTCCCTATCACATCAGCCCATTTGTTTTCACTCACATGCCAGTGGAATTAATTGCAATTATGTTTTCCTCTCTTTTGCTATATCTGTAAACTTATTACATGTCCTTAGGAACCACAAAAAGATTACAAGGCTTACATGTAGACTTTGGTGTTTTTTTTCCCTTTATGGCACAATCCAATACAGGTCGACTCATAGATAAGTCCCACTGAAGTGGGTATTCAGGAAACCCCTACTGTGCTCAATAGGACCTCTGCTGGTTTTTGTAAAATCAGGTTGGTTCCATACAGGGAAACATCCACTCTGACCCAGATTTAGAAAGCCTAGATCAGGGTGGACTTTTGTCCCCACATCAGCCTGAAAACCCCACGCTTTTGTCATTGGGTGTCTATATGCCTTCCTGGAACCTTCCGGGAGAGCACAGAGACATCCATATCCCCTCCCCTCAAATTCCTTTAAAACCCTTTAAAAATAAAATAACTTACCTGGCCTCTATTCTCCCTTCTCCAGAGCTCTCCTGACATGTAGAAATGACATACCAGGGGAAAAGGAATGGGGTGATGGCAATTTCCCTCCTCACCCCCTTCTCCTGGCACATAATTTCTATGCACCAGGAGGGCTCCGGTGAAAAGGAAATGGTGGTCAGGAAAATTGGTTTTTTTTAAATGGCGTTTTAAGGAGTTTGGGAAGGAGTTTATAGCCCTCAGGGTTTTCCTGGCTGATTCAGCCCGGAAAATGCAAGAGGGCTGTCTGCACAGCCCCCTTGGAAATCCCAGGACTTCCGAGGGGGCAGTCCACAAAGAGTCCATACTGGATTAGGCCCAGGTCCTTCAAGGAGAGCTGGGTCTAATCCAGTACCTAATTAATTCAGGACAAAGTAGGGTTTTCCTGCTTTGTCCTGAATTAATTTGCTTTTACCTGAGACGTTGTTTAGACACCTCAGGTAAAAGTGTGCGAGCTTGCATGTTTTGGGCCCTGTGTGGATGGGCCTTCAAGAGCCAAAGATTGAAACTAAGATATATAGATTCACAAATTCTGAGTTGTAAGTGCATGTAGCATCATGTGTTCAAAACTTTGCATCTATTTGGAGTGCAATGAAAAGAAATGGAATTGACCCTTTCTGGCCACCATAGATATAAATAGTCTCCAGATACCCCTCTCAACCCATCTTCATCCCAGTTTTGCTATGATCTCAATCCTGGCTGGTAGACACACTGTAAAAAAGAAAAGATATAAAGGCTCTTCCCAATTCAATAGCCTTAAATGGGTGGATTTGTTTTAGAATCTTCTTAAAGTACCCAGGCATGAAAAAGATCTAATTTACAAATTGGATTGGGAGGAACATCTTGCAATGTGTCATGTTAATGTAGGTTCTGCCAAGACTTTAAAATTATTAGTTCATTTCCCCATGCTAGAAACTGGACTGGAGAAATCCCCTGACCTCTTGCATTCTTGAATTCAGACAGAAGGTAATTAAAAGAAGGCACACTGGCAACCCTCCCCCCAATATATAAGCTCCCTCCATCTTGGTTTGTTCGTTTCAGAGTTAAATACTAGTATGTGAAGTTCACAACAGTTCATAATGTGATGTGTGCAAATTGTCAAGGAAAATGAAACTAATAATATTAAAATAATAACAACCCTCTAAGTAAGGAAAGGGTTTCAAATTAACACATTTCCCTTGCCACCAGTTTGAACAGTAGTATTCATGTATTTCAGGTTTTCTAATATTACTTTGAGATTTTTGTTGTTGTTAATAGAATTGGCATACATCCTCCTCATAAGTGGCTGCATACAACTGTAGGGAAACAATAATTAATTGCTGATAACCTCAGTGAAACCTCTTTGAGACTGGAGGCAAAAGTAAAGGATTTGGCTGATTTCAGCAGTAGAACACAAATAGCAATTAAGGATACTTGTGCTAACAATATGACCTTGCATAGGCAGGCAGAGAGGAAACAGCTGTGCAGAGATGAATTCAGTGTGCTGTCAGTGGGTTGTAATTCATCTACACACACATCGCATACCTCTGTTCTGTTAGTTCAGACTGGAAGTATGGGCATAATCTATAACCATTTTATTTGCCTGTCCAAACAGTGTTATTTAGATGCATTTTTAAATATATATACATTTCTTAATAAAGAAAGGGAGTTTTGGAAGCATAAGGTTCTAGTAATATAACTTTGAAGTTAATAATAATAATAAATTTTATTTATACCCCGCCACCATCTCCCCAATGGGGACTCGGGGCGGCTAACATGAGGCCAAACCCTTCTAAAATACAATACAACACAGTAAAATACAAAATACAAAACAAAATATATCAGAAATAATAATAAAAATACAATTACAATAACAAATGGAATAATACAGGAAATTCACACAATAAAAACCAAATAGGATGGGCAGGCCAAGTGGACAAAATAAAATGATAAAACCCTGGGTGAGATAGGAGTAGGAGATAAATGAGGGAGGGCCAAAAAGATGAAATAGTGGGGGCAGGCTTTCAGTTTAGAATTGGGAGGGGGGGAGTGCATCATAGGGGAACACTATAGAAGATGGAGCAACCCAACTGGAGGGGATGGTCACTCTTCAAAGGCACAATGAAAAAGCCAGGTCTTCAGATTTTTCTTAAAGTCTGCTAAGGAGGGGGCTTGCCTAATCTCACCAGGTAGTGAGTTCCAAAGACTGGGAGCCACAGCAGAGAAAGCTCTCTCCCTCATTCCCATTAATCTTGCCTGTGACAGTGGGAGAGGCGAGAGGAGAGCCTCTCCGGAGATCAGAGGGGTCGTGCGGGTTGGTGGCAGGAGATGTCTACACACAGCATTTGTGTTGTCAGTGAGCTTTTGTAGGTTTTTCAGGCTGTATGGCCATGTTCTAGAAGCATTATCTCCTGACATTTCACCTGCATCTATGGCAAGCATCCTCAGAGGTCGTGAGGTCTGACCTCACAACCTCTGAGGATGCTTGCGATAGATGCAGGTGAAATGTCTGGAAAGAATGCTACTAGAACATGATCATATAGCCCGAAAAACCTACAACAAACCAGTGATCCCAGCCATGAAAGCCTTCAACAATACATTTGTATTGTCCTTTGGCAAAACGTATATGGGAGTAAATTCTGGAAAATGTTTTAACATCTGTTTTAATGTTTTAGACTCATCTAACAAGAGGGACATCTATAATGTAGAATTAATACAATTTGACATCATTTTAACTGCCATGCCTCAACACTATGGAATCCTGAGGTACCAACACTCTATAGCAGAGAAGGCTAAAGACCTTGTAAAACTTCAGCTTCTATGATTCCATAGCATTGAGCTAAAATGTAGTGGAACATCTAAATAGAGATAAGATATGTTTTAGATTCTTGGGAGAAGTGTTGTTTCACATTTTCTTTTTTAAAAAATCAATCTTTATTGAAAATTTCAAACAGATAGTACAGAAATAAAAGATATACACAAAACATTATGTAAGCGTATCCCAGAACCACTGGCTCTGGGTGTCAGAAAATGAAAAGAAAGTCCTTAAAGTATAGAAAAGTTTAGAGTTAGGAAGTGCAAAAAATAGAAGTAAAAGCCAGGGGCTGATGTTCCCCGGGCTTTTAACAGAGTGTAAAACAATTGAAGGTTTGACGGTGTTACAGTTCATCTCGACTTCTGCGGCTAACTGTTCATCCTTATATTCTTTAGTTTTTCAGTGTTTTTTGTTGGTGGCATCTACGTATGAAAGAAAACAAACTTAACCCTTCTATCTTTTCAATAGGAATTAACTCAAGTGATGATATATATATATATTTAACTACTCCCCCATCCCTCTATATCCCACTAGCTTTCTATTCTATAAACCTTTTAACTTAAGGTCTATATTTTTTTCCTTCTTGAAGTAGTCGGTCAAGTCTGACCAGTCCCATTTTTAATTTTCTATTCCTTCTTTATTTATTTTTTTCTCTTCTCTCAGAGCTTCGGTCATGACTTCCATTTGGACCGTCTCTATTATTTTCAGATGCCATTCATCTGTTGTGGGTTCCTCCTGGGATTTTCAATATTTGGCATAAACCATCTTGGCTGCCATGGTGGTCAAAATAAAGGTTCTTCTGTCTTTCTTTTCCCAGGAGGGATCCACAATTCCTAACAAGAATAATTCTGGGCTTCTCTCCAACGACCTCCTCAAGAGCTTTTCCAGTTCTGTGTGTATCTCACTCCAAAATTTGTCTGCCTTAGGACATAGCCACCATAGGTAGAAGTAGGTGCATGTATTCCTTTTTTTACAATTCCAGCAATCTGGATTCTGGTTTTTATATATTTTGGCTAATTTATTTGGAGTGAGGTACCACCTATATATTATTTTGGTCCAATTCTCTCTATATTTGTTACAGCAGGAGATGTTGACATTGTTCTTCCATATAAATCTCCAGGTTTCCTCTTTGATCCTGTAGCCTATGTCTCTGGACCATTGTTTTTTATGTTGTTTATGTTGTTTCACATTTTCAAAGGATGCACAGGAAGTAAATACTTGACACTTTCGTGGGTTTCTCAAACCCAGACACAAGGGATAGGTGTGAGGAGACAGGGACTTTTAGCAAAATATACTGAAGGACAAGGCTACATTTTCAATGGATACGTTGATGTAGTAGATTTAGGCACCACATAGGATAAATAGAAGTGTTGTGCCAAAGAGGAATAATTCACCTTCCTCATCATTTCATGGATCCCCTGTTCTTTTATTATCCACATGTGTTGTGTCATATGAATCGTTGGCAATTGATGCATAAGATCAGACTTGTAGTCTTGCTGAAGTTGCAGGACTCAATTCCTCTTGAAAGTTTTGTGTTTTTTATTTATTGCATTTGGTATTGGCATCACATCTCCAGATTCTGAAATAAACATGAAAGTCTTGGTTGTGTTTTGGTAGGACTAATTGTCCGAGAAGTAAGCATTGAGATTTCACGCCAACAAGTTGAAGAACTCTTCGGCCCTGAAGATTACTGGTGTCAGTGTGTTGCCTGGAGCTCAGCTGGCACTACTAAGAGCAGGAAAGCTTATGTTCGTATTGCATGTAAGTATTTTGTTTTATTTATTATATCTGCATGACTCTTGCTCTGTTTAAATAATAATCTGCCACCAAAGTCAGAAGTATTGTACCAAATATCAGTGCTTATTTTTGAATATGACTTCTTGGAGTTTTGTATCACAAGGATAATGTTGTGCAAGCATACTTCTTCAGCAGTGTGCAGATCTGTACTGGTTAATCTTAACCCGAAATTTCATGCTTAGTCTGTTTCCTAAATTGTTGACATCCTCCACAATGAGAAAGCATGAAAGAAAATTGATTGTCTCATACTGACTTATTTTAAACATGTTTACCCTGATCACAATATTTTTTCCTCTTGAGGATTCCTTCAGAAACTGTACAGTCATGTATTGAGGTTAAGAAAAAAAAGGTGATTTGTGGGTTGTTGTTTTTTTGTTTTTTTGGTTTTTTTGCTGTCTTACTTGATTTTAAAAAATGGATTCTGAAGTAGTTCTGAGAAGTAAAGGTTGGTGGTACTTTTATTATTAACAAGATTGGCTCTGCCATTAGGCAGAGTGAGGCAGTTACCTCTAAATTTGGATGATGAGTCAATAGCAGTACCCTTCCTGCTACCATTCATCTTGACTTCATGTACTCCTTGCCCAGTATCTTAAGTTAGCTTACCATCCTCAGTTCAGATACACTTGCTGTTGTTGATAGTGTAGTGCAATTAGATTTGATATTAGCTTATCTGTCTAGGCCAGTGGTTCTCAACTGGTGGGTGTCCAGATGTTTTGGCCTTCAACTCCCAGAAATCCTAACAGCTGGTAAAATGGCTGGGATTTCTGGGAGTTGTAGGCCAAAAACACTTGGTGACTCCAGGTTGAGAAATATTGATGTACATAAATGTTTCTCAACCTTTAGTCCTCCAGGTGTTTTGGACTTCAGCTCTCGGTATTCTTTACAGCTGGTAAATTGGCTGCGATTTCTGGGAGTCGAAGCCCAAAATAACTGGAGGATCAAAAGGTTGAGAACTACTGGTGTAAATGAAATGGAACAGGAGGAAATGCAATCTTATTCATTTATTTTACTTATTTATTTATTTTACTTATTTTATTTATTAATTTAATGCCACCTTTCTCCCAAACTCAAAAGGACCCAAAGTGGTTTCCAAAGATAAATCTTATTATGTCTTTCAGGCAACAAATTGTCTTGGATATGCCTTAATAGAACCTTGTCATTATTGCCTATCAAAAACAGATTGCTGTATAAACATAGCTATAACCAGAGCTTGTGATAGCAATGCATTAATTTAGCTTCATCTAACTTAAAAACATACCCTCTCCATCTGTCCCAGTTTGGTTTTTTCAACTGTTTTTAAAGTGTCCCAGTTTCTGTGTCCTCTTATCACTTTCTCTCTTTACCCTTAACTTACTTTAATTGTTGCAAAGTTAGTTCTAAGTGCAAAAGAAGTTTTTTTTTTGGGGGGGGGGGGTTGAGAGGACAGAGTCTTGCTGTTTCCTGAAGACTCTGGCAAATCCAAACTGCTGCAGCATCTCCTGTCTTAGGTGTTTCTACTCAACAACATTTCTTTCCAATCTTGGCTATTTCTTTCCTGTCTTAACCACATCTGAAGCATCTTGGTAACATGTTCTCCAATTTTTGTCTTTAAAAATTTCGAACAGTGTGTAAAAAATAATTTTGGATAACTTCTTTTTTTAAAAAAAAAAATCTTTATTGAGTTTTTCATAAGTCATAGATAAAAACAGATGATAGCAATGCAGTGATAAAGCAGAAACAAAGAGTCGAGTGAAGCACCTGATGGTTCAGATTGACCATCCTCGGTGTGTACAGAATAAGAAGAAATTGAAAAAGAACAGATGTGCACTTGAATAGAAAAACAGGGTTGGAGATCTGACAAAGTCATGATCGACTTCAGTTGATATTATTTCCATTTACAAATTTGAGAAATCATTTTCCGCATCTGTTTTTCCCGACCTATCCTTCACTGACCTATAATTAAAGATTGACATATATAAGTTAATTTTCTATATGAACTTTACTTAGACCTGAGATCTCGTTACATTTCTATTTCTACCTTACATTCCCTTTTACAATACTCTTGAAGAAGGGACCAATTCCATTTGACAATATATTTCTGATTGGTGTTTCTTTCCCTTATTGCTTCTGTTAATTTCTCCATTATGCTAATCTCAAGGAGTTTTTGCCTCCATTCTTCCTTTGTGGGGGTGGTATCTGATCTCCAATAAGTAGCAAAGAGGGTCTTTGCGGCTGTCATAGCTAGCGTAAATATTCTGCTCTCATTTTTATCCAATTCGTCATCCATAATCCCCAGTAGGAACTTGTCTGGTCTCTTTTTTATTTTTCCCCCCATTAATTTCTCCACTTCTCTATGTACCATGCTCCAAAATTTTCTTGCCTTGGGGCAAGGCCAGAGCATATGAAAGAATGTCCCACTTCGGCTATTGCAAATCCAACAGTTTGGTTTGGTTTTTTTTATAGATTTTAGCCAGTTTTACAGGGGTAAGATACCATCTATAAAGTATCTTTACCCAGTTCTCCCTATATTTATAACATAAGGAGATATTTACGTTTCTTTTCCAAATAGCTGTTCAGGTATCTGTATTTATTTTATAGCCTATGTTTCTTGACCATTCTTTCATATGATCTCCGGTACAATCTTTTTCCCTTTTTAATAATATTTTATATATTTTGGACAGTTGCTTGGTCTCTTCTCCCATGATGGCTTCTTCCAGTTCACTTTTCTTACTTTCCCTCCCCCTTTTTTCATCTTCTTTCATTCTTTCTCTTAGTTGAAAGTATGGGAACCAGCTCATCTCGTAACCCTCTTCGCAGAGTTGAATTCTGGTCTTCATGGACCATTCCGATCCATTTTGCACTAAAAGGTCTTTATATTTTATCCATTTGTCATTGTCTAGGTGTCTAATCTGGAATGCTTCATTTGGTGACACCCAGAGGGGGATCTTGTCACTTCTTAGGTCCTTGTGTTTCTCCCAAACCTTGATCAATGGTTTTCTAATGTAGTGGTCATTTACTTTCTTATCCATTTTAGCTCTTCCATAACTTAAATAGCCGTGAAGACCAAAATTCAAACCATGTCCCTCAATAGTTAAAATTCTATCCCCCTCCAGCGTGCACCAATTCCTTAGCCACGATAGACAACTGGCCTCGAAATATAATCTCAGATTCGGGACCCCCAGACCTCCCCTCTCTTTCGAGGCTTGCATGATTTTCATCTTGACCCTGGGCTTTTCCCCCGCCCATATACATTTAGAAAGATCCCTGTTCCAGAGGTCAAAGTAAGAGATTTTTGGCACGACCGGAATTGATGTGAATAGAAAGATCATCCTCGGGAGTACATTCATTTTTACAGTGGCTATTCTCCCCAGGAGGGACAGATTCAGCCTGGACCATCTATTCATGTCTTTTCTAATTTCATCCCATTTCGTTATATAGTTATTTTTAAATATTTGTGAGTTCTTTGGAGTTAACGTCACCCCCAGGTATTTGATCTTATTTGAGATTTCCATCTCCATCTTAGCCTGGAGTTCCTGTTTGTTTTTTCCGTCATATTTTTAACGAGTACCTGTGTTTTTTTTTGTTAATGGAAAACCCAGCTAGTCTTCCAAATTCCTCAATTTTTTCGGTCCACTGCCAGATGGAATTTCTGGGATCTTCGACCATTAAAGCCAGGTCGTCTGCATATGCTAGGCACTTAATTTTTGGCTATTGTTCTCTGTAGATTGCCTGGAACGCATTAATCATGTGGAATCCAATGTCTAATTCTTTTAGGAGTGCTTCCGCGAACTCCCAATTTGTTCTATCGAAAGCCTTTTCGGCGTCCACGAATATAAAGGCCACCTCCCTATCTATATTTTTATCGTAATATTCTATTGCGTCTAGTATGATTCTTATGTTAGTCTTTAATTGTCTATTTGGTAGAAATCCATTTTGATCCTCCTTTATCCAATTTCCTAAAAAAAATTCAATCTTTCTGCCAAAATACTTGTGAATAATTTATAGTCGGTGTTTAATAGGGAGATTGGCCTATGACTCGCGGGGCTCTCCAGGTCTTTGCCTGGTTTGCCGATAAGTGTGACATTGGATTCCTTCCACGACTCTGGCGTTTCACCTTTTTCTAGTACCCCATTGAATATCTTTTCCATTATGTCCACTACCTCCTCTTGGAATTCCCTATAGTATTCCCCAATGAAGCCGTCCGGGCCTGCTGCTTTCCCTGGCTTAATTCTTTTTATGCTCTCTATTATTTCTTCCTTTGTTATCCTTTTATTGAGGGCTTCCCTTTCTTCCTCCATTATTTTATTGATTTTTCTTTCTCCAATATACTTATGTATCTCTATTCTGTCTATCTTGTCTTTGCTATATAACTTCGTGTAGAAATGCTCAATGGCCTTTTTGATTTCCGTATCTGTAATGTATTCCTTGTTACCTATCTTCAGTTTTGTTATATGGTTCCTTTTCCTTTTTTCTTTTAGCTGCCACGCTAGTAACTTCCCCGGTTTATTTGTGTATTCAAATTTCTTTTGATTTAGGTATCTTAGGCTCTTCTCTACGTTTTCCGTTTCATATATCTCTGTTTCCGTAAGTAGTTTAAATCCCTTTTTATTTCTCTTTTTTTGGGGTTTCTTTTCAACTCCTTCTCCCCCTCTTCTATTTTTTTGTTTACCTCTTTGATTTTGGCCTGTCTGTTTCTCTTCCATTTTGCTTGTTGTTTGATAAAGATCCCTCTCATGAAGGCCTTACCCGTGTCCCATATGAGGTTATAATTATTGTTGTTCTGGCTATTAATTGCAAAGAATTCTCTAAGTAGCTTTTTACTCTCCGCCCGATCTTTGGGGTCGTTCAGTATTCTTAAAGGGAGTTTCCAATAAAATTCCCTTTTGGGGCTTCCCAGCTCCATTTCCACCCGGCAGTGATCTGAGACATCTCTTGCCCAAATCTTGGCTTCATTCAGTTGAGGAAGTAACATGCTAGATACTAAAATTAGATCTATCCTGGACCAGGAATCATGTCGGTCTGAAAAAAATGTAAAATCTTTCTCCTGGGTGTGAGTTTCCCTCCAGGTATCCTTTAGGTCGAACTCTTGTAATATTTCAAAATAACTCTTCGGTAGTTTGCCTCCTTGGCTACCTTTTTTCGGTTCCGGACTTCTGTCCATTCCCGGGTTAACCACCCCATTAAAGTCTCTCATTAGGATGATATTTTCAAAACGGAGCTGGTATTTGGCCATTATATTTCTCAACACATTAAAAAAATTGTCTTAGTTTCATTAGGGGCGTAGATATTACATATTAGTATTTTTTCCAGCTCCCTCTGTATTACCACTCCCACATACCTCCCCTCCCTATCTTCAAATAACAGTTTGGGTTTCAAAATTGGGTCGACATAAATGACAACTCCTCTTTTCTTTTTCCCTGCCGATGCAATGAGCGCTTCCCCCAAGTCGTCCCTCTTTAAATATTTGATATCTGTTTTTTTGATGTGAGTCTCCTGGAGGCCTACTATACCAGCTCTGCCTTTTTTAAGCTTATTGAATACCCTTTTCCTCTTAATCGGATTATTTAATCTGTTAACATTCCATGAAATGCACCTCAACTGCATTTAGTCCGAATCTGGGGTTGGGTCTTCTTCTTCTCCTTCCTCTTGGTCTTTTTGTAACAATAGTCCTTCTTCCTCGTCTTCATCCTCGGCTCCGCTGTCCTCATGCTCCGGCTTATCTGTTGTGTCTTCCATTTCTGTTTCAGGGGGTGTTTTCTGAGGAGGGTTTCCTCTCGGTGAAAATGCTTTCTCCAAATCTTTGCCATATGTCTTCATAAAGTCCTCCGCTCTTTCCACCGAGGTCAACCAATGTTGCTTGTCTTTAAACTTCCGGTCGGTTTAATGGTGGAGAGGGACGCTCACTGAGGGAGCTCCTCAGTGGGACGCGGAAAAGGGGCTGTTGGAGGGGAAAAAGCTCCTCGCAGACGCTCGAGACGGAAAGAGCGCAATCCCGTGCCCTGGAAGGTGTCCTCTCGGACAGGATTGGGATCCCTCAAGGATCCTGACGAGTCCGGGAAGGGCTGAAGAAGGGCCAGCAGAACAGCCTACAGGCGCGACCAGGATCCTGGTCACAACCTCCCGCCGCCGACCACCTTTTAAAACACAGGAGACGACAAGGCCGAGGTAGAGGCTTGAACAGAGAGCACCCGACACCCGACTGAGAGGAGCTAGAGAAAGCCAAAAAGAACTCCAAGAAAGACCTGGGAGAAGCCAGGAAGGCTAAGAAAGCTAAGAAGGACAGAATGCCCGAAAAGCCCAGGAGAAGCCCGAAGTAACGAAGAAGGGTAAGCACAAGAGAGAGAGAAAGAGAGAGAGAAAAAGAGGAGGAGGAGGTGGAAAGCCGCGACCGGCCCAGATAGAAGGAGAGGAGTGAGACTGAAAGAGGGAAACCCGAGGAGGAGGAGGAAGAGGACAGTAAGAGAGAAATACTGAGGAGACGACTCACCTCAATGGCGGAGTGCGGGGGAGGAAATCACTGACGCGCTGGACTAAGGGGAAGAAGAAGGAGGAAGTGACGGAGAGGAGGAGGCGGAGCCGGAAGTAAAGCAGACGAAACAACAAGAAGAAACAAGAGGGCAGTCAGATCATAGAGACCGCATCACCGGAAGTCCTAGACAGTCAGGAAGTGCAAAGGACGAGAGATCTAACAGAGACACTAAGATACTAAGGGCAAGGGAAAACAGCAAGCAGAGCTGGAAATACAAGCAGGGGGCTCCAGAAACTGGTAAATAAGTTAAAGAAGAGTGCAACCCGGGCCCCAGCTCGCCCCAGCTCGCCAAGACAGGACTCCAGGACTTCAGGAGTCAGAGTGAGCAAGGGGAAAAAGAGTGATTCACAAAGAAATAAGGCAGGTAAGGGAAAATAATCCTTATTCATATCAACAGCTGAACACTGCCCTCTTAGCTCTTCCCAATATACTTCCTTGACCCCCCCCCCAAATCCAAATCCAAAAAAAGAGAGAAATAAACAAAGGGGAAAACAGCCCACTAAAGGGAGCCTCATCAGTCCCACGAACTCTAATCCCAGAGTATACCATACCCCCAGCGCCTACCTCCTAAAAGCCAGCGTACCCAACCCAACCACTAAGGTATTTCTCATATAAAACTCCAGAGCAAAAAGACCTCCTTGAATCTCCAGAGGAACCCCCCGGAAGGATCCCCAGAACCTCCTGGCCCTCTACCCTAAAGTCTGGACTCAAAGAAAAAATCCCTTAAAAAAGGGAAGGAATATACATCCCCATTAATGTCCCAAAAAGGGAAAAAGAAAGACAAAGAATTCTTCACTTTAATGGCTACAAGAGGCAAGGCAGAGAAAATGGGAAAAAAGGGGACCCAGTCAGAAGAGGCTCGAGTGCAGGATCAGACCTGAGCATGAGAGACCTATTTCTGGAGATGCGGGAAATCAGGAAAATGATTCAAGGAGGGGATGAAGATAGGAAAAAGATGAACGACAACCTGAAAGAACTGAAAGGTGAGATGAAGGCGGACTTCAAAGAGGTAAAAAAAAGACATGAAAGGCTTGAACAACAAATTGTCAGAGATGAAAGAAGAGGTTACAGAGCTAAAAAAAGAGAATCTGGCCCTGAAAATTCAACAAAAAAAGAACTTAGAGAGGATAAAGGACTTAGAGCTAAGGAACGCCTCCCTGGAAGATAAACACCTAAAGATGGATTATGCGCAATCCGAATTTCAATTACGCTTTCGAAACCTGGAAGAAGAAGAGGACCAGAAGACAAAAGAAATCATAGTAGCAATAACGGCCAAAATACTAGACATCCCGGAACCCTACATTTTGGATAAAGTAGACAGAGTCTACTAGGCATGGATTAGAACCCAAAAATCGTGATTCTAAAATCAAATGGGGGATTTTTTTTATTAGTAATAGAAAGACTTACAAAAAATTTCCAAAAAGTTCTAAAATGTAACGTAACTACTAACGAAATTCTAAATTGGTTCTAAAGTCTGAAAAGCAGGGAAACAGGACTGACACTGTTTTAAGCACAGGCAAATCAAGCGGCAACATTTCCCTTGGTTTCCTTGCAGGGAGATATAAAGCATTAATATATTATTATTATTAGTATTATTATTATTAAATAAAATAGTCAAGGCTTGCTTCTCCAGAGCATTTATTAGAATTAAATAATAAATTCTAATAGTAAGAATGTAGTAAGGGTGATAGTGACCTGGAGCGTATGAGGAACGTGCTCTTGGTAAACTAGAACATGCTCTTAGGTTTGTAGTTAGAGCCCTGTCAATTTTACAGTATTTCAATCCATGTCTGTTATCAATTATGTAAGGCCACAAGCACTCTAGTGCCCTCAAGAACAAGCAAACATATTATTATAATTATGTCAGGCCCAAGTTGTTTCTATAATTATTTTAGTATTATTATTACTTCGCTGTGCGTCTCCATTGATTTTGAGAGCTGTTGTTGCTCTTAGACACCTTAAAGTCATATGGCTTGGCATGACTGCATGGATTGCTGTTATTTCCCACCAGAGCAGTACCTATTGATTTACTCACATTTACATTGATCCCAGTGGCATCAATAACAAGTAGGGCCCTTCTTCCAGGAAATTAGAAGGGGTAAATATTATTAATATATTTATTATTATTATTAGAATTAAATAATGCCCTGGGCCCTTCTTCCAGGAAATTAGAAGGGGTAAATATTATTATATTATTTATTATTTTTATTAGAATTAAATGCCCTGGGCACTTCTTCCAGGAAATTAGAAGGGGTAAATATTATTAATATATTTATTATTATTATTAGAATTAAATAAGGCCCAGGGCCCTTCTTCCAGGAAATTAGAAGGGGTAAATATTATTATATTATTTATTATTTTTATTAGAATTAAATGCCCTGGGCCCTTCTTCCAGGAAATTAGAAGGGGTAAATTATTATATTATTTATTATTTTTATTAGAATTAAATGCCCTGGGCCCTTCTTCCAGGAAATTAGAAGGGGTAAATATTATTATATTATTTATTATTTTTATTAGAATTAAATAATGCCCTGGGCCCTTCTTCCAGGAAATTAGAAGGGGTAAATATTATTATATTATTTATTATTTTTATTAGAATTAAATAATGCCCTGGGCCCTTCCTCCAGGAAATTAGAAGGGGTAAATATTATTATATTATTTATTATTTTTATTAGAATTAAATGCCCTGGGCCTTCTTCCAGGAAATTAGAAGGGGTAAATATTATTAATATATTTATTATTATTATTAGAATTAAATAATGCCCTGGGCCCTTCTTCCAGGAAATTAGAAGGGGTAAATATTATTATATTATTTATTATTTTTATTAGAATTAAATAATGCCCTGGGCCCTTCCTCCAGGAAATTAGAAGGGGTAAATATTATTATATTATTTATTATTTTTATTAGAATTAAATAATGCCCTGGGCCCTTCTTCCAGGAAATTAGAAGGGGTAAATATTATTATATTATTTATTAATTATAAAATAGTTGCATACCTTCTCCAGAGCTCTTTTCACTGCAGCTTTCTCCCCATTCATTTTGCCATAGATCTCTAGGAGGTTTGAACTCTATGGCTTTTCCTTGAATCTGCACTTTTCCTGCTCCTCTCCGGGCTGTTTTCAACCCCTTCTCCCATTGTTTCAGCCTTCCTCATGTCCTTCTCGCCTGCCCTCCTATCCAGGCTCCTTTCCCTGCAGTTTAAAGCGCTTTTTTCCTGAGTCCTCCAGCCGCTCTAGGACTTCCGGTTTTGATCTCTCTATGGTTCTGGCTGGTTTTTCTCTTCCTGGAGGCAAGGCCTTTCAGTTAAAGTAGGCCTCGAGCATGGAAAGGCCCCATCTGACTGTGAGTAATGTCTGGGATTTTGGATTTTGGAGGGGGTAATAGGGAGCCTTCCGAAATATTTAGAATTCTAACGAAATTTTGGGCCCAGGGGGTTCGAAAAAGAAAGTCCACTTCTGGGATTGGCCTTGCAATCCGTAAAAACTTGAAAGTCCCATTACATACGAATCACTTACGAATTCTTTTGATTTTCATAACCTTTTCTCATGCCTAGAGTCTACTACAGGGTAAACTCAGCCTACTCCAAAAGAAATAAAACCCCTAGGGATGTCATAGTGCACTACACAAAAAGATGTATAAGAGACCAGGTCCTTAGATGGCAAGCTAACAGGCAGGGGACATACAAAGGCAAAAAAGTCACGATTCTCAAAGAACTCCCTAGAGATATACTGGACAAAAGAAAGAGTTACTTCTTCCTGACAGATCTTCTAAAACGGCATAATATTAAATTTCGCTGGCAAAAAATAGAGGGGCTGATGGCTACTTACAAATTTTGGATAACTTCTTAATGCAGACTGGTAAATTTTGGAGGCTTTAATCTAGAAACGTAATTTTTCAGGCTCTGACTGCTATTACTATGCCTTTTAGGTGCATTGCTTAGCTTTTCTGTATTAATTTACCTTGCTAAATGTCTCTAACAGAAACCTGTGACAATTGATCGGATTGTGAAGTTCATTGTTAGCATTTCTTTTGGCACTGCAGAAGAAATGGAAGTAAATTGAGGGTTTTTCTCTCAAACTTCACAATTCAAAGTTGGATATTTATTTCTCTTGACAGACACTTGAACTTAAGAGCTGTACCATGTGGATCCATTAATCTGTCAAATCTGAAGTGCACTGCTAGTAATGGCCTTTAATCCAGAGAAATTGTCTGCAGTCAAACAAACAGTTATTTTACCTAAATAAACCTTTTGACAAGATAAATGCAATCCCATGGCAGTAGATGAGATCTGTGTAACCATTTCATTTCACTTTTTTACCAGTATGAATAGAGAATATGTGTGACTCAGTTTGCCTTAATTAAAGAGGGAATAAAGTATTTAATGCTATATTTACCCCATTGACATTCATAATAATATTGAATTCTTTCTTCTACTTTCATATCTATACTTCACTGCTTTCTTAAAAGAACCCAGGGTGAGCAATTCTTAGAAATACTGCTATCTAACTTTACTATACAAATATTTAATTTTCATTAATCTCAAAAGCGAGGTGTTTCCTAATGCAGTATTTACTCTGCAGATTCTCATTCCAGTAACATGGAGACTGAAATGAGTTTACCCTGACTTACACTGGAAGCAAGACACATTGAGTCAGGGTGTTTGTTTTTTTTCTTCACATTAAAAAAAATTATCTTTGTGGAACTGGACCAGAAAAGCATCTGGTGAATGCTCTCTAGAAGCCAGCTATTTAGCATTTACTTTCCCAGTTTAGTGAAATAGTATTTCACTTTGAAAAAAAATGAATGGATTCCTCAAAAAAAATGTTTTATTGGGATGTACACATTTTCCTTGGAGCCCCTGGTGGTGCAGCGGGTTAAACCACTGAGCTGCTGAATTGCTGACTGAAGGGTCAGCAGTTCAAATCTGGGGAGCATGATGAGCTCCTGCTGTTATCCCCCGCTTCTGCCAACCTAGCAGTTCGAAAACATGCAAATATGGGTAGATCAATAGGTACTGCTCTAGCAGGAAGGTAACAGAGCCTCATGCAGTCATGCTGGCCACATGACCTTGGAGGCAATGCTGGCACTTTGATTAGAAATGGAGATGAGTACCACCCCCCAGAGTCAGAAATGACTAGACTTAATGTCAATGGGAAACATTTACCTTTTTACACATTTTCCATAAAATACTGTAAAAACTATTGGAATACTTTAAATCAAAGAATTTAAGTTCAAAATGGCAATAATATCTGATATTTCTGATGATTTTTAGTCTGTTTTCCATGTGTGTTTTTGTTTAAATTCATCGATCAATTTTTCTTGGTTGGTGCATTGGCTCTTTCACTGGCTCTTGACTCTTTCTCAGTCATCATTTCATGGCAGCAGCAGGAAAAAATGTAAGTTTAGTTAATTGTGAATACCACTTACAGTAAATTCTGGTGCATTTTCCCTTGGCTAAGTCTCTAGTTTAAAACTACAAATGTTACAGATGCTTAATAGCCCTTCTGCATTTTTAAAGAAAATACTTTCTTTGAACCCACACTAATAATTAGCAATTAAACCGATGAGCTGGATTTGGCAGCTGCTTGTTGGCAATTGCCATTTAAAGTTGTGTAAATGTTTTAGACAGTGAAAACAAACAAACAACTTTTGCTGTTCAGCTTAAAAGGGAGATTGACTTCACTGTTCCTGAGCTATCTGGTTACAATGACTTGCAGTCCAATTGTGTTCCCGTTTCATGGAGATGAACAGTAGAAATATCACTATATCTATTTTGTTTATTTATAGAATGTTGATATTCTTTCCCCAAACACAAGGACTATCTAGGGGATGCATGGCAAAAGAAATTATGTAGGTGTCAGATTCACTTTAAAATTCTTTTTCCTTCCTGAAAAATAAAATTTCCTGTACAAAAATACATGTGAATTTTGCTTAAAATAGTCCTGAGTTGTGAAATAGTCTTCAGTGCAGTGGGAAAAATTGCTAAAATTACCTGTTGCTTCCTTCAAGGAGAGCTACAAGTAAGAACTACATCTGTAAATTCTAGAGAGTCACTGCCAATCAGAATTGAGAATACTAATCTATATAAGCAAATGGTCTATCTCAGTATAAAGCAGCTTCTTCTGTTTCATTGACCAGCAAATACAAAAATGATTGAAAATGTCAGCAGCCAGAAATAGTCATGCCAGTGTAAAGCATACAGTCTTTGGTCAGTATACAAACTGAAAATGATTATGCATTTCTGAAGTGTGGTATTAGTACAACTGCAATGTTTGGAAATGTGAATCACCATTATCTGCATTGGAGTGCTTGGGAAGGTCTGCTTCATAGACCTTGGCTTGCACAGCTATCTGCCATAATGCAGTTGGAATGGAGCTCAGGGGAAATTATCATCCTTGGGCAATGCCATTTTTGGGTTTATTAGAAGTTTAGTTCAACCATTAACTGAGCAAAATATATAAATTGATGCAGTAGATGAAGCATTCAGATACCTAGCTCAAGTGAGTAATGGTTTCAGTGTGTAGCCTTAGGCAAGTTCTCACACCTAGTGTGATCCATGTTTATTAAGAAACTTGTGATGCATTTTGGGTTTGGAAAAGTACATTTTCAGACAACAACCAGACAAGTTTATATGACTTGCACTCAAAAAGTCATGTAATGGAGATACATTGGCAGTAAAGAAGAAAAAAATTGCATAAAAAGCTAAATCTAGTGTTGCATCAGCACTTGCTAGCATGAAAAAAAGTTTTACTCATTCTTTTTTTTCCTTTTTTTGCTTTTAACTCTGGTTCCATGCAAACACCTATTCGAAAATATTTCTCTTCCCCACAGAACTATTTTTCAGGATATTTAAAAGACCAAGGGAGGAAGACAAGACCAATTTTCTTTGGTTATAATGATTAATGGAAATAATGTTGGAAAAATATTTTTTAAAATACTTGAAAAACATGTTTCTCAAGGTTTTGGAAACTATGATGAATCCTGGATTAATTCTACACAACACTTTCTGCATTTTCTCACAGTAAATAATATTGTTTCCCATATTAAAATTTTGTACAAAAGGCAATATTTCTGTGCAAAATTGGTTTTACCTGTGTTGAAAATTCTATTTTCTGTACAAAAATGCTGTGCGAGAATTTGGCAGATAAATATAGTCTGTAAATAACCTTCAAAACTGTGTTGTTGTTGAAGAAAATTTCTAAAATTATTTGTCACATCCTCAGGGAGTGAAATTATTGAAAAATTGTGTCCCAACTCCTGACATAAGTAGCTCGGTCCTGACTAGTGAATTGAACTATATGAAGAAAGCCATTATTTCTCAATTTATAAAGTGAGTGGGGTTATTTTTTTAAGAGCTGCCACATACTCTTCAGTCTTTTTGCCCCAGAATAATACTACAGAAATTAATTGAACTGCTTTAGAGTATATCAGATGGACAGTGCAGTCAATATTGTGTGGCAGCACAAAGAAGTAGGAGGGGAAAGCACACTCCTCTTGTTCTCTAGCTCATAAGTTGAGATTTTCATTTTTAATAAGTACATTAAATAAAGGCTGTTATAGTTGGTGAGAGGAAAGAAAAGCATAAAGGGCTCAGCTTGCACCCATTGCTTCTCTTAATGGCCAGTTCTAGCCATTTCTACACAAGTCGCACTGTGCCACTGCAACATAATTAGTGCTTTGCAACACATGCAGAAGAAAGAGCCACTTTCTTCTCCATTTCAAACTACCACAGTGTCTATTTCGTGAGTTTATACAATTAATGTGTATTCTGAATGGCTCTTTCCAGTCTCCATTAAGTCCCCTGCTCACATTCCTTCAACATCCCTTTTCTACCATAAATTTGATAGAACTAGGAAAATCTGACCTGAACGTATGAAGGGAAATACTCCATTGAACAGAAATGTATATTTGTTTTAAAAATTGCAGGGCTGGGTAGGAAGTATATAACAATGCAATCAGTAAAATCTAGAATTTTTCACAAAATAAATGGGGTGGAAAGTAACAAGGGTCTCAAATATTTATGAGAGGTATTGATGAGATGCCTACTCCTCAGGAGTTATTCCTCAGATCCAGGCATTGAAGATATTGTGCCATGGGAGATAGTATGTATGTAACCTGCAGAGGTTGCTACATTGATCATGAAGATTCTAGGTTCTAGAGAGACACGCATCAGCAACTACATTGCACCAGCATTGCCGTGACAGTTAGGAATCCAAAATATATTAGTTAATTATTGTAATATTCATATTACAAACTCTATCACGAGGTCTCAGAGGTGATATACAATTTAAAGTAATCTAGAATGTGTACAATAAAAGATCATTTGAACAGTTGAGATACATAGCAGATTGAAACAAGTTAAAGCCATGGGTATATGCAGATTTGGCTGAAATAATCAGGTCCCTAAGACATCCCCCTTATCCCCACACAGTCTATTTCTTCCACTGGTGGGGTATGTAGGGGGCCCTTGCAGCAGATGTCAATTTTCCGAGGCTGACATACAGAGGCAAAGAATGGTCTTCAAACATAAAGGTTAAAATTATTTTGGATCTAAAATGTTATTAATGACTTATTGAAGTGCTTCAGACATGGAGCATATTGTAACCAGTGGTGGTTAGGGGAGAAAATCCTGTCCATGTCTTCTTCTTTAAAAAAAACAAAAACCAAACTAACCCATATTTCAATAACATCTTTATTGTTACACATGCTTATTCTTTACAGGTTATTCTGTATATTTTAAAGAATTTGTTTAAGTACTATTAGTTAAAAAGAAGCAATTTATTCTGGTAGGTATCTGCGCAAGTGTCAATGGAAACAAAAGAACTTGGATTTTATAGCTCATTTTTTGCCCTGTTTTCCACATCTTGGTTTATTATGCTTTTCATACAGCACTACGCAACTCTACTGCATTACATTCCCCATAGATTATATTTGTTCAAGTTCCAATCCTTTCACCACCTCAAATATTAAAAGCAAATGTTTTTTGGGTTGTGAAAATGAGCAACATAATTTTAGAATTCTGTCAAATAAATAGTGCTTTTGAAACACCTTGAAGATAGATAAATACATCTTTATGGATAGTCTAGAAAGCAAATCAAGAATAACTCAATAAATGCCTTTTAAAGGAAGAATTCAATATCACTTAATGATTTGTTGTTACTGGACCTGATTTAAAAGCATATTTTCCAGTAGAGTTATCTGAAAAATCTCACTTTTCCACAAATTTGTTTTAATAAAAAGAACTTCTAATCGTAGCTTCCACTCATAGATAACACACTTTTCACAGATAGGATGAATGCGGTAGTGAAAAGCACCGAGGTTTTCTGATTGATTAGCCCTCTGTTCATGGAAAAGGCATTTATATATATAAAAAAATCAAAAGCAAAAAAATAACAATTACACATTCATTATTAACAGTCACTGTTCTGCTGATGTTTTTCTTTTGGAGTCCAGTGCTCATACATTATGGTTTCTGAAGTTTATTTTCCCATCCACATCTTAAATAATGGTGACAGTGCCAAAGAGACAAAGCATGATGAATAGACAAAATATTGTGTTGCAGCATAGTAAAGGACTATGGAACCATCAGTGAAATAAAATTAGTGGAGACGATGAAGTCTGATATGTTTTCTGAACTCCCTGCTTTCTGAAAGTTGTAAGAAGTGAACATGAATACATATGAAGCTCCCCATGTTCAATGTAACAGACAGATCATGGAGTATTGATGCACTATAATCATGCCTAAGTTGTAGGAGTTATATGAAAGATTCTGGTCTGGTCACTTCTGGAGTGGGAAAATCAGCCATCTACAAACACGTTGCTGAGGGGACACCCGGATATATTGTAATCCTGCAGGGAGGCTTCTCTCGTGTCCGCGTAGGACATGCAGGACGCCTCTGCAAGTGAGAGTCCAAAAGTGGCAGGCTAAAATCCAGAACCTCAACTCATGGCAGATACCAAATGAGAGATTCCCTCCTGGTTACACAGAAGACTGGGCAACTTGGAAAGTATTGAACAGACTGCGCTCTGGCACCATGACATACAGAGCCAACCTTAAGAAATGGGGCTACAAAGTGGAGTCCACGACATGCGAGTGTGGAGACATGCGAGTGTGGAGAAGAGCAAACCACAGACCAGCTGCTACAATGCAACCCGAGCCCTGCCACATGCACAATGGAGGACCTTCTTATAGCAACACCAGAGACACTCCAAGTGGCCAGATACTGGTCAAAGGACATTTAATACAATGCCAAGTTTTTAAACTTTGTTCTTTCTCAAATACATTGGTTCACTCTTGATACGATAAATAATGTCATGAAAGCAGAGTTGTCAATATTCAGTTACGTCTTACTTGCAGCCAAGTAAGACGTATTCCTATTGGAATAAACAATTAGAAATTTTCCCATTCTTGAGAAAACAAAAGAGAAACTGTCAATATCTCAAGATACTTTACTTTTAAAAAGTCAACCACCACAATATTTTATCAACAGTAGGAATAAAACAAATATTTGAAAAACAGTATTTAGGTTACACTTCCCCCTCTCTGCCACCCCATATTATTCATGTTTTGCATAAGATACATTTTTTGCAAAACTTGAAATGAAAGCTCAAAACCGGGGGGGGGGGGTTAGAAAATCCTCAAAAATCTCTTGTAATCTACCCTGACATGAAGAAAAGTCTGTACTTTTCCATTCTTGCATGCAACAATGTTATAGCTGAGTATTTACATTTCAAAATGAAAACTCCAGTAGAGATTAAAACTGCTTTTTACAAGATGTTGCTCTTTGAGCTGTCAAATGTTTGTCACCAAAGCAGCACATTAAACATGCTATTATCTGGGCCTGGAAATTCCTTTATTCTTGCTAACCACTCAGAACAGTCAGTACGACCTGCTTTTTCATTTACAGTGACTCTGGACAGCTTTGTGACTGTTGATACTGGACAGTTTCCCATCTTCAGTTATAGTCCTACTTTACACTTAAAACTACATTTTACAAGGACCGTGGGGCTACCACTCAAACTTTTAAAATGAACACTATCAGAGCAGATGAGTTAGGAGTTCTCAAGCTGTCAGTTTCTGTAGGAATTGAATATAAGTTTAAAAAAACATGTTGTATATTAATATAACACTGAATAAAGTATCAAAAATATTGAGTGCCCTGTGTTTCAAGTAATTTCCTGTTTCTAATTGCTTTCAACATACACACAGGGCTGGTTCTTGACATCTTTCCCCTTTAAGTCAGACAGTTTTACCTTGAAAATCCATGAACAGGATTTTAATTATTTATATAAATTGTATAGAATGTTTACTCAAAACCAAATGAATTAATAAGAAGCATTTAGTTAATATGGGATGTCTTATTTAACTCAAGTTACATCTTTTCTGAGTTATGAATACTTATTTAGCCTCTGCAGTGTTTCTTCAGTCTGAATTTGACATATTTGATAAATTACAGAAGTAAGACATTTCTTTTTAAATATCTGGTTATGACATTGTCTTTACTGAGCTGTATGATTACAGCTAAAGATACCAGTAGAGAATGATCAATTCAGTGAACTGAAGCAATGAGAACACACATTTTTTTCCTTAAGAGAACATTAAAGATGGGGTGTGAATAGAAAGCTGGGAAAGATTCGTGATCTTATCTGAAGGTATGGGTTTAATAATAAACTCTACCACAAAGATTTACCTTCAGGTACAGGCTTTTGATGATTCACTCTTTGTTAGCAAAATCCAATTTATGCAACTTATCTTAACTAGGAAGAATTTGGAAAAGATTGTACAATTACCTCAGAAACACTGAGCAATTTATTTAACATGAAGAATGGAACTTAAATACATTTTGTCTCCATAATGAGGTTTTCATTAAAAGTGAAAATAGAATCTCTTATTATTTGAAAATAAGCAAGATGGTACGGAGAGGAATATCGAGCAATAGAGCTGACATTGGAATTTTATCCTTTGAATTTCCATCATAGGATTACACAGGTAAAGATTAGGAATTCAAGGTCTAAAGTCTTATAAGATGAAAGCAAAAACAAAATGTTGGAAAGTTATTTTATTATTGTTGTTGTTGCCATTTTTAGAGCATAGTTCTTTGCTTCCACATTTTTCAGGGATCATGAAATTCTGTTAGATTCTTCTTTTTTAAAGTCTGAATAGCACAAAGCCTTGGTCTGTGGTACAAAACACGCTCTTCAGTCATTCGCCATGTTGCTACCTCAGCACCTAAAACAGCGTGATTCAGAAGCACACCGCTCAAGAAGAACTAATTCAAAATATTTATTGCTGTTACCCATGTTTTTGCTGTTGTCGTCATTGTGTAGGTAAAGGTCATTTCCCACTTAAGGTGATCATAAAAGAACCCTACCATGGGTTTTTCTGGTGTTAAAATTGTGTGATTCACCCAACGTTGCCCAGTGGGTTTCCATGGCCAAGCAAGTTGTTGTTGTTTTTACAACCCTAGAGTCATAATCCACCACTCAAATCATTATACCACAATGTTGACCTCAGACCATTGTAAACTCATCAAGAGCCAGGAAAACATTTGACCATGTGAAGTTCTTCTATCACTATCCACTATAACCAATTCCCTATAACAAAATAGTTGCAATGCTATCTCTCACTAAATTATGTAATTTAGTGTTACTTTCCTATTTGGAAGGACAGAGAAAGAACTATTACAATGAATAACTTGTTGATAAGTTATGTCAAGGTTTGCAAAAAGGTAAGAAGAGTATTTATAGGGAAAACTAGTTCCTTCCTAGCCTTTCTCCTTTGATTTCTTTAGTGTATCAACTACAGACAGTCCTGTACCCCTAGGAAGGGAAATTCACTCCTTAAAGAGTTATCATGGTGAAAAGGTGTCTCAACTGAAGCCTTATCACCAATACTTGGTTTCCTTGTTTCTACAACAAGCTACATTTTTTTCATAATCCAATTATCTTCTGAACAGGGGCACAGACAGCACAACGAACTCTACAGGGGAGTTAACTCTTCTGTGTGGTATCCAAAGTGCAGGTTCTCTCTCTCTCTCTCTCTCTCTCTCTCTCTATATATATATATATATAGAGATAGAGAGAGAGAGAGAGAGAGAGAGAGAGAGAGAGAGGTTAGAGTTACACTTAAAAATGTACCTGTTCCAACTTACATACAAATTCAACTTCATAACACCTATCTTGTTTATAACTTGGGGACTGCCTGTATATACCATATCAACAATAAAGGCTTTATATAAATAATGCCTATATGTTTATAAACATTACAGAAGATTACAATTTGGTGAGATGCATATGCATCTACCCACACTTTAATTTTAATCATATGAAGATGTGCATAATGGATCCATACTTTTTCTTAATATGAAGAATATTGTTTTCTGAAAGTTACCCCTCTGCTCACAATATTTAACTTTATTCGATCAGCTGGAAAGATTTTTTCTATTTATTACTATACAATTATTAGGCTCCAATGCCACTTTATTTGCCTTGGCTCCATCCTATGAGATGTTGGGATTATGTTAGGCATTTCTCTTCCACAGATGTCTTTTGTCTCACCAGATTACAAATCCCAGGATTCCATAGGCTGCAGCTCTGTCAGGTATAATTGTATACAATTGTTGTAATGTTTAAAGAACAGATTACATATGTTTCCTTAAGGGTTCCACTCAAATCTTTTTAATCAGATGAAAAACTAGTGTAAGTGCATGAAGTATGGTTGAGATAAATTGTTCTCCCAAAATTTAGCCAGATGGAAAAGATGCATCAATCACTATAAAGATGTCCTTTAGAGACTCCCCACATAAAAATCGGGTATAAAATGCAATCTGTGTTGGATTGGAATGCTCATACAGAATTTTACCTTTGATGTCCAGTATGTAAAAGATGCTGAAGCTTAACTGTATTATTTAAACTGATTTATGTCTAGCCTTGCTATATAAGCCCAAGGTTGTTATCTCCTGTGAGGTGGAATCATCCATTGTACAGCTCTGACATTCTTCCTCGGGCACTCAAGGCAATTGATTTTGAAAATAGTAAGAAATAGAGCAAGTAAGAGAAGTGGAAGTGTCTATAATTAACCACAGAGGTATCTTTGTAACAACAAAGTTTTGAGTCGTGAACTCTTTATGTAGCAAAGCCAACAGAACAAAGCTCAAATTTGAGTATAAGTTCAATCTTCCTTATCTGGAATTCCAAAATACCCCTAAATCCAAAAATCTCCTCATGGGTTTCTAAGATAGTGACACCCTTGCTTTCAGATCATTCAGTGTACACAAACTGTGTTTCGTGCAGAAATATCTTTTAAAATGTTGTATAATTTATTTTCAGGCTATGTGTTTAAGATGTGTATGAAATATAATAATGTTCATGTTTAGACTTGGGTCCCATCTCCAGAATGTCTTTCCAAAAACAATTCTGGTCTCAAGCATTTCATATAAAGGCATACTCCATCTGTATTGGAAAGCTTATGTAAGCTTCCTTCACTATGACACTTACTCCTTCCCCATTGAACTCTTACTTGGTATAACCCACTCCCACTTGTGATGCCTGCATACTTTAGAGCCCAGCTGCACAATCAATCTAAATTTAAGTGGCCAATTTTAAAGATGTGGCAAATCATTTTTTCCATTATCATTCCGATTTGTGTTTGTCTCATGCCTTCACTTCCCCTTTCCTCACTGCCCATTTTATATTTTAACTTCCTTTAGGGCAAACATATGTCTGTTTTTGCCTATGAACCCCTCTAAAGGGGAGAGAAGCAGGAAGATATGGAGTCTTTAGAGTTCATTATTGTTCAATTCTAAATAATAAAAAATGTCAGCTCTCAGAAAAAGGAGATAGAATCATCAATGTGTATTCCCTGTCTCTTTGTATGTATGAAGCATTAGTGTCCATATCTTTCTACCTTCAAACCTTGTGTATTTATTTATTTATTTTATCCATTCAAAGACTCAAAGCAGCTCACAACTAAAAGCATTTCTGTACAACTTAAAATATAAAAATATACAAATATTAAACAATATTGAACAACATTAATATTAAAATAATCCAGGTTAAAACCATAAAATCATATAAAATCACATCACAAAATCACAGCAGTCCCTGATCACCATCTTTAAAAACCTGCCTGAATAAAAAGGTTTTAGCCTGCTGCTGGAAGGACAGCGAGGAGTGCGCCATTCTGGCTTCCCTCGGCAGGGAGTTCCAGAGTCAAGGGGTACCCACCAAGAAGGCCCACTATCTTGTTCCCACCAACTGAGTTTGAGATGGAGGTGGGGTGGGGTGGAGAGAAGGACCTCTTCTGAAGATCTCATAAGATCAGATCTCTATTTTGTGTTTGTAGTTGAAGAATTCAATGGGGTTGTGCTCATTTTATTAAAGGACTTGAATTATTGATGAATTTTTAATATATACCTCAAAAAGAAATCAATGCTTAAAATACCCTGTGAATAAAGATTTTTTTAAAAAGTAGTTGCAATAATGTTAAATCTTGACTCTGTTCTACATGTATGTGCAGACATCTGAACAAACTTTTAGTGAATGATTCTTCGGGGTTTTTAAAAGGTATTTTCTTTAAAACAAATGTGTGCAGATATGCTTAAGAACCATCAATTTGCCTTAAATCAAAATTAGAGTCAAATAAAAATTCATATAAAAGCCTTTTTTGTTTTCTTTAGGCTCTTATCATGTTTGTTTTAGAGAGAAAGTACTAGATAGAACTATTGAAAAGCATGTGAGAGGAAAATAGGGGGTCTTTAAGGTCTATCAAGGGCAGAAATCCATCTTTTTTGACAGTAATACAGCATTGTTCAGTATGTTCCTGGTTTACATTTAATTCCTAGCTGACAAGTGTCTGTTTTTCATGCCTATTCATTAGTCATTCTTGCATTAGCACTGCCTTGAAGGCACCTCACCTGCCTCTTATCATATTTCGCAGAACATGACAAAATATATCCTTTAAGTTTTGTTCTCAAACCACTTCCATCATAGAAAAGTCCAGAAAAAGAACAAGAGGAGATTAAGTGGTAATTTAACACAAAGGGAATTCCTTAAGGACTAGGTTTTTTTATTTTAAAAAAATGAAACGGTATGGAGAAATGTAGCATGAACAAAAATGGAACAAAAAATGCAATATTTTAATCATTAAATATTGAACCCATTCAGTGTTTTAAATATTAGAAAGAAAATCAGTGCAATGCCCCATCTTTCTAAAAAAAAAATTAATAGAGTTGATCTCTGCTATTCACCCAATAGATATTCCATAAATGTGCTAAAATTATATCCTTACAAAATATTGGGCTCCTTAACCATTTAGCCTGGACTAAACAAATCTACTTCCAGTATGAGATAGTGCCTTTAACTTTAGGGACCCTCAACAAAAAGCTCCATGCATTCACCTTGCACTGGGGCGAACCCATGGGCTCATGCCAGGGTGTGTGGAGAAGCTGTCGCTCCACACCCCGCATTGCCCACCTTACCTTGCCCCTCATCCCATGGGGGAAGTGTCACCACCCGGCTTCCTCCCATTGCTGGGAAGGTGGCATGGAGCCTGACCAGAAGTGCCTGTGTGTTGTGTGAAGGGCTTTGTGCTGAAAATGGAGGGGGAACAGCATACAGCAGGCAAATTGACCTGTCTGATGAGATAGTAGGTGTTACCACAATCAACCTCAGACTGACAACTTCCAGATGGATGGACAATAACAACCATAAATTGTCATGCTGGCTTGGGAAGGTGGAAGTTCTGGGGGACATCAAGTAAAAGAAAATATTAAAATCATGAACCAACATCCTTTGTTGACTTTTTCTTTTTGCTTATGAACAGGTATTTGATTTCCATATGTTGTGCATCTAGATGTTCTTTATGTCAGCTAATGGAAGAGCATTTGATAAAGCCTTTGAGAAGAACATATTAGTAAAGGATAATTGAACAGTACATGAAGTCCATATCTTGTCTGTTACTATGCTTTAAACTCAAGTCATGACTTTATTTTAGTTGTTTCTTAAGGAGAGTAAAATCTCACTGTGGCCTAGGGATTTAAAGCACAAAAATTGTATTCATAGAAACTTACAGTAAAATTGCCACCTGCAGCTCTGCACTCTTAGAAGTGCAGCTACTTTTACTTTACCCTTTCTTTGGGGGCTCATATACCTTTCTTTTGCAGCTATAAACATAGGCCCCAGTGCCATCAAGGGGCTTTATTTTTTCCATTCAACTGTAATCTGAATGTAAGAAGCCAGTTTTTCTTGGATCTGTCAACAGCTCTGGAAGTTGGTGTGTTTGAAACTATGCAGTAGAAAAATGATAAGTTTCCCAAGAAATGTATAAATATATAACACAACTTAATGAAATGGTCAACAGACCTAAAGAACGAACATTATATCACTTGTCACTCATTGTGTTAAAGGCACACAAATGGACTCAGCACAGCAATATTACTTTTCTATTGTTGCCATGTAATGACTTTTTATTTCTGTATCTATTTTACTATTTTAAATTTACATATTCATAAAAACAATTAAACGTGTGTGTGTGTGTGTGTGTGTGTGTGTGTACATGGACCAGTACAATACTACCTAACATCTATACAATACTTGTATTTGACTAAATAACATTACGTTTTGAATTTAGGAAAATGTATTATCTTGAGAGAAGAGAGGAGCTAAGCACATGAGCAAAATTGTTTCATATAAACCATTATATTTAGTACTTCTCATTTACTTATTGATTCCCATCTTTCTTTTCTTTTCTTCTTTTTTTGTGTGGCATTTCTGAAATGAGTACATAGGCTAGTATGTTTCTTGGCATGAATGTATCCGATGCCTGGCAAACAGTGCGTAGCTAAATAGCATGTTCCTTCTTCAGAAATATCTTGGTGGAGTCTAGCTGTCAGAACACATAAGGAAGTAAGTGGTGTCTAGGACATCCATTGCTTTGTAAGCACGGTTATTTTTTTCTCCTTTTTCTTAAAGGGCATTATTTACTTGATAGTCTCTAATGGCTATTTTAAGGACATTACAGACTATTATGTCAGGGTCTGTAGTGAAAAGTAGTTCTAGTTTGTAGATCATTGACTCAGTTGAATGTAATGGTATCTTTTTTAAGGATTGCAGCATATCAGGTTTCTGTAATGGAATTAAAGAAGAAATGGTGGAGAAGATTTGGAATTATTAAATTCCTTTGAAGTATTGGTGGGGAAAGGATTTTATCTGTGCCTATCTGCAGTTGACTCCCCCCTCTTTATAATGAACAGGATTTAGATTGTTGGGAAGCAACAAAAACAAATTATCAGCCTTACAAGTTAATGAAGCTGCCAGCAGAATTGTGCTTTCATAAACAAAATGTGTTATGAGCCCAGAGCATAATGATTTAAAAGGTTGGTGTGTTAACATCAGGTCTAAATTAATGCTTCAGCAGGTAGATAGGGAAAAGTAAAACCAAGCTCTAAGGAACAAGCTTGCATTATTATCTTCTCTTCATACACTACTGCTCCGTTTACTGCAGTAACCTTGAATACTTGTGGTTTATTATCTTGACACTATTTTTGTCATATCTGGTAACTTGCTACAGCAGTTTAATAGAAGAGTCTGCTATAGTAATATTTGCTTTTATAAAACTGATGATGGAATAGTATTTTGTACCTCACCCGAGGGCATCAAGTTAAATTCCAGAGTTCAGGGCAAGCTGTGTGCCATACACAGGTCTGTCATCCAGCACTTTGCTCATTACTCCACCATATACCTACTCACAAATGGATCAAACAAATGCTGCAATGTAACATCACCTTATAGGAGTAGAATAATACATGCACATACATAGTTTTCACTAGTGCGATTAACCTACTCTACTTGTTCAGTTAAAACTAGAGTTGCTTTGATTCTTTGTCTAGAGTGCCAGAAGAAAGGGAGGAATGCATTGTGAGGGTATGAGGTGAGGTAGGAGAAGGAGATGGAGAAAGAAACAGCAGTGTGAGCAAGCAAGAGGCTCAAGAAGCAAGGAAAGGGTGAGTTGCAAACAGAATAAAGGTTAGGTGAGTGAGGGAGCAAGAGGAAAGTGAAACACTTGAGCAGCAGAATGCAAGAAGCAAGGGAAGGACAGTGGGATGCACTGTGTGGGTTCAAGATATGTGAAAGAAGGAAGAATAAAACGTGTGACTGGCAGTGTGGAAAGGGACAGAAAGTGAGGTGAAATCTTCTGAATAGGGGCACAGACACAAAACAAACACCATAGATAGATGGATAGATGGATAGATAGATAGATAGATAGATAGATAGATAGATGATAGATAGATAGATGATAGATAGGAGTTACACTTTAAATTTTACCTGTTTCAATTTACTATTCATATAACTTAAGAACAAATCAACAGAACCTATCTTGTTTGGAAGTTGGGGACTATCTGTACAATAATTGTAAAAAAGTAAAAACATAACACTTGAAACCTGGAGGAAAAATTAAAAATGCAACAATTAATGTTCATTATTGGCATAATTAGAATGCAAAGCTAATTTTCTGAATTAAAAACATTAAATCATATGCCAGGATAGCAGATAGTGGAATATGGCAACCTTAGTGAAGTTCTAGCCTAACAGATATCTGTGCTGTGCGTGAGGGAAAAGCAACTTATGGAAAACAGATAGATATCCCCCAGATTTCAAACAAGTAAGAAAGAGAATGAACATAGCTAAGAATGGGTATTGACCTTATCATATGGGGACCCCCCCCCCCCTCGCAGGTACTGTTTTGCCAGCAAGTGCAGCAAAAAGTCAGTGCAAGGCGGCAACTCTTGTCGCTCCACGCACCTTTCCAGTATGGCGATGTTTCCCTCATCACTTGGGGGGAAGCGTCCAAGAATGCTTCCACCTCAGTTGGGCATGAGGCTTCGAGAAGAAAGTGTCCTGAAAATGTCCTTGTGTTATGAGGTGGGTAGAGTCTACAGATGTGAAGGGTGGGGGGTCAGCACTGTTACTCCTCAGCTTGTAAAAGCAATATCTTAATGCAGCAGGAATATAGCTGTAGGGAGATGAAGACGTTGAGTCACAATAAGAATTCTCCCCTCCACCGCCATGAAATCTCCCCCCCCCCCAAAAAAAAATTCTAGCCTTACAGTAACATAAACTTAACTTGTGCATTTAGAAATACAGTTTAGGCATCTGAAGAAAAGAAGCAAACAACGCTTGCAAGACAATACTAATGCAGCAAATGTGTTTTAGGTATGAGAGATTTCCAGTGTATCTCTCTTTAATCCTAGAAATTTGAGGACAGTTTTATGGGGGGCAGAATCCTAGAAATTTGAGGGCAGTTTTATGGGGGGCAGAAAGTATATAATGAGAGGCAGTATGATTTTGTGTGCTTTCTGAAAACACAGCCCTGCGATACAGCTGCCTCATCTTGCCTCACGGTTGTTCCAGCCTTCCAGCAGTGTATTTGAATACAATCATTTTCCAATTTGAGACACATAGAAAAGCAGTCATTAAAATTCGTGTATCCACTTTCTACTTTGCTGAAAAAGGCACAGACTACAATATTAGTCAAAACCATGTTTGTGTATGTCAACTATGGAAATATATATATATATAAAGGAAGAGCCGTCATGTGAAGACTACCTCAATCAGAGAAACCTTACAACGCAGAAACACAAAACTTGCCAATAGAAATAGGCCTCAAGCAAGGTACGTTTGTAGCAAAGAAACTTCCCCCCCCCAACCTAAAAGGCCCCCAAAACAATGAGTAAAAATAAAACTACATTTCCCAGCATCCTCCGGGGCTGCCAAAGACTCCCCCAGCCTCTACATTCTGACAACATGATTGGCTGCCAATAAGGGCGGATTTGCATAACTGCTGTACTGGCCAGCCAACATGAACATTCCGACCCATAACAAACTGTCAGAGGAGTGCCAGAGCCTCCTCCAACACTTTCAAATCAGAAGACCATGATGGAGATCAACACCATTTAAGGGGAGCTCTTCTTCCTTTCCCAAAAGATCGCCAGTGGCTTGGGATTCCACATTAAGAGGACCATCCAGCAACAATGGGGTTTGCCAAGGAGGATGCTCCAGCCCCTCTATATGCTGGCTCCAAGGGATGGAGGTCATCACCAAGTACCTTCTGATGCCCAGCGCTGGAAGAGCTCCCTCAGATGGCTTGTCCATGAGGAAAGCCTCATCGGACATCGACCAATGGGTGCAAAAGACACAGAGCAGGACATCTTGAAAAAGAGAGGAGCAGAAAGTAAGCTAGACATGAAGATCTTGAGAAAGGTGGCTTAAAAGGATACGGAAAGGATCTTTAACAGTCCCCCAAAAGACACTGGACACACCTGTGAAGATAGAGATCCCCTGACAGGACAAGCCCTCCCCAAGCTGATCCGTCCTGGCCATGGTACAAGTCAAACCCTAAGGACTGCAGGCAAAGAGCTGAGGCACAAACATAAAACACCCAATTCACTAACAACAATTCCAACCCTTACATACTCAGACTTTCTCGCATCTCCTAAATAGGGCACAGCAACGCGTGCCAGGTACAGCTAGTATTATATAAGTGGAGTTAAGTAAAGCAAAGTAAATTTAAAAGTGAACCATCGCATTCAACTTGTAATATTGGTACTAAGAACTGCAAGATTGTACAGGCAATCCTCAGTATTCATAGAGGTTAGGGGTACAAGATCTCTGTGATAGGAGGGAAAAAACAAATATATGCTTGATAATATATATTTATGTGAGAACACACTTCAGTAAGTCTTTTAGGTCCTCCAGCATGATTCTATGGACAAATTCTGGTGGAAATGCACCAGAGGACCTAGAAATGCCTGGACAAAACACATGTCTCTGGAGAGTATAAGACAACAGTGGAATTGGAGGTAATTACAATAATCCATAAATAATCAAATCTGTGACTCCTTAACTCACCAATATGGAGGCATAACTGTAGTTGGTGATAGGTTTAAGAGAGTAAAGAAAAAGAGAACCTCAGAAGGACTGTCTTATCTCTGGCCTCTATTAGATTGCACTTCTTAAGTTGATATAAATCTTGCAATTTATGTGTCTGCAGTTTAATTTCCTTTTCAAAACAGAATTCTATAAAGAACCTAAGTAGATTCTACACTGCTTCGGCTTCCCTGTGGTTTCTCACTGAACTCAGTTGATAAAAGTAATTTAATTATACTAAGGCATTAGGTCATCTGTTTGTTAATAGTGCTGTATACCCAGCAACCTCATTCAGTGCATTATGGAATCATGCCAATAAAGCAAAATGGCATTGTGCCATTTCAGCAGCTGATTTGAGAAGAACTCTCAAGTGACTTCTTATTTGGCTAAGAAATTGTTTCCAATTACATTTCAAAAATGAATTAGAGGGACAAGCATTCCAATATTTGATTTGCCATCATATAAACCTCAGAAAGTGTGATTTGCCCAAGGTCACCTAGTGAATTTACATGGACAAGTAGAGATTTGAACCCTGGTTTCCAGGGTCATAAGTCATGTGCTCAAACCACTATACTATACTGGCTGTCACTTGGGAAACAAGGAATTGTATATTGCAACAAGTTATATGCATTTCAGGTTAATTTATATCTATAAAAATTGAGTTGTCAAGATTCTGTTACATTAGTGACCAGAAATAGAACCCAAGTTGAATCTACACAGTCACAGTAGTTTATGTTCCCCTCAGTCTTTACTCTCTCATAAAATATACCTGGCAAAGATCCCTTTGAGGAATTATCTGACCATAGCAGTTACGGCAAAAACCCTGCCTTTGATAGCCTGGCTTTCATTGCCTAGAAATTTACAGCAAGGAGTAATACTTCCCTTTCCCCTTTAGGAACCCATTTGGAAAATAAGAGATGTTCTATACCAAGGACAAAGACCCTGCATCATTTCTGCATTTGTACCACATCTGTCACAACAGTGGACATTTTATTTCTGGTACTTTAAGCAAGAGTAAATGGAATAGTGCATTCCAAGTCATGAATTTCACATGTATTCTCATAAATTTGTTCTGCCCAATCTCTGCCTCAGTCTGCATTTTTAAACACACAAATTCATATTTATTTTCATTTACAGCCTTCCCTGTGTATTTGGTACTCAGCTTTCTCTAATATATTCTTCCCACATTTTGCATGCAACCTTTCCCTATCATATTCTATTACTTTTTATTGCTTTCATATTTATACCTCATTTTTCCCCTAAAGCTTCATTTTTACAAATAGAATGGAGACTAATAGGCCCTTATTCACATGTAATTCTTGAGCTGCAAGGAATACCGCAAAATTCGGAAAATGATAGTCTGAAGTAAAACTGTGGTCCAGCCCACATGGTCATTTTGGAAATACTTTTATTAGGCTTGAGTACTTTTTATAAATTCTGATGAAATGATGGTCTACCCCAGTCCTAGTTAACACAAACACCTGCACAAAATACATTGAGTTTCTGTTTTTTTTCACTCCAGACTTACGGAAGACATTTGAGCAGGAGCCACTTGGGAAAGAAGTGTCTTTGGAACAGGAAGTCCTACTTCAGTGTCGCCCACCTGAAGGAATCCCAGTGGCAGAGGTGAGTGACAGCACACTTTACAAGAGGAAATGGTGTAAGGGGGGGGGGGCTGACACAGTTATCCTAACGGAGGTCTAATCTGTGGCTAATGGTGCAGTGAATTAAGCAATGGCATGATAAATGAGTAGTAATGGAGATCTAACCGCCTGCTGTTGGTAGCATAGATTGATTGGGAACTGATTAATGACTTCAGAGTCAATTAGAATGGCCCACTAGGCAGAGCTGCAGGCAGTTCAGTTTCGTTTCCCTTTATAAGAAACTAAGAGCACAGAAAATTCTGTTATCTCTCAGAGAGAACTCCAGTTAGAATTTATTAATGCATCTGTGCTACTTCCTATCCAACCATCCCCATCCTTTCCTACATGCTAGCAGTGAAAACAACAAGCATTCACATACATAATTTAAAAGAGATGTCATATTTTCCCATCAAAACTGCTTTGTTTTACTATGACTGTGCATATGGTGCATCATTCAAGAAGCATAGCTACAAGAATGTGCATGCTGAGATCTGATACAAAGATAGATCAAAGGAAGAATAATCTGGCTTTTAATCTTCAATGCCTGTTTTATTTGATAGCAGTTAAAACACATGGAGAGGTTATTCTGTCATTTCTCATATGAAAGTGACCCTACCAAGCAGAAGCGGGGAGCAGTAGTTGTTTAGAGCAAGAAGTCCACCTGTGGAAAATGAAAAGATAAATCTCTATTCATGATGATTACATTATTTAGTAAGGTTGTGCAATTTGATCCGAATTTCAGTGGGCACCAAGATCCATTTTCCAGAGCCTCCTGAAATCTGCTAATGGGAAAAAGCTGTTTTTGACTTGGCAACTGAAAGATCTGGGAAGATCTAGTCCATTGGTGGCAATGGAGAACTTACGAGGCTCCCCTTTCTGCCATTCCTCCATTTCTGTGCTCTTTTCCCTTCTGTCTTTCAAGGAGACTTGGGTTTAAGGCAAGGGCTTAAGAATCCCCCCTTCCCAAACCCTTTCCCTTCTGTCTTTCAAGGAAACTTAGGTTTAAGACAAGGGCTTTAGAAAAAACTCTTTCCTGGAATCCTTTCCCTTCTGTCTTTTAAGAAGACCTGGGTTTAAGGCAAGAACTTAACAAACCACCCTTCCTCAGATCCTTTCCTTTCTATCTTTCAAGAAGACCTGGGTTTACTTTAAGGCAACAGGCTTGATAACTACCCTTTCTGGGATCCTTTTTCTTCTATGAGCTGCCTCCTTCCCCACACTCTAAGTGTAGCTGAAAGAAACTGAAAGATGCCATTTTTCACTGTTCAATTGTGGCTGGGGAAAAAATGGTGGCAGAGCCAGCCGAAGACCATTTTTGAAAACGGATCCATGCACAACTCTACCATTTATACCATTGCTTTTTGTCTCATTTAATGGAAATTAGAATATTGCTATCACTTCACAAAGCTGGACTGTATGGAAGAGTAGTGAGAAGATTGATGAAAGACCCATTTAAAAGTTTTCTTGGAGTTTGCAAAAAATGTATGTGGGAATAGGTTATCTGGTCGGATGAGATCAAAACTGAACTTTTAGCACTTGCTGCAAAATAGTATATTTGGTATCCTGTTAGATATCTACATAATCATAACTTACAAACACCTCAGTGGGAATTGCACCATTGGGCAATGTTCATATTCTCCGGAGGGGACAAGAGATAGCTGCATGTCCTGGGCCATTACACTACCAGAGTTAGCAGCATGTCCATTGTGCAATCAGCCCCACTATGCAACAAACAGATGCATACCATAGAATAGTGCTGGAGGAGCTAGAAAATGCCTAGAGATAAAACCTTTGTGACAGCTAGGTCCTTGAGTATGACTGTGGTCAACTTCTGCCAGAATACCACAGAATAAGAAGAAGAAGTTGTTTTATTTTATTCATACCCTGCCTTTCTCCTTGAGGGGATTCAAGACAGCTCATTTCACATGTGCATAATGTTGGTTTAAGATTTTAAAATGTTTCTGAAACATGTTTTGTGGTATAGGAATCTATTTCTATTCTTTCCATGTTCTGTCTTCCTCTAGTAGAACATACCTACTCTGCTCAGTGAAGTGTACTTCTACCTGAGTTTGAAATAAATAAAACTAAAATGGATAGAGTATTAAATAGACTGGAGCAAAATCTGATGATCACTGCGAAATAATTCACTGTGTGTGCTCAACTGAAAATTGGAATTTTTTAGGACTACAATTCCCAGTTATCATAGCCAGTGACCAGTAGCCATTCTGGTCGGGGGATTCTGAACTGTGCTCCTGAAATATTTCTGGTTTTAGTACAAACCTTATTGAGCATTGGCTTAATTCACTTTCCCTTTATTTTTAGGGGTTTTTCAAACATTATTTCACCTTTGTTTTTCATGTCAGGAACGATTTGAAAAACTGCAAGTCGCTTCTGGTATGAGAGAATTGGCTATCTGCAAAGGCATTGCCCAGGGGACACCTGGATGTTTTGCCATCCTTGTGGGAGGCTTCTCTCATGTCCCCGCATGGGGAGCTGGACCTGACAGAGGGAGCTCATCCATGCTCTCCCCAGATTCGAACCATCCAACATGTCAGTCTGCACTTCTGCCAGCACAAGGGTTTAACCCATTGCACCACCAGGGCCAATGGTCCCTGGTGATCCAGACACAGAGTCTCCTGGATCTTGCTATTTTTGCCAGAATATGCAATCTGTCCTTCTCCTAATCTCCCGTGCACACTTAAAAATCTGCTTTGGGGGAATATGGTGTTTTTGGAATTGGTTTTTGGTGCCACAGGGGGCTGCAGCAGGACGAGAAATTAGAGAAAGTCTGAATATGTCTACTAATAAAAACCAAAATGTTACCATCTGATTTTGGCCTTTCAGCTGTGTTCTTCCTACACAAAATACCACTAACAGGGAAAAGCTGTCATAATACTTTTGAGTTATTGAGTCCCACATACAATTGCTTACCTTCATATTTTTACAAACTAGGTATATATCAGCAATTTGCACTAAAGATATATTTCAAGAATGTGCCTCAATGACAGAATTATTCCATGATAAAGAGCTTACAGAATGGGGAAATATACTTTTGCTGATCAGCAGAAAACTTGATCGCTAATGATGCTTAATTCCCTCTCCACACAAAGACACAAACTTCATAATACTCTCTCTCACTGTCTGTCAGAGGCAAAAGTCTTGCCAGCTTACTTAAGGATGTTTAATAAAAAGGGGCCTGTCATTCATTTTAGTCACTTATTTCTTCCCTCACTGTGTGTTATCTGTATCAATAGCTTGGAATCGAAGCACTGCAAAACTGCCTGGAAACAACAGGGAGTAAAACAGTCTACAATTAACCTTATTTTATTTGCCCATTTCTTCCTTTTGCTGTCTTATTTCCTGGTGTGGGATAGGATTAATAATTTATTAGAGCGATAGCTTGCCCCCGGTAAACCAGATTTCTGATAGCTGTAGTATTAATCGGTTTGCTGTTCTCAAGAAGAATTTATCAGCTTCTTTGCCTCTGAACATCTTACCAGCCAGCTGTTGCGAAGAGACAAGATTATTTGTAACAGGCACGTCATATTGCAGATGCATGGCAGTATTAGAGACTTCATTACCTTCACTAGGAAGTGAGATTACTCATGATTGACTGTGTACAGTATTATGCATATAATACAGATCATACCTCCCAGTGTTTTAACAGCTAGCTCTGTCCAAAGAAATGTAAGAATAGAATTCTTTGACATCCTGGACATATTCTGGGTGAGGTGGGGGACAGAGAAGGGGCATGATTAATACAAAATGAAGGTCTTACTCTTATCATTATATTCTATAAATCGTCATCGTTACTTCATTCTAGTTTTTGCTCAATAAAAGCACTCCAAATAATAAAACAAGTTCAGCATGATGTAGTGGTTTGAGCACAAGGTATAGCAACAAAGAGGGAAGACACAGTACCTGGGTGCAATTAAGTAAACACACGGTGGTGCTGTGGACCAGCAGCGCTATATGAATGGCAATAAAGAATCCCAATAAGCAGCATGGGGAATAATCTGCCCCAAACTAAAGTAAGATACTACGGCCAGCGGTGTAATAATATATGGTCAGATGGACAAGAAACAGCAAGGGGAACCCGCAAGGTAAGTAATAAACTACAATTCCCAGAAGAGTTGGCGATAGGCGGAAATGACGTGAATCCGGTCACTTCCTGTGGAGTCCTGGCGGTGGATGGGTGACGCAACCGCGGCCTACAGTTCCCAGGGGCCCTGGCGGTGCGTGAAGGAAGTCTCGCGATGTGGGACTTGCAATGTAGAGCTCCCGGGTGGCTCCCTCGGAGGTCTCGCGATATCGCGGCGAGCCGGCGTTCGCCCGGGTGGCGAGACCGCAGTGTCGTGGTCTCGCGAGAGTACGGAGCGGGCCCCGCAACGTAAACAAAGGTTCCAAATAAAGGAATAAGCAGGCGTATCAAGTAAATAATAGTAAGAGGCTGTGTCGCAACTCAATTAAGGCAGTATAGGGGCTGCAAATGGATGTGACCGGGCCGCACGTCGCTCCTGTGTTCCAGGGCCGATCAGCTGCAGGGGCCAAGCGTGGCTGTGCTGGGAACCGGCAATCTCAGTATCCCGGTGGCATTTATTGATATTCCCAGTAATTGATGATGTGGGACTGCACCCTATGGGTCCAGGCAGTATCAGTGTCTCCCAAGGTTCAGGTCAATCAAACAAAACACAATGGTTCTCCGTGAAAAAATACTATATTGTTCATTTAGACAGCATCATTTGCATAATCCTTCAGATGTAGATAAATGACACGATGTGAGCCAACGGGTATAGCCTGACAATAGTCACTTTAGGCAATAAGAGGCACCAGCCCGTTTCGCCAAGACCACAATTGCGTGGCAAATGCTTCATCAGGGCTCTCATGTATATATAACCACATCTATAATAAAACAAACAGGATAGTCATAAGCATGGTGCAACAACCACATACATAGGAGTACATTAATACATTGAAAATTATAACAACAGGCCATTGCCATTAATACATATAAGAATACATACCAGCATAAAGAAAGCGAAGGATACATCATGTAGTAATCCAGCTTAATTACCCATTCACAATGGAAGGTCAAAAAGTACAAACCAGGTGGGTTATTATACCTTTACAGTATATCAGTTAAATCAAGTAATTAGGGCTAAGATACTCAGTGGCTCGTTGAGGCCCTTGGGGGACTCAGAACCTACCAATTGGATCCAGGAAGTCTCTGCCCTTAAAAGGGCTTTCCTCTGATCTGCATGAGGAGCATGATTAACTTTTTGTAAGGCCATTACTCTCAAGGAGTTCTCTGAGTGTCCCATGTTTTTATAGTGGGAATAGAGAATGCTGTCCATCGTGCCAGTTCTAATTTTCGAACGATGTTCGGTAATGGGGATTCTGAGGGTTCTACTGGTTTGCCCAATATATACCAGGTTGCATGGGCAGAGGATGGCATTGACCACCCCCAGGGTGGCACAAGTAGAGAAACTTTTGACATCAAATGTTTTATTCTTATAGGTGTGAGCTATAGTTTTGCTGGAGTCAATGAATCTACAAATGCCGCAGTGGCCACATGGTCTGCATCCCGGTGTGAGGGTACTCCTAGTGGCCTGCAAGGCGTGATCAGTATGTGTTAATATTTCACCTATATTTCTAGTGCGGCGATATGCGATCATAGGAGGCTGTTGTAACCCCGGGATGGATTGTAGTATATGCCAGTTTTTTTTCACAATGTTGTTGATTTCTCGGCTATGTGGTGTCAAGGTTAACGGCCACACAAGACGAGTGGCTGTGGACTTTTTGGCGGCAGCTTGTAAGGTGCGTTCTCTGGAGGTGTGGTCTACTCTTCTTGCGTTGTGAACAACTTGTCTGGGGTATCCTCTTTCCATGAAGTTATTGGACATTCTCTCTGCTTCGGCACGGTAATCATCATCAAAGGTGGAATTGCGTTAGGCTCTCAGGAACTGAGAAAATGGCAAATTGTTTTTCAGAGCATGCGCATGGTAGCTCTTAAAATGTAAATAGGAATTCCTTTGGGTGGGTTTATGGTAGGTCCTTACCCCTAGTCTCCGATCATGGGTCTTAAAAACCGAAACGTCCAAGAAATCGACTTTAGAACGACTGGCTTCCATAGTAAACGAGATGTTGGGGTGCCAAGAGTTCATCCATTGGCGTAAATCAAGTAGGTTGGTATCGGGTCGGGCCACGAGAAAGACATCGTCTATGTAGCGCCAGTACATCTTGAGTCCAGGAAATTTGTACGTATTATCGTTGGAATAAAGATGGATGGCTTCCAAATGTCCCATAAAGAGATTGGCAATCGAAGGGGCAACAGGTGACCCCATTGCCACGCCTTGGATTTGTAAATAAAAAGTGCCTTCGAACTTAAAATAATTATACTCGAGGACACAGTCCAAAAGTTCCAGTAAGTAACCAGTCGGGGAGTCATGGGTTGCAGGTCTCCTTTCCAATGTATCTGCTACCACGGTCCTGGCATCTTCCAATGGGATGTTGGTATATAGTGAAGCGATATCCGCTACCACTAAGATGTCTTGTGTGTCTATAGGTGCATCTTCAATTTTTTTGATGAAATCACATGTGTCCTTGATGTAACTGGGTGTCCTTTTGACAAATGGTTGAAGTTGGAAGTCAAGGAATTTTGCGAGGGGTTCCGTGATGCTGTTGGAGCCCGAGACAATGGGTCTTCCTACCGGGGGCCTTTGAGGTTTGTGTACCTTGGGGAGGGTGTAGAACAGGGGTATGCGGGGAAATTTGTTGTTAAGGAAAGCTGCCATTTTCGGGTTGATATATCCCATGGTTTCACCATAATATACAATATCACAAATAATTTTGGAATATCTGGTGGTGGGGTCCGAATGTAGTTTTCTATAACAGCGAGTGTTCTTGAGTTGCTTGAGGGCCTCGTTAGTGTAGTCCGTCCTATTAAGGCATACCAGAGCCCCGCCCTTATCCGCCCGCTTCCATATGATGTCTGGATGATTGCCCAGGCGTTCCAATATGGTGATGTCCTCCTCGGAGAAGTTGCGACTATATCTGTCCTTATGATGGTCAATTTCCGCAATTTCTTTGGTGACCAGCCCCTCAAAGACCTTAATTTCTTGGGATACCATATGTGGTGTAAATGTGCTATTAGTTGGAATATACATGGAGTTGGTCTGAGTATCAGTGGTGTTATCTTCTACAAAGTATTCCCTCAGTCGTATTTTACGAAATAAATGAGCCAACTCTTGTCTGATTTTCAAATCTGAACATCCTGGTGTCAGGACGAAAGATGCACCTTTATTAACCAAATTCAATTCCCGTGTGGACAAGTGGTAGCTGGAAAGGTTCATGACTAGGTGTTGCGCCGTTTCCCCCGTCCCCTGTGAAAATTTTGGGGGCGATAATTCTGCTGATTACGGTTACGGCTCCGGAGTGAGTACTCATTTCTAGTCTCTGATCCTCCTGAGGCGTCTGTGTCCCTACCCTGGTCACCTGAGTTATTAGAATTGAGGGACTCAAATGAGATTTGTCTGCTCCCTGGCCTGGAGGTATTCTGGTAGAAGAACTTATAGACTCTCTTATCTTTATAGTCTTTCTGATCTCTCCTATATTTGTTTATCTTGTACTGCTTGACATCCTGGTATAGCTTATCACAGTCCTTCTTAATTTTTTCCAGATCACAGGGGGGAATAGGATTGCTTATATCTGCTCTAATAGCATCAATCTCAACCTTGAGTTTCTCAGCTTCGGTTTTAGATGTTCTAACCAATAAAATCAGAAGATCACGGGAGCAACGATCGAGTATCACATGCCATTCTTTCACAAAGTCATCATCAGTTTCAAAAAGACCCGGGGGTAGCTGGACCCTCAGCCCTCTGGGAATGAGAGAGTTTCTTAGATACTCTGCCAACGTGGTGGCTGGGAAAAAAATGGTGGCAGAGCCAGCCGAAGACCATTTTTGAAAACGGATCCATGCACAACCCTACCATTTATACCATTGCTTTTTGTCTCATTTAATGGAAATTAGAATATTGCTATCACTTCACAAAGCTGGACTGTATGGAAGAGTAGTGAGAAGATTGATGAAAGACCCATTTAAAAGTTTTCTTGGAGTTTGCAAAAAATGTATGTGGGAATAGGTTATCTGGTCGGATGAGATCAAAACTGAACTTTTAGCACTTGCTGCAAAATAGTATATTTGGTATCCTGTTAGATATCTACATAATCATAACTTACAAACACCTCAGTGGGAATTGGGGTTTGAGCACTAGACTACAACTCTATAGTCTTCACTGCTTTTTCAGCCTTCAATACTTATTGTTGCTAAAATATAGAGAATTGTGATGACATGCCCGAGCCTTTGGGAAAAATTATAGTGTCTGGCTTTACTCGGGGGCTATCTGTATGCCTTCTGTTAAGATTAAGACCCTTACCAGACAGAAGCACTTTAGGCAAGGTGAAAAGAGTTTACTGAAAACAAGGGTTAACTCCACCCGGGACTATTGTAAGATAGCTTAAAACAATACATTACAAAGGGAGATTTTGCTGGTTGCAGTCATCTTCCTGGAGTCTTTGAAAGTCTCCTGCCTCTGGTGCAAGGCGATGGTTTACAAGCTGGTGCTCATAAGCTGTCTCAGTCTTCTTCCTTGTGAAGCTTAAGCTGGTCAAAAGCTTCTGTTGTCTACGGGACTGATGGTATATGAATACTGGCTGAATGCAGGTGCTAAGGATGCCTGTTTTGGAGTGCTTGGGCCCAGGATTACCAGACAATGCCCAAACCTCTGGTCACTGTAGCTCTGCTGCAGAAAAATGGAGGAGTCTAGCAAGTGAGTTCTGTACAGCCAAATGGAGTAGACCAACTAAGGCTAGTCTATAAAGAGCTTTTATGCTCCACCCAAAAACTAATACAGAGGAAGGTATCTCTACACTATTGGGAAAAACTATAAACAGGGGGAACTAAAGCAGAGGAGAGGAAAAGGCAGAGCCAAGACTTCACAAGAATTTTGTTGTAGAAATCAGGATCCTTCCTAATACCAAGACTCTCAACCTCCTGGTGTCTTTGCATTTTAAAGTCAATGAAAAAGGCTATTTGTGTATTTGGGTTTGCTGTGACTTGTTGGTGAGTCTGAGGAGTGGAAAATTGCCCCACAAGTCTTCCAAGATTTCCCACCCCTGTTTTAAGATGACATAGGATTCAACTATGGTACAATGGTTTGAATATTAAACGATGACTCTAGAAACCCCTGAACCAGTGGGGAACACAATGAAGGAACACAACAACAATAGTTTGAGATACAAAAGAATGAGTTAAACAAGAACTAAATGTTATTTTAAAATTCAATTAAATATGTAGAATGAAAACTAACATTCATGAAAAATAGAAGATAAAAATCAACAAGGCAGCAAACAATTGAAGCCCATTTCAGTCTATTTTTAAACCACAAAAAAGGAACAAAAAGAGTCTTCAATTACTTGTTAAAGGGCAGCAAGGAGGAAACCATCCTAGCATTTCCAGGAAAGGAATTCTATGAGCAGCTACTGAGAATCTTGCTCCCAATAAAACATGACTGGGAAGCTGATTCAGCTGAGCGAAGGGCTTTCTCCAAAGATCTAAAATCCTAAGTAGTGTCATATATCATGATACAGTCCTTCAGACCGTGTTAGGATTTTTAAAAAGAGAACACACACATTGACAATGTTGTTCAAATATATAGACGCTCCCTGAGTTACAAACATTTGACTTAGAAATGACTCATAGTTAAGAATGGGGTGAGACAACAGATAGGTTGTCTCCACTGAAGCTTTCTCACCAATCCTTGTTTCCACAACAAGTCACGTTTTTCAAAATCCAATTATCATAAGCACAGACAGCAAAATGAACACTACAGGAGTTCCAACCCTACTGTATGCTAGACAAAACGTGTGTGTGTGTGTGTGTGTTACACTTAAAAATGTCCCTGTTCTGACTAACATACAAATTCAACTTAAGAACAGCCTACACAACCTATCATAACTTGGGGACTGCCTATATTTGAATTTGCAAAAAAAAAAAGATATTGCAGAGCCTGAAAATACAAAATAAATCTTGGGTGCAGAAATTCTATACTGTATTTCTATAGAAGCTATTTGATAGAGATTGAAATTTAGGCAGCCAGACACATTTTGAATTGACTAAATTGTCATCCATTTTCTCCAGACCAGATCATATTCTAAAATAATATCGATGGCTGGGATTTTTCAAGCAATGAGATTCATTTTCCCCTTCCCACACATTTTTAAAGTTAATTTATTCATCAACATAATTTGTCAAATTTCATAACTACTCAGTGATTGAGGGCACCATATATGTATCTCCAAGAAGATTTCTTCATTTATTCATGAATTGTAATTATTCTAATCCACATGGTTTCATTTAGCCCAAAATTATTACAAGCAGATTTCCTGGTATCTCATAACCACTTTAAAATAATATTAATAACATCTGACCTTTAAAAAGTTCTGACCTTCAGTAATATCATCTGACCTTTATGATAATATTTTTCCAATATGAAGTGCTTACTCTCCTGACTTCTCTATATGTGTAGTTTAAGTTAATATGATTATGTCTTTAACAAGTACTAACTATATTTACATATCTTTATTAATTGTATGGTAATTCCATTGATAAATCTGAGCTTATTTGAGCTCACATTTTGTGAACATCTTGGGCTTTCTCTACAGATGGCTGGCAATTATGACTTTGAAATTGTTCAATATAAGTCTTCTCTTATATACTCTTCCACGTGTGTGTGTGTGTGTGTGTAATATCTCAGCCCTAAGATTTGGGAGGGATATTATTAGCTTCTTAATTGTTGTCAGCCCTTCTTACACATTAATGGAATTAAAAGGGTTGCGTATGTGGCAACAGAAACAACCCCCTTTTCACCAGAAGCTCTCACTCTCCAGTTTAAGGAGTAGACATACACCCATTGTCTTTGTAGTAGAAAAGGACTTTATACAAATGATTATTCACAATACAGCAGAAGACTGGGACTCTTCTCAAACCCTTCTGCCAGACACTCTGGCAGAAGGGTTTGTACTTGCAAAAGGCTTTTTCCTTCTTCTTCTTCTTCTGGAATTTTGCAGCATTCTCTCAAACAGTAACACAATTTTTTCAACATGAACTCTCAACCAAAGAGAAGTTTTGTACTACTTTCATATCTTTTCAACTGCTCCACCCTGGCTGTAAATTACATAAGACTAACCAGGTGGCTTGATACTTAATACTTACAGTACGCTTAGGCCTGATCCTTACATTTACTTACATTTTCTTATTGTTACTTAAGAAATGACATACAGTAGAGTCTCGCTTATCCGACCTTCACTTATCTGACATTTTGCCTTATCAAATGCTCTTATCCAGCGCCCCCTTTTCCTCCAGCATTTCCCCTTCAATTAAAGGAGCACTCCCCAACTCGCTCTCCATTCCCAATAAATGAAAAAGGCAAGACAAGGAGGTGGAGGGAGGAAAGGGGAAAAAGAAGCAGGACTATATGTGGAAGCATCCTCCCTCCTTCCCTTTGTGTTTTCCATGCTCCTCTTCTGCATCCGGGCACTTCCTGCTGGGCCGCTCTAGCCCCAAGGCATTGCATTGCCTTGCCTCAATCCTTTGGATCCCTGTTGTTAGTATTCTAGGTTTCTAATGCTGCATCAAATGGGTAACAATAGGAGACTCCGTATTATCAAACATTTTCGTTTATCCAAGATTCTGCCAGTCTGTTTATGTCGGATAAGCGAGACTCTATTATAGTTAAAAACTTTGACATAATGTATCTTTGTGTTTCAGATTTTTGATTTCTTCTTGTGAAATACTAAAGGAGCAATATGTAAAATAACAGAAGGGAGTCATTGGACATTTTGATATTTACTTCTCTATAGCTCTACTATGTGCAAAGAAGCTGACATATTTTATTAACTTGTATTGTTCTGAAGTACTGCAATTAAGAAATGCAAGTTTCTTGTCCTTTTCTCCCTTTCTTGTTCAATATATCTCTCAAGTTAAATTGGATTTATTGGAACATTTATAGGACATCTGAATTATTGACTAGCCCAGAATATGATGCATAATACAGGCCAGTATTTCATATGAACAGTAAATAGAACAGTGGTCCCAGACTTGGCACCATGGTTTTTGTTGGAGTTCAACTCTCAGAATCCCTAATCATTGGCTATGCTGACTGAGGGTCCTTCCACACAGCCATATGACCCAGAATATCAAGGCAGAATAACCCACAATATCTGCTTTGAACTGGGTTATCTAAGCCCACACTTCAATATATCCCAGTTCAAAGCAGATAATGTGGGATTTTATTTAGCTGTGTGGAAGGGACCTGAGATTGAAATCCAATGCCACCTGGAGACCCAGGTTTCAAAATTACTGATTTGCGCAGTGGGTTGAACCGCTGAGCTGCTAAGCTTGTTGACTGAAAAGTCACAGGTTCGAATCCAGGGAGCAGTGAGAGCTTCTGCTGTCAGTCCCAGCTTCTGCTAAACTAGCACTTCGAAAACATGCAAATGTGGGTAGATCAATACGTACCACTTTGACGAGAAGATAACGGCACACCATGCAGTCATGCCAGCCACATGACCTTGGAGGTGTCTACGGAAACCGCTGGTTCTTTGGCTTAGAAATGGAGATGAGCACCACCCCCCAGAGTCGGATACGACTGGACCTTATGTTAGGGGGAAACTTTTACCTTTACCTAACCTAAAGAAAGTGGTTGGGTAAACTTGGCTGATTACACACAATATATGGGAGACTAAAGTAGAACGCCACCCTGAGTCGCCTTCAGGCTGATATGGGCGGGGTATAAATGATGTAAATAATAATAATAAATAATAACAACAGGGAAGGTTAGTCGGCAAAACAGTTCCTATAAAGAGGGGAGTTTTTTAAACTCCTGCCTCCTATTACAATATATACTAAAGATATGTAAGACTTGCTGTCAGAACAACTAGATTGCAGTATTGTAAAATATTATTTTCATCTAAGAAAAGAGCCTTTCTTAGGCTCAAGATGGATTGGTTCATTCAATGTATGTCTGCATTGTGTATTAGACATAGTTTGTCATTAGGAAATAACCTTTTGCATTGCCAAAAGTCAAATATGAATTCTGTGTAGCTGATGAATGAAGTACAATTTGCACGCAAGTAGTCCCTGTCTGTTTTAGCCTACATGTAACTAAGCATAGTGAATTTGCTACATTTTGGGGGTTTGATTTTATTTTGTCATTTCCATTGAAGTCTTTGCAGGTGTAGCAACCCAGTTCTCTTTTGTGCCTGGGGGCAGGGGGCCGCACCGGGGGTCCCACTTGCATTAGAACCAGCCGCAGCTGAGGAAGGAATGGAAGAAGGGGTTAATGAGCTAGCTGGACCTTTCTCTCCCACAGAGAGCTTGGCCTGGGATGAAGGATGGCCGGATGGCTATGAGAACTGGGAAGGTCAGGCTGATTCTGAAAGTGCTGATAGCGATGATTGTTATGAGAAACCGGGTGGGTACGGATCACAGGAGAGAATTTGGGAAAACATGGGCGATGAGGCCATGGAAGCTGAAAGGGAGTTAGACTCTCATGAAGATAGTGAGCCAGGTGCTGGGAGGCAAGGTCGGAGCTTTGATAGGAGACGGAGCATCGACTCCAGCAGGAGGGATTGGCACCGCAGCCTAGAGCGCCAGAGAAGCACGAGATCCCGTAGCACAGACTACCGCCGAAGCCTAGAGCGTCGGGGGTCTCGCCGTGAGGTTTAAGTATAGGATCCGTGGGAACGGATCCTCAGTAGCTCGGCCACTTCTAACCTAGGGAAGTGTAGCGAGCAAAGGACCACGGAGCCAAGTTGCGGCTCGTACCTTGCCAAGAAGTTTCTTGGGTCCTGATTGAACTTTGCCTTGTTCCTTGATCCGCTTGGTTTTGCGGAGCTTTGCCAAGCCTTTGCCAAGACCTTTGCCTTTGGATATTACTACGGACTCTTTACTTTTGAACAGAACTTTTCAATATCTCATGGACAATTGCCTTATTACATGTTCTTTATTCTTCAATAAATAGTTAGCTGATTACCGTCTCTGTGTGTGTGATTAAGGGGCCGGCCGAGTCCTTGCATCGTGACAGTTGGCCGAGCTACTCCACGAACCCCTTTTTCACATCACGGGACGCTCCAAGAAACGCGGACGGCGGGCCGGCACCATGGCTCAATTGACCGATGCTCAAGTGGCAGCGATGCAGCAGGAACTGGGAGAACTACGGGCCAGGGCTGGCCGGCACCCTTCCGTGGCTGCACCGGCTCGGTTCGGAGGCAACCCGGCTCAAGTCAACGTGTTCATTGGACAATGTGAAATGTATCTGGAACTTCGGCCCACGGAGTTCGCCACTGAACGAGCCAAGGTGGGCTTCGTCTATACAATACTGGAAGGCACAGCGGCGGCATGGGCGACCACACAGATCCAGGCGGCGTCCCCACAAGTGGCCACGGTGGCGGCGTTCCTGGAAGCTATCAAGACCACTTGGGGAGACCAGGTGAATACCGAGTTGGCGGAAAGGGAGAACCCTGAAAGCAGGGGCCGTGACCCAATACACTGCCCCTACCAAGATGTGGACAAGCTCCCACAAAGAGGACATCTCCTTCCTTGTCACCAAGTTGTCAGATTTCCCGGTAATCCTGGGAATTGTCTGGCTGACCCTTCATGATCCACAGATCTCATGGGCCAAGAGACAGTTGTCATTTTCCTCTGAACATTGCCAGGGACATTGCATGACAGCCTGGGCTTGCCAGGCCCAAGAGGTAGAACAAGCTGCCACGCTGCCCAAAAAGTACGCAGGGTTTTGGGATGTGTTTAGCGAGAAGGAGGCGGAACGTCTACCCCCTCACCGACCCTACGATTGTGCCATTGAGTTGGAGCCCGGAGCCCCTATCCCCCGTGGAAGACTCTACCCTCTCTCGGACCCGGAGCAGCAGGCTCTCAGAGAGTTTTTGGATGAGAATCTGTGAAAGGGATTTATCCGGCCTTCTCAGTCCCCGGCCGGGGCGCCAATCCTGTTTGTCAAAAAGAAATCCGGGGAGCTGCGGCTTTGTAATGACTATCGGGAGCTCAACAAGATCATGATTTCGAAACCGCTACCCCCTACCACTGATCCCAGAACTGTTAGAAAGGATGCGGGGCGCCAAGGTCTTCACCAAATTAGACCTCCGGGGTGCTTATAATCTGGTGCGGATTCGCCAAGGCGACGAATGGAAGACCGCATTCCAGACCAAGTGGGGCAGTTTCGAATACAGAGTTATGGGATTCGACTTGTGCAACGCTCCCGCCTGTTTCCAACATTTCATGAATGACATTTTTCAGGACCTGCTAGATCGCTATCTGGCAGTTTACCTGGACGACCTGCTGATTTTTTCTCCTGACCAGGCGACCCACGACTGCCATGTGAAGGAAGTGCTTCAGAGACTGAGAGACCACGGTCTCTATGCCAAGCTGGAGAAATGTGCGTTTGATCTCCGCGAGGTGGATTTCCTGGGCTACCGCATTTCTCCCACGGGCATCGCCATGGACGACACCAAGGTCTAAGCTGTGGCTGACTGGGAGGCCCCGGCCAGCAAAAAAGACATTCAAAGATTCCTGGGCTTTGCCAACTACTACAGAAAGTTCATCCCTGACTTTGCCAAGTGGGCTGACCCCATCACTCAGTGTTTGCGTGGAAAGGTGCCGTTCCGGTGGACGCCGGAGGCGGACGTGGGGTTCCGGAAGTTGAAGCAGCTGTTCACCACGCAGCCGCTTCTGCAGCATCCCAACCCCCGCACCCCTTTCATTGTGCAAGCTGATGCCTCGGATGTAGCAGTGGGAGCGATCCTGCTACAACCGCAGGGGACTGACCTTTTGCCCTGTGCCTACTACTCCCGGCAGCTGACGGCGCCGGAAAAGAACTATACCATTTGGGAGAAGGAGCTCCTGGCCATTAAGGTAGCTTTTGAAGTTTGGAGACATCTGCTTGAAGGGGCCAAGTTCCCGGTGGAAGTGCACACCGACCACCGGAACTTGGAGCACTTGAAGACTCAGCGCAAATTGAACCAGAGGCAACAGAGATGGTCCCTGTTCTTTGAGCGATTCAATTTCCGCATCCACTATGTGACCCCCAAGCAGACCAAACAAGCTGATGCGTTGTCTCGGAAGCCTGAGTATGTCAGAGGTGGAGAAGGGCTTCCTGAGGCACGGCTGCTAAAAGCGGAAAACTTTGCCAACACTGGTGCGGCCCCTGCGCCGGCCCCGGTGGTCACCCCAGCCCTGGGGGACAAGAGACCTCTGAGTGACCGGATCCAAGCTCGACAAAAGGGAGACCCTTGGGTGCAAGAACAGTTGACCAAAGGGGTGCAATCCCCTTTCCAAGTCAAGAATGGGGTACTCTACCACCGCGAGAGTGTTTATGTTTCCCCTGGGCCCGAGAGAGAGAGGACATTCTCAGACTTTGCCATGATAGCCGGGCTGTGGGACACTTTGGACTGTTCAAGACTCTACAGTTGGTGCTGCGGGACTTCTGGTGGCTCAAAGTGCAGAGGGATGTGGAGGACTACGTCAGCACTTGCCCTGTGTGCCAACGGGCCAAGAAGGTGGGGGGCAAGCCAGCCGGCTTGCTCCAGCTGCTCCTGACCCCTTCCGCTCCTTGGAAGATGATTTCGGCTGATTTCATCACCGACCTGCCCAAGTCCAAGGGGTTCACCACGATCCTGGTCGTGGTGGACTGTCTCACCAAGATGGGTCACTTCATTCCCTGTGTAGGGGTGTCTACTGCTAAAGAGACTGCTGATATGTTTGTGCAACATGTATTTCGCTTGCATGGCCTGCCTCCGAGTTTGGTGACGGATCGAGGCACCCAATTCACTTCCCAGTTCTGGCGGGCTGTTCAGAAGTTGCTGGGGATTGAAGCACGGATGTCTACGGCTCATCACCCCCAGACCGACGGGCAAATCGAAAGGGTTAACGCCACGTTGGAACAGTATCTGAGGTGCTATGTTAACTATCAGCAGAACAACTGGGCGTCCTTGTTGTCCTTGGCGGAGTTTGCCTACAACAATGCGACGCAGGAATCCATCAAAGAGACTCCTTTCTTTGCCAACTATGGTCATCACCCTCGGTTCTACCCTCCCGTGGACCAGTCCGGAGATGTGCCAGCGGCGGAGGATTGGCTACAGGAGTTGACTGCCATGCAGGAGATGCTGCGCTCTCAACTGGACCTGGCCAAAGCGGATTACAAGCTGATCGGCAGCGCCAAGAGGGTCCTGAGATCCAAGTGGGAGACAAAGTTTGGCTGTCTACCAAGAATTTGCCTACGCAGCGACCTAGTCGCAAACTGGATGCGAGATTTTTGGGTCCCTACAAGGTGTTGGAGAGTGTGGGGCCTGTTGCTTTCAAACTACAGCTTCCAGCGGACATGAAGCTCCACCCTGTTTTTCATCATTCCCTGCTGAGACCGGCGAAGGGGGTGCGGCCTGATGTGACGCAGCTGCCGCCCCCTCCTGTGATGCGGGACGGGGAGGAGGAGTTCGAGGTGCAGGACATCCTGGATGCCCGCATCAGATACCGGAAGCTGGAGTATCTCATTGACTGGAAGGGTTTTGGACCGGAAGAGCGTTCTTGGACACCAGCTCGAGACGTCCATGCCCCAGACATTGTTGCCCGGTTTCACCGCAAGTATCCCGACAAGCCCAAGCCTCGAGGGAGGCCTCGGAGGGGCCCTGAGGGGGGGATAGTGTAGCAACCCAGTTCTCTTTTGTGCCTGGGGGGCAGGGGGCAGCACCGAGGGTCCCACTTGCATTAGAACCAGCCGTAGCTGAGGAAGAAATGGAAGAAGGGGTTAATTAGCTAGCTGGACCTTCCTCTCCCACAGAGAGCTTGGCCTGGGATGAAGGATGGCCGGATGGCTATGAGAACTGGGAAGGTCAGGCTGATTCTGAAAGTGCTGATAGCGATGATTGTTATGAGAAACCGGGTGGGTACGGATCACAGGAGAGAATTTGGGAAAACATGGGCGATGAGGCCATGGAAGCTGAAAGGGAGTTAGACTCTCATGAAGATAGTGAGCCAGGTGCTGGGAGGCAAGGTCGGAGCTTTGATAGGAGACGGAGCATCGACTCCAGCAGGAGGGATTGGCACCGCAGCCTAGAGCACCAGAGAAGCGCGAGATCCCGTAGCACAGACTACCGCCGAAGCCTAGAGCGCCGGGGGTCCCGCCATGAGGTTTAAGTATAGGATCCGTGGGAACGGATCCTCAGTAGCTCGGCCACTTCTAACCTAGGGAAGTGTAGCGAGCAAAGGACCACGGAGCCAAGTTGCGGCTCGTACCTTGCCAAGAAGTTTCTTGGGTCCTGATTGAACTTTGCCTTGTTCCTTGATCCGCTTGGTTTTGCGGAGCTTTTGCCAAGCCTTTTGCCAAGACCTTTGCCTTTGGATATTACTACGGACTCTTTACTTTTGAACAGAACTTTTCAATATCTCATGGACAATTGCCTTATTACATGTTCTTTATTCTTCAATAAATAGTTAGCTGATTACCGTCTCTGTGTGTGTGATTAAGGGGCCGGCCGAGTCCTTGCATCGTGACAGCAGGCCAAATTTTTCCTTAAGTTAGTGTTAAAAATTATCACATATCACATAAGCGTTCCTATAAAAATATTTTGTATGTGTGTGTGTACTACAGTTGGTACAAAGGTCAGCGGCCAGATTGTTAACTGGAGTGAGTTACAGGGAGTGATCGACCCCCTGTTTAAATAGCCCCACAGGCTGCCGATAAGTTTCCGGTCCCAATTCAAGGTGCAGGTTATTATCTATAAAGCTCTAAACGGTTCAGGTCCTGCCTATTTTCGTGATCGCATCCTCTCCCACAAGCCCACACGGTCCTTAAGATCTTCTGGGGATGCTCTTCTCTCGCTCCCGCCCCCATCTCAGGCACGGTTGATGGGGACGAGGGAAAGAGCATTCTTGGTGGTGGCCCCTTGTCTCTGGAACTCCCTCCCCAGTGACATTAGGCTGGCACCCTCCTTATCCACATTCCGTAAGGAATTGAAGATGTGGATGTTTCATTGTGCATTTGATTGACGATTTCTGATAGATGGCTCCTAACCATGATCTGAACTCAAGGTCCTATAGTTAATTACTATACTTTGAAGTTAAGCTGTAATGATCCTGTTTTAATTGCTCTTTTCCTATGCTACTATTTGTTCTACCCACCATATTGACCAACCTATCCTTTAACTCGTTTAGCATATTGGTCCCTCCCCCAAAAAATGAGACTAGAGGTTGTTGCTTATGATGCTTGTTTTATTGTTTATGATTATACTGTTCTTATGTTGTTTTATTATTTGGATGTTCTGTTTTTAACTGTATGTTGCCTTGGGCATGGCCCCATGTAAGCTGCCCTGAGTCCCTTCGAGGAGAGGGAGGCACGGTAGAAAATAAAATAAAGTTCTTCTTCCATGTGGTGTGTGTCTGTCTGTGTGTGTGTGTGTGTGTGTGTGTATGGTGCATCCCAGAAATATATGAAATGATAACAAAGAGGCCAATGGCTCTTTTATGTGGCACACTTCTGCAACCACATAATCATTGAGGTCTGTGATTTGGTAGGAAAGTTTGTGGGTTGGAGACCATCCCTTGTGGGCAAGCTTGAGTCCTCCTAGCATGCAGTGTTTCCCTAACACATTATAGAATAATTATAATAATTCAGGAGCTGACGTGCTAATATCTGATGGTTCTTCTAGATCATGCCTCATACTTTCACTTTGTCAAGCATAAAAGATTGATGACTGCCAGCTAATTGGCTGTGAAAGCTATTTGTACTGTTGTTGGGGCAGACACCAATTAACACTTGGCAAGTCCAAGAGTCATGTAGGCAGTAGCTATTCCAAAGAGCTCTTTTCTTTTCTTTTTAGTCAGGAGGGAGATCAAACACCCAGATAGTAGATTAGCTTAATAGAGCTACTGTGTAGACTACTTCCAAAGCTATTAAAAGAACAAAGGACTAAACATAAATGAGTATGAATACCTTAATGTTTAGTTTTATTGCTGCCACTAGCTGTAAATGGCAAGATAAAGTTTTGAAGAAGAAAAAATAGAGTGATGAAAGATAACTTGGTCCATTGAAGGCTTATGCGATTATTTTAATTTGGAGCTGAATATATTCTTTGTTTAGAATTTCACTCATTTGTTTGAAGACTTTAATTTTAATATTTATTTAATACCATAAGAAGCAACTGTTGGATGTCAGATAGCCATCTCTGGCCATGATTTTCAAGTCAAGCTGTATAATATAAACAATATACAGTTAGGCACTATTAGCAGTAGTTCAAGTTACTCTAAGTAATAAAAAAAGAAAATAAGTGTATTTTTTCTCTGCTCAGCTACATATTTTGTCTCAAAAATACATATTTAAAATCAGATTTTCATTCAAACTGCACTGTAACATTCAAGAAAGTGTAAAACCTACTTAATGTATAACAGGGCTGTCCAACTGGTGGCCCTGGGGCCGTACACGGCCCCCCAGCCTGTTAGCTCCGGCCCCAGCTATGCCCCCGGCCGCCATTTTTAATTTTTTTAAAAAATTTAAATGGCGGCCGGGGGAGGGGGCGGGGCAGGGAGGAGGAAGTGAGCCAGCTCGTCCTCCCTGCACTGCCCTCTTTTCCCTCTATCACCGGCGCCAATGCAAACCGGTTTGCATCGGCGCCGGCGAGGACAAGGGCTGGGCGGTGGGAGGAGGAAGAGAGCCAGCTCCTCCTCCCTGCACCACCCTCTTCTTCCCTCTCTCTCCGGAGCCGATGCCTTGGAGGGGAGGGGGGTCCCCCGCGGCGCCTCCCTCCCTTCCAAGCTCGCTTCCCCCGCGAGCCTTCCAGGTTTGGGGAAGGGTTTTCACCCGGCACTCGAGACGCGAGTGCCGGGCGAAAACCCTTCCCCAAACCTGGAAGGCTGGCGGGGAAAGCGAGTGGCGCTTCTCGTTTCTCCCACCAGCCATCCAGGCTGGCGGGGTTTTCGCCCAGCTCCCGTTTCTCTCTGCTCAGAGGGACACAGGAGCCGGGCGAAACCCCTCCCCGAAGCCTGGAAGGCTCGCGGGGGAAGCGAGCGCCGCTTCTCGCTTCCCCCGGCAGCCTTCCAGGCTTGCGGGGGAGTTTTCGCCCAGCTCCCGTGTCCCTCTGCTCAGAGGGACACAGGAGCCGGGCGAAACCCCCCCCGAAGCCGTGAAGGCTCGCGGGGGAAGCGAGCCGCTCGCTTCCCGCAGCCTTCCAGGCTTGCGGGAGTTTTCACCAGCCCCGTGTCCCGCTGCTCAGAGGGACACAGGAGCCGGGCGGAACCCTCCCCGAAGCCTGGAAGGCTCGCGGGAAGCGAGCGCCGCTCGCTTCCCCCAGCAGCCTTCCAGGCTTGCGGGGAGTTTTCGCCAGGTCCCGTGTCCCTCTGCTCAGAGGGACATAGGAGCCGGGCGAAACCCTCCCGAAGCCTGGAAGGCTCGCAGGGGAAGCGAGCGCCGCTCTCGCTCCCCGGCAGCCTTCCAGGCTTGCGGGGAGTTTTCGCCAGCTCCCGTGTCCCTCTGCTCAGAGGGACACAGGAGCCGGGCGAAACCCCTCCCGAAGCCTGGAAGGCTCGCGGGGGAAGCGAGCGCCACTTCTCGCTTCCCGGCAGCCTTCCAGGCTTGCGGGGAGTTTTCACCAGCTCCCGTGTCCCTCTGCTCAGAGGGACACAGGAGCCGGGCGAAAACCCCCCCGAAGCCTGAAGGCTCGCGGGGAAGCGAGCGCCGCTCGCTTCCCCGGCAGCCTTCCAGGCTTGCAGATTTTCGCCAGCTCCATGTCCCTCTGCTCAGAGGGACATGGGAGCCGGGCAAACCCCCCTCCCGAAGCCTGGAAGGCTCGCGGGGAAGCGAGCGTGCTTCGCTTCCCCGGCAGTCATCCAGGCTTGCGGGAGGGGTTCCCTGGGTGACGTTAGGCTGGGAGACGTCAGGCGTCACCCAGCCTAACGGCACCCCGGGAAACCCTCCTGACAAAGGGCAGGCTGCGCAGGAGGCCGGCCACGCCCCCGGGAGTGGCCATGCCCCCTGGAGTGGCCACGCCCCCCGCTCACTGCGGCCCCCCAGGTGATCAGGGCCGGAAGAAGTTGGACAGCACTGATGTATAACATCAGACCTAAAGTTTAAGATCCTGTATTGCAATGCAACATTTTAATCTATAAGAGACATATGTGGTTGCAGAATCCCTATAGAACTATACCTAAAATGCAGACATTCCACAGCTTTATCACTTGCAGAGTTGTGAACAACATTCCTAAATTCTGGGCACTTTCCACACACAAGGTTCCTCCTCCCATTACCAAAGAAATTGCTGGGCATAGTGGGCAGGATAGGGAGGAGGATATCCAAACAAATCTACTGATTTTTCCTCCATCAATCAATCAATCAGTTTATTTGTATGCCGCTCTTCTCACCCCGAAGGGGACTCAGTGCAGCTCACAACACAATACAATACAAGACAGTGAAGACAGTAAAGCAAAGCTTCCAAAACAAATTTTACAGGGCGAAGACAAGCTTCAAATTGTGTACGAATACACTTAACAATATTCCAAAGGCAGATTATGCAAAAATATACATTCATACAAAAACATAAGTGGGCAATAGGCACAGTACATACAATAATCATTATAAATTAACTATACAGGCAATTAAATGTATGATATAAAACTAATACACTGAAAAACTATACTAAAACCCACATAATTAATATTGCCAAAGCCGGGAATAATCAACCAGCGCCCTATAAAAATAACCTACACCCCATGCCCTCCTCCCCTAAATAAAAGTCCTTCTCGCCTCCTCCTGCTGTCATTTCCAAAGGGACAACAAGACTGGAATGACATCAGCTGCAGCTGGTGCCTGGTGTCCACAGCGGGGAAGAGTGGGGCGGTGGCCGGCCCCAGTTAGCTTCTCCTTCCTACTCCTCCTCGCCTCCCGCTGCTGTTTTTAAGGGGAGCGGGGTTGGAGTGGCTGCAGCTGATGGCTGGCATCCACAGCGGGGAAGAGTGGGGCGATGGCCGGCCCCAGTTAGCTTCTCCTTCCTTCTCCTCCTCGCCTCCCGCTGCTGTTTTTAAGGGCAGTGAGGCTGGAGTGGCTGCAGCTGATGGCTGGCGTCCACAGCAGGGAAGAGTGGGGCGATGGCCGGCCCCAGTTAGCTTCTCCTTCCTTCCATGAGAATACTTTGTTTGCTTGACCACTAAAATAGTAGAACCAAAATCCATTATGTTCTACCCTAACAAGCCATGATACACCAATGCAGAGGTGATGTGCCCTGATTGACAGTAGTCCAATCCCATTTGGAAAAAAACCAAAACTTCTTGCACTTCAGGAATAGCAAGATTCATGGGGGCTAAGATATATCCTAAAATACAAGTAATACATGTTTGGTCTTTCATTTATTTTGTCTTCTTAGATTTTATTTTACTGTTGTACCATCTTCTATTTTCTGTCTCTTTTTCTGATGGAACATTTGGTTGTTTGGATGGAACGTGAGCCATGCATATACTCCACAATATACTGAAATTATATAGAAACTACTCCAGGTTGCAAACAATGTAAGTTTGCTTTTACTGTTATATGAAGCCAATCTATTGTTAATGTTTGAATGTATATAGTCGGGATCACCTTCCTTATTTTTCTGGAGCATGAATTTGACTCATTGTTCAGTAGCTCAATGGTTTAACCCACTGCACCACCAGTGTTAAGTAAATTATTTTACACCATTGATAGCAATGGTGGAAAATAACTTATCTAACACTGGTGGTGCAGCGGGTTAAACCATTGAGCTACTGAACTTGCTGACCAAAAGGTTGGCAGTTCGAGTCCGAGGAGCAGGGTGAGCTCACGTTAGGCCCAACTTCTGCTAACCTAGCAGTTGGAAAACATGCAAATATCAGTAGATCAATAGACACCACTTCTGCAGGAAGATAACAACACTCCATGCAGTCATGCTGGCCACAAGAACTCGGCGGTGTCAACACCAGCTCTTCAGCCCAGAAATGGAGATGAGCACCACCGCCCGAGTTGGACACAACTAGACATAATGTCAGGGGAAACCTTTACCTTTTAACACTGTCTGTGGACATTCTGTTGGTATGTTCTCCACCACCTTTTTCAAATCTGAAACAAAAATTTTCATTGATAATCTACAATGAAGAACAAGCCCAGTGATAAAATAACACAGTTCAACTGCACTGGAATCCTTTGTGCTTGTGTTTGTAGGCTGGAATTAGGAAACTTTTCTGGCCAAGCTTTCAACTGTTGTGTAAAACATGTTGTTCCCTAGCAATGCTGTAGGCGGTGGAGGTGGATTTCGTAAAGCAAGATTACAGTAGTACTTAATTTTATTTCCATCTTTTTAAAATCCTAATTTTTTTTAAACCAATATTTTTTAAATGTCAACATTTCCCCCTTAGGGTACATCCTGAGATTGTGCCATAGTAACCCAGCAGAGTTATTAGTAAAATTAATCCCTTTTCTCATCACTTTTGCTCTTTCAAAGATGAACCAGTCTCCTTGGGAGTGAGAAATAGTCTCAGGGTGAGGCAGCTGCATCAAATTAACTCCTTGCAATAAGGTTATAGATCAAAACATCAGTGAGATGTAAGATTAGTTAATATGCCATAAGCAGCTAAATGAAGTTTTGCATTGGTATGTGTGATTTGCTGCACATTCAACAAGAGGATAATTGCTTCTCTAATTATAAAGGAGGGAGGTTCTCACTAAGAGTTTAATTGGAGAGCATCAGCTGTAAAGTTTGGTGACCCAGTTGGGCTTGAAAACTACTATTGTACCTGCTTAGATCGAGTTAGTTGCAAGGGGAGTGGTGGAGGAGGGTTCGTCAAACTGATTACGTTTGCTTGCCAAGCTAGAATGAGCATGACACAAATTCTGCTCAGCTGGCATTGTCTGGGCAGAAAGCTCAGAGCAGCCTGGGACTTATCCAAATATGCAGCATCAGGTGGCTGCTGCATCTAATTGATTGTTAATATAACTGCTGTTTGCTTTGTTTGATGAGAGTGGCTCCTGTTTTCACTGCCGTTATCCCTTAATTGGAACTCCTGTGTGTATGCATTTCCATGCAGGCGCTTTTGTCAACCTGGCAGCATTTTGTATTCTGTTCAGAAAAGGAAAGCTTTTATACAGAGACCAGAGATTTGAAGGAAGAGGTGGCTGTGAATACTGATTGGCTAGGGAAATGGCATTGCCACTTGCAAGGCTATGTGGTGTGTAGGGGGCACATCTTCTGGAAGGTACAGCAGTGGGATACAGAAGAGGTTATATAGAAAAGTGAGGTGCTTTTTAGTAGATGCAAAGGAAATTTTTCAAATGAAAGCTTAGTCATAAAAAGGGGCTACAGATGACTGTGTGGGCAGAGTGCCAGCCTGCACGTTTTGTCCCTGAACCCAGCTGACTCTATCTCACCTTTTCCTTGTCCTCTCCAGTGCTCTTCTGCGTCTTCACTCCCATTTTTTTTCTATTTCTTTTCAATCTTTCTCCTCGTTTTCTCATGTGTCTTGCGCCTCCTGCTCTTCTTTGATCTTGATCCAGTTTGACTTACCTTCTTCCCTTCTTCCCCCATTCCAGCTTTCCATTATGTTTTAACCTCATTTAACCTTTCTAATTTCCCCCATTTTCTCTTAGCCTGTATAACCCTGAAAATGGGATACCCTTGGTTACTTTCCCATCTCTGCTTCTTACTCAATATGTTTCTACTTTAAATTGATATTGTTCATATACTACAAATACAAATACAATGACACTGTTTGGCAATATATTACACTGGCCATAACACATTTTGGTGCCTCAAATGTTAGCCCTGTTTCTGGGTATATTTAACCTGCTGATTCCAAAAATGGTACCAATTTTCTAATTTATGAAATATAGAATACAGTATTCCCTCGCTACTTCACAGTTCGCTTATTGTGGATGCGCTCTTTCGCGGATTTAAATAATAATTTAAAATATATATCATGGAATTTTTGCTGTATTGTTAGGATTTGCCGTAGCCGCTCTCCAAGGCGCTTTCCCTCCTCAGTCCTTTCTCCCTCCAGCCATGAAGGGCCTTCCCTTCCTTTCCTTCACTTTATGTTAAGTTTATAAAGACTTAAAATATTGTATACCTACTAAAATAATGTATAAATATTAAAATAAATAGAGCATTCCTACATCGCTTTTTCACTTATTGTGGGAGGTCCTGTAACCTAACCCCAGAAATAAGTGAGGGAACACTGTATATGCTATATACCAGTCTTCATCAGTTCACCCATAAAAATCATGCTAACCATATCTAACTAGACCTGATGAGGTTTATCCACTAAAATTTTCTGAATCAGTGCTCCAAATAACCACAGGAACATGCCTAAACACCAAGCCATCAATATATTTTGTTGGCCTGTGTTATGAGTAATATTCTTGCTAATAACAAATTGGTAATGCAATAATTTTTGCTTATTTTGTAGTATTTAAAATATGTCTACTGAATGAGGCAATAATGTTGATTCCTCAAACCCCAATGAAGTTCATAATACCACATACTATATTTCAAGTGTTGTTTGGCACTCCATGTAAAATGGAAGAGGGGGGAGAATGAAGGAATTCAATAGCACCTTATTACGTAATAACTGGCTTATTTCAGCATGAGTTTTGATGGTTATCAATTTACTTTTTCAGTGGAGGCTAAAAGTGGACTGGTATTTCCGAAACCTCATGCTGAAATCAGCCACTTACTTATAAAAATCCTGCTCCAGTCATTCAGCTACCTCTTGACTGTGATGTTGCCCTATTACCTGGAAGGCTACAAATCGATCTGTAGCTATTCTTGAGTAAAGAAATCACATGTGTGTTATGTGCTTTCAAGCCAATATTAATTTCATAGGGTTTTTAAAGGAAAGGAATACTCACAGGTAGTTTTGCCAGTTCTGTCCTCTAAAATATATCCCACAGCACCGCCAGCATCAAATAAATGTGAAAAGCAAAGCAATTAAAATAGGATTCTTATGTGTTTTATGGGATACACATGGGTCAAGTCAAAGCACACCTAATCTGTTTAAAAGCATTTTCTGAGTGAGCAGACCAGTAATGCTAAGTCAGTACTGCTATCCAGTTTTTGTAAGGTACATGCATTTTAAAAACAAAAGGTGTGTGTGTGTATATATACACACACACACTATCCAATAATTTGAAATGCCTTTTGAATTGATTAACCTAATGTATTAGTTTGCCAAATACTGTAGCAATAATTCAAGACAATATTAAATCAGAAACAACCAAGACTGTGGTTCTGTGTTCTCCCTTTTGTACATGTGATGAATTCTTTTAACATTAAAGTTTTGTTTACAACATCCCAAAGACAGAAGAATTGAATTAGGACTGTGAGAGGGAGTCCTTCTGACAACTGTAGGCTTTCCTCTCTTGCAGTTGGCTGGTGGACTCACATTTCATGTCGGGTGGCATGTGGCAGGTTCCCTCTGTTAATTAGAACAAATGTGCCAATTATGTTAATATATCTCCTGATGCCAATCAACAAATAATTAGAGACAACACATCTGTCTCCCACAAGGGAGAATAACTTGGAGAGGAAAAGAAAAGCGAGTTGCAAAGCACTCTGAATTACTGCCATGTTGGAGTATCCATTTCTTCATTATGAATCCACGATTTTGAAAACAATTTGCAAATGCATTAGAAGAAGAGAGAGAGAGAGAGAGAGAGAGAGAGAGAGAGAGAGAGAGAGAGAGAGAGAGAGAGAGAGATGGATGGTAGGAGTTACCAAACAATTTTTCCCCTTCACATGCTGATTGGAAGAATGATGAAGGGAGATTTTTCAGTATGTACTACAGTGAGAATGTTGTGCAGTGTTAATATTTTTGTATCATCTATGTATATGTGTCATCAGGTCCTAAATGGTGGGATCCACCCAATGTAATAAGGTCCCCTATAAGGAGTTGGGGAATGTGTTAAGTGTTAAATGCAGGTTGTAAATATGTCTTTAAATTGAGTGTTTTACTAGGACCTAACTCTGAAGTTTCTGCCTCCAGCAGAGGTAAAGCACTTTTATTGGGACTATAATTTACTTCAATAGGTATGGCAGTATAAAGACTTCTTGAGAAATTCAGCGTTGTCTTCCTAAGAAAGGGGTTTTTGGCTTGGCAAAAAACAAAGGTTATCCTGGATTCCAAGCGAGGTTACTTTGATCCTGCTCATTGAGTTTAATTTTTACTGTCCATTTTATTAGACACTTGGCCAAAAAATGGGAGAGTGACTTTTGCTTGCATTGAAATCCTTCCAGACCAAGTGAACTACAGTGGAGACAACATCTGATACAGAATGTAGACATGTGACTCCAACCCCAACACTTTTCATTTCTTCTCCTGTATGATTTTTTTAATCCTCTTTGGCCTGATGAAAAAGCCATTGGAGCTTTGAGAGCCTGAATGAAGTGTCTTGTGTATTTTGATTGGTGGATAATGGTATTTTTCTTATATAGATTTTGTTATACTATACTTTTACCTGTGTTGTTGAAATGTATTTATACTATTGTAGATTTATAAATTATATTGTTTTTATTTTGCATTTAGAGATGCAGCTTTTTGTAGCAAGAATTTTATAAATACTATAGAAAAAATAAATAATAATATGGCACTCTAACTTATGGTACCAATGTGTGTGGGTCCTTTGTAGGGATAATAGAAAAAAAGATAAAGATTACTATGAAACTAAACTCTTATCATATTTGGATAGTGGCAACCTTTGCTACCACAGTACTAGAAAAGGGATTGTCATTTTATTTCTTTACTGCAGATACAGGATGGTTGATCAGAGAAACTGGAGAGAGCCAAGTATATTTCAAAAGAAAGATTAGAGAAAACTAGTAATACATAAATGAATTCCTGAGTATTTTTCTTTTTCACAATTTGACCATGGCATAATATAAGGAAGCACAAAACATAGAAATCTAGTATTTATGGGAGTCCTAAAATGTTGATATTGTAGTTTTTATTGCAACTAGCTTTTCATGCTCCTGAGATAATTGCAATGTACATTTTCTATCTGGAGCATTTCATGTGCACCTTATATTACTATTACCAATGGCATTATAACTGATTCATTTTTAAAAGACTCTGCAAGTAGATCCAGTGGTTTGGGCCAAAGCCCCAAGGAGTTTAAAATGCAATATACTGTCTTTTGTGATAAATTATACACATAAAACATTGGCAAATGGTTTGGATTTTCATTCTCTGGAAGTGGATGCTGCATTTTGGAAGACATTATTAGCATTGCTCTAAAGACATTGCAAGATGTTGACATGGGAAAATGGATAAACAGCGGTTTTACCAATGAGGATTACCTAAGAGGTATAGGTACTGGGAGAAATAAAATACGTGCTTTTAAAAATTCATAATTTCAAATAAAATACATGCTTTTCAAAATTCATAATTCCCTACTGTATGAGGGAAAAAAGAGTTTCTGGTACATTTTTTATTTTTTGAAGTAGAGGAGTATGAAAAAATAATTCTGCAAAACCCATGTTTCCTGTGCAGAAAACTGTATTTCTGTGGATTATACAGGTTTCTCTACCAAAGCAGTTTTGCACTGTCATGCATTTTTATGATTGCCATAAAGATACTTTTCCCATTTCTTTTCTGTCCAAGTTCTAGTATCCTTACCTCTATAATCTCATTTACTTTCTCCTCTCCAGCCAATTTAAACTGAGGGGACATGATAATTTTCTATTTCAGGATATTCATATTAAAATTTTCTCAGCTGCTGCACTATCCAATCTACTTTTGCAGGTTGTTTTAATGGTTTGATAAAGAGGGAGGGGGGAGCAATAATTGTTTCAGCCAGCAATAAGAGCAAATTATTCTTTTTCCAAGTCCTTAATTTGTTCTCTGCTCTGTAATGTACACTAAATTCTTCTTCACAATTGGCTTCTTATATGTTGTCCGGATTAAAAAATGTCACACTGTGCTTCTTGTAGACTTAGTGTTTCACGGTGTACTTTGTTGTATTAAGTGTTTATTCTAATCTCCCAGGAGTATGGTGTTCACTTTAGTATTATTTCTGCAGCAACTAAAGTATGCAAATATTTGTTGCTCGAGCCAATTAATGAAGCGAGCTAAGATTTTCTTAATTGACAACTAATTTCTTTATTTAATAAATTTTTTATATATAAATTAATATATTTAATAGATATCCCACTTGTTTCCTCACACAGGGCCCAAGTTTACTAGTGGTTAGATACATGTGTCTTATATAAGATCTGTTCTCACTGAGGGCAATGGGACACTTCCAAAAGGAAAGGGTGCAACACACTAAGGGTACCACTTAGATCAAGTGCTAGCTGATACTTTCAATTGGATGCAAATGACTTCAATATTGTGTACCACCTAAATTTAATCTCTGTAGTAATTGCTGTAGTAATCGTCATGTTTCTCTATGCCTGTGTTAGTTAAAATCAAAAGTTTCTGTGCTTTGGAAAAAGTCAATGTTCAGGCCATTAATTGATAGAGATGAAAAAAAGTCATTAACTGTGTTTCCCAGTATAGTGAACCCTGACAGCCACATGAGTGTGATTCTCCTCTGACCTTCTCCATCTTACCCCTCACTATTCCCAAGCAGGCTGCTATCCTTTCCCCTCCCTTCATATTTCATCTCCATTCTTTTTTTTCCTTCTTTTTTTGGTATTGTTGTAATTGATGATAGCAGTAAAAATAATAAAGAAACAGTAAATAATATAAATAATGAAAATTGAAATGCTAGAAGGGGTTGTGAAGCCAGTTGTGGGCCTCCAATGCATGCTTAATTTAAATGAAATAAAATACTTAATTGCAAGATCACAAATTGCCAAATTAATGCCATTGCACTAGTGCAGGGAAGTGTGATCAGCACTTGAAAACTGTCATGTTTCCATCCCCTACACCACTGCTGTTGTAGAGAAACACCAGTATGGTGTGATAAAGCCCAGTGGTAATTTTAGAGTTGTCATTATTTCCCCATCATCTGTTGTATACATTGATGATGAATTCTCAAAGAAATTGCATCCTCCTCCCCATATTTGCATCACTTTTATAACATTTTAGTGATCCAGACAAGTATTAGTACACGACTCTGCAGTGGTTGCTATTGCATTTTAAATACTGTTCATATTTCTGTTTTAATGTTTGAATAATTGTATATTTTAAATTGTGTACTAATGCTTTTATGTTGAGTTGCTTTGAGTCCCCAACTATAAACTGCCTTGAGTCGCCTTTGGGCTGAGAAAGGCGGTATACAAAAATGGCAAATAAATAAATAAATAAAGCAGGGTATTATTATTATTATTTTGTGTTTAGAAAGAGGGAGCATAAAAATATAGACTTCTTCCTTCTCTTTCTGCCTTGTCTTATCTGAAAGTTTTCCTAATAAAAAGCTCTGAATATCTAAAAAAAACTTGCACTGGTTTTAAAATAATTTTAGTTAGTTTTGTTATAAACTTGATGGTTGTGCAGGGAAACAGAGCAAAGTGAAAACAAATGTAATCAATAGTGAAAGAACAATGCCTGTGACTGTTGCTTCCACTATACAAACGGTACAGATTGTGCGATGTTTGCACTACCAGCAACAGGAAAGGATTAGGGTGATGAATGCATGGCAATATGTTCCTGACATGTACTAAATAGTTGCAACCAGATATCAGCATAGCCGCCAACTCTGTGCCTGACCTTTCATTATTGATTGCCAGAACACGAGAGTTGGAGAAACCCAAAGGTTGGTTCATAAATGAATATTCCTTTCTTGGTGATTGCACATGCCTTTTTGGGAAGGGTGGTATATAAATCGAAATGTCAAAAAGATGATCACAAGCAGAACTTTTGCTATAACCTTACACTCGCTCAATAGCACAATAGCAACCACTGAAGATAAGTTACATATTTAGCTAAAGTTAATCAAATGATAAGATAGTGAATGATAAGGTAGCATGGATCTGACTGACTATAACATGTTGCATATTTCTCACAAAATATATTACATGCTAAAATGGAACAACTGACCAGAATGTGAACACTTCTGTCATTTAGAAATGACCACTTTTCTGGGTCTACTAAAAATGAACCAAGCTTCATGCTAACCAAAACAGGAAGAGCTCAATTTCTCGGATGACTGATCATAGTCACTTCTATAAGACTGAAATAATATCAACCAAAGTTTGTTGGCTTCCAGTGCCTTTGGGCAGATGTTCAAATGGTTTAGAGTTAACATGGATCTTTGTCAGCACAAACCAGGTCTTTCTTAATAGTGAGAACTGACTGGGTGCAGGGAATATTTTGTGTCCCCCACCCTGTTTTTTACTAGATTAAAGTGTGGGGCATTCATTCTAACATTCTGTGACATGAAGGGACTGCTTTGATCAATCTTGGGCCTCCAAAGCATGTTTAGTTAAAAAGCAAATAAGCTACTCTATGTTCAGCCAAGTTACGTTAGACTAACTTACCTCAGGCAGCTCTGGGAGAATGAGGTGCTTCTTTTAAAGGAGAAATGAATGAAGGATTGTGTGGCTAGAAAGCATATATTTAGATCCTTAACTGTTTCCCTCTGTTTCTCTATAAACTGTTTAAACATGAAATAAGTGAATAATACATGAAGTTATAAATTTCCTGTAAATGTGACTCTGGATAATGCACACATTGTAAGATCTATATACATATACCCAATAGGCATGGTTAGGTTTGGTCGGAATCTTCGTAATTCGGAATAAATTTGGAAAGATTTCCTTTTTGAAGCGATTTCAAAGTTTTTAAGGAAACTGGAAGTCCTTTTGCCCTTTCAAAGCTTTTTCTGCCATTTCTCTTACGAATCAGTAAGTGAGTTGGAAATTATTCAGCTTTTCCCCGCTCCTGTTCCCTGGCCTCAGTTCAAGCCAGAGAAGCCTTCTAAACCAGTGTGAATGGATTCCCTTTCTTTCTTTTCCCTCCCGCGTCAGTGAGAGAAGTGGTTTTAACCAGTGTGGTGTGGATGGATTCCTTTCCTTTCCCTCCTGCCTCCCAAGTCAGTCTTAAGTGAGAGAAGCGGTTTTAACCAGTGTGGATGGGATGGATCCACGTCAGTTTAAACCAGAGTAGATGGATTCCTTTCCTTTCCCTCCTGCATCAGTTTAAACCAGTGTGGATGGATTCCTTTCTTTTCCCTCCCACCTCTCGCGTCAGTCTTAAGCAAGATAAGCAGTTTAAACCAGTGTGGATTGATTTCTTCCCTTTGCCCCCCCTTTCCTGAGTAGAACAACTTCTTTCAAAGTAAAGACCACCCAATGAAACAGGAAATAACACTTTGAAACTATTAACGAAGGATTCAAAAGTCGCTGAAGTTTTGAAAAGTTTTGAACTTTTTTTCCTGTGAAAATCGGAATTGACTTTACATCCAAATCACCAGCTCCCCCTACATCTGAAACAAGTTTTGAACCATTCAAAGACATTTTGTCTTCTTTCTTTAATAAGACTTAATAATATCTTAACTTTAATTTTAAAAAGGAACCATCCCCTTTTCTGAACAGAGTAGAGAAAGGCTTTTTTGAATGCCTGTGTGAGAAAATGGTGGTGACAGCAACTGGGGATAAGTAGCACACTGAGTCAGCACTGGTGCTTTCCCCTCTCTACAGAATGACCCTAGTTGCATCCATGAGTCATATTAACACCCATAATTTTGGACCAAAATTTTTTCCTTGACTTACACATGAGGTCATCATCACACACACAGAGAAATATCTCACTCCTCAGTAGGAATTCTAGGTTGGCTATCAGGATAGATGTGTAGTCAGTTAGTATGTAAAATAACACATGATTGGGTAGAAAGAATGTATCCACACTGAGAAAATGGTCATGTGCCATAGGGTTTCTTTCACAAATTGTCATAGTCAGGAGCCATGGGCACTAAAACTTGGCTTAATGGATTCCCACCATGGTCTTTCTGCAACAAAAATGCCTTGGCTGTTTTAGTGATCACTCCTAATTTTATTTGTGACTCTGTTAACAGGTTGAATGGCTGAAAAATGAAGAAGTGATTGATCCTGTAGAAGACCGGAATTTTTACATTACTATAGACCACAACTTGATTATAAAGCAGGCACGTCTCTCTGACACAGCCAATTATACTTGTGTTGCCAAAAACATTGTGGCAAAGAGGAAAAGTACAACAGCTGCTGTCATTGTATATGGTAAGAAAAATAGTTCAGCCTCATGTTCATTAAACTGCTGCATGACATATCTGCCAAATATCCTACAGTATATGCAGTTTTACCATCCAGATTGCCATTTTTCTCCAGGAACCTACAAGATGAATATGCACCTGGTTGTGTGAATGCCGTCTAAAATCTATATATCCATCATTTAGTCCTCTAACAAAGTAATTTCATTCTCACAAAAGACACTAGTAATTTTAGCACTTGTTTTCAGCGAGAAAGACTTCAAAACTTCACAGTTTTCAGATTGCTGTTGGGAACATATTGTGCTCAAGGTATACTTGGGGGGGGGGTTTTAGGGGGGGGGGGTTGGCATTTTCTGTCTCTGACTGAAAATAGTATTTCTGCACCAATTCATTTTGGAGAAGATTTTGTCACCGGGGCTTGTTCTGCACAAATTTTACATATGGTATTTTATGCAGAGAAGAAAATTTATTTATGTGTGTTTACAACCCCTCTCTCTATTTGAAAACATTATTTTCGTTGGCAAGTGCCACTAATACTAAATTTTTCATATAGTCCTGTGGGTCCATTTATCCAGCATCTATATGTATTAATGTTTCCTGTTTGGAGCTTCTGTTCAACATAGACAAGTCTCCTGGTGTGTTACTTGTGGCTGGAGCAGTGCATAAGCTGTCTTTTATTGTCTATTAAGGTAAAAATAAAAGTATTGTGAGAATAAGGTCTTGATTTTATAACAGAATAGCTGATGTTTTAGGGATATATTATTGCCATTAGTTTATTTACAAAACTGATGGGGCTTTCACCTTCCTTTCAAAGCCAGGACATTGGTTTGTTTAAATGTAAGCAGTTGCTTCAGCGAAATCATAATGAGAGATTTCAATTCCATTTTATATAGGAAATTGGTTGAATAGACCTGATGCAACAGAGACAGGTAACAGCATGGCAGTATTTTTGATATAATGCTACCATAAATAAACACTGTGCAATTCAGACTGAAAGAACAAGGCATACATGAACATGAGCAAATTTAGCTTCTTCTCCCGCTTTTCTCCATTCTTTTCTCAATGCTTGATTAGGTACTGAAAATGCACTGTCCATTGCTGAACCAATGTGAGGAATGTGGAGTGAGTTGGGAACTTGTACAAGCTTCCTAGCACCAATTTTTAATGTGTATTAAAAACTTAGCACTATATTTTAAAAAGAATAGGGGGAAAAGCAACCATTTCAAAAGGGAATGACACAATAGTTCACCTGTTGAGTTGTACAAAAAATACTATATATTTAACAGGACCTGTTTCAGTTAAAACATTGGCAAGGGACTCTGGAATAGAACATAGAACATGAAAATAAAATATTATGTTTGATTTTACTTTCACTGAATAAATTATGATGGTTAATAAATTATACTCATGTTCAATGTCGTCTCATTCTTCTTGTTCCTGTGGAGTGTCTGGCCCTCAGGAAACCAACCCATGACTACAAACTTCATTTCACTTACCAAGGCTTTAAAACAAGCAGCAGGAATAAGCATCCTGGATGCATTTATCCAGCATAAAATTAGAACTGAAGTGCATATTATGCTCACCATATGGGAGCACCTTGGCAACTGAGAAATCTGAGGGCTCCTTAGGAGTTCGAAGCCGGGTAGAATATTAACTGCTAAGGAAAGAGATGTAATGAGATAAACAACTGAGATAAAAGAAGCTGGAGGCTCATTTTGTCCATGTGTGAACACATTAATTTCTGCTGTTGACTGCCTATAGGCTAAGACAGGCCAGCCTTCAGGGTTCTCAGTAGGCTTTTGTCACATGGCAAGTACAATATTTGCTTATTTGTTTTGTGAATTTCCATCAGTACAATAAATAGCCTTCCTCCTAGTAATGGTGTACCCCATCTGTGCAATCTGGAAGGATGCCTTATGTTCCAGAGCAATGTGGACAAGTCTGCATTTCAATATGAATAAGCAACCCTATTTCATGCGTGCTACAAACCATACATTAAGCAAATATCAATAAAACAGAAGGGAAATCTACTTAATTTGATAATTTGATACATAACATTTCTAATTAAGGGACAGAAGAAATTAAGATAAGATAACAAAGTTAATATATCTAAGGAAGGGATGGTGAAAACTTTGGACCTCCAGATATTCTGGATGATGCTTCCTACAAATCTTTTATCATTGACTATGCTGAAGTAATGATGGAAGTTGTACACTATAACATCTGGAAGGCCAAAGTATTGCTATCTTCTTGCTGATTTGCATACGTGTATTCACTTCTTTAGAATCCATTCTTACCTGTCTCTGTTGCATGTAGCAAGTGAAATAAAAATAAACATTCGGTTGAGTGAATTTAAGATCAGCTGGATAGCTGCCTGAAATATATACACTTAACTGAATAGTTTAGCTGTTAGTGGTAAATCAAGAAGGAAACTGGATGGCACACAGTGGAGAAGAGCTTAAGTAAAATACCAGTTCATGAATACAGGTAAGTATAGTGATTAGGCATCAGCAATACTTGGATGTTTGAATTTGCTTTATTGAAGAGGATAGCAGGAAAATTCAACACAGTGCATGAAACCATAAAAGCATGACCCTATAGTAAAGGTTTCCCCTGACATTAAGTCTAGTTGTGTGCAATTCTGGGGGATAGTGCTCATCTCCATTTCTAAACTGAAGAGCCAGCATTGTCCGTATACTCCTCCAAGGTCATGTGGCCCACATGACTGCATGGAGTGCCATTACCTTCCTGCAGAAGCGGTACCTATTGATCTACTGATATTTGCATGTTTTCTAACTGCTAGGTTAACAAAAGTTGGGTCTAACAGTGGGAGCTCACCCCACTCCCCGGATTCAAACCACCAATCTTTTGGTCCGAAAGTTCAGCAGCTCAGCAGTTTAACCTGCTGTGCCACCTTATATACTCTAGAAATTATATATTCAAGAGCATGAATCAATTTATCCATTGATCAGTGTAACTACTGTACTTTAACTCTTATCAATGAAGTATCACCTTCTCTGAGTAGAGTGGCAAAAAGCAAGAGGAAGAACTAATAATCCCCAGTACTCTACTGTGGCATCACTTCTGGCCTTTACAAGAGCCTCAGTGAGAAAATGGTGGCAGTGGCATTAGTGCCTTCCCCTCTCTGTGGAATAACTCTCAACTTATCCACATGTCCCATGAAAATCCATAATTTTGTCCCCAAACCTGCCTGAAGTCAAGATATACATGAGTATATATACTATATCAATAAGATGCCAATGATTGCTTAATTGACTGTTCTTACTGAAGTATCTTTGTTTCTTTCACTTCTCAGTAAATGGAGGATGGTCAACTTGGACTGAATGGTCAGTTTGTAACAGCCGTTGTGGAAAAGGTTCTCAGAAGCGTACAAGAACCTGTACCAACCCTGCTCCACTCAATGGGGGTGCCTTCTGTGAAGGCCAAAATTTACAGAAAATAGCATGTACCACCTTATGTCCAGGTATATTACACATTTTGATGAACTATTTGCCTGCATTTGGTTGCTATCTTATTCTTCAAGCATAAACCTTTTTAGATATGAATTCTTTCTTTGCTCTCTGTTCTCCCCCCTTCTCCACGGACAAATACAAGCCTTGTGTTATATAAATACCCAAATAGCAGTAAAATTAATTCCTATTGTGGCATTAAACCTTGCCCATCGTCTCAATCCTCTGTAATTCTGAGCATTTACGTAACATTTCAAAGCTCAACATCTTAAGAGACTTAAACCTCAGATCTGTTGAAATCTCTGTAAATAAGATGGAATTTAAGTACGTATAAAGAACCATACAGAGCCAAATATATATTAGTAAGCGCAGTTAATTGGGGGAAGCGAGGGTTAGTAAAGCTAAAAATATGGCCTGAAGCATTTAGATGAAGGTCCATGAGCTATCAAATTGTAGGCCCTGGAGAGTATCCAACCAAAATGAAACAATTATAGTAAATGGGCACAAGTGCAATGCTAGTTTTTGGCATTAGAAAAAGAAATCATAACTGTTGTCTCCTCACAAGTGGTAACTTATGAAGCATTGCTCTCTCACATCTGGAAGGCTCTAGTCAGGGCCGTAGCCAGGATTTTGATTCGGGGGGGGGGGGGCTGAGTTTGGTTTGGGGGCTGAGACTGGGTGGAAGAGGGTCTACCCTAGCAAACCTTTTGTATTGTTATCCCAATAACCTCATTAATGTGGGATATAATGAGCATGGTGATCAGATCATGATATGAATAAACATAACAGTTTAAATAATGTACCAGTAAGGCCTTTTCGCGGACCACCCTGAGAATTTCGGGGGGGGGCTGAAGCCCCCTTAGGGCCCCCCCCCCCTGGCTACATGCCTGGCTCTAGTTGCGGAAAGCTGCTCCAGAACAAACAATTTTGGGATCCTCACCACTGAATCTGTTTCTCTTCATATCCCATTTTCTTATCCCCCAGTGTTGATGGTGCTGAAAAATATCTAGCAGTATGAAGGAGAAAGAAAATTAAAACTGAGCAGCTTCCTCCCTGCCCTCAGCCCTAAAAAAAAAGAAGAAAGAAAAGACTTGTATAGAAAGGGAGTCAGTACTCAGAACTACAGCAGAATTACAGAAAGTGGTTCATCCAAGATACCTTAGTCATCCCTTTCATCCACAAGTCGTGGCTGAGTGGATTATGTTTTGGACTGACCTGGCACTCAACTGGCCTATTCACCTAATAGTGTTGTTCCTAACAGGGTCATCCTTGCTGTGGTGTAGTGTTTGGAGCATTGGACTATGACTCTGGAGATTGGTGTTCAAATCTCAACACAACTGTAGAAGTCCACTGTGTGATCTTAGACAAGCCACACTCTCCCAGTTTTAGAAGAGGGAAAAGAACAAATCTTGCCAAGAAATCCCCATGACAGGTTTTGCTTAAGGTGGCCATAAGTCAAAAATAACTTGAGGGCATGCATAACATAGGAATGTGATATTCTAGACTTGTTACATGATATAAAAGCTCCTGAAAGCATGGAATAGAGTGCTACATTTTTTTTACTCTCCTGATGAAATAGTGAAGGCTGAAGAAGGCTCTATTTAAATATGGCTTTGGGTTCTCCATTGTGGTGGAGTGGATGTCTTCTAAGCTAATATAGGGAGCATTTTCCCACCACAGTACAGCAGGCCTGCACAACCTGTCACCCTCCAGATGTTTCAAGTTCAACTCCCAGAATTCTTCATCCTTAGATAAACTGGCTATGCATTTTGGGAGGGCGCTTCCAGACAGGGCTTAAATCCTCTTCAGAGCGGGTTAAAGAAACCTGCTCTGAAGTGGATTTAAGTCTCCATGCACCCTGCCCAATACAACTGGACTTTCCTGGTTGGTGTCCCCGTGCCAGCATGGTAACACCGTACCCCCACCCCAAAGAAGTATAAACTTACTGGGCACCATTAAGTCTCTCTGGCAGGCCTCCTGGCATGTAGAAATTATGTGCCAGAAGATGGGGGGAAGAGCAATCACACACCCCCAAACAAACTCCTGGCACATCATTTCTATATGTCAGGCACTCAGTAAGTTTCTTCCTATTTTAAAAGCTTTTGGTGGGAGGTTGGAGAGGGGGTGGGTGGGTGCCCTCTTGTCTTCTCCGGGTTCATCAATTTGAAGAAGCGAATTGGGCTGTGGGGACAGCCCAGGTCTAATGGGGTATCTAAATAATTTGGAACAAAGCAGGGTTTTTCTGCTTTCTCATGAATTAATCCTCTTTTACCTGAGGCATCTTTTGGACACCTCAGCTAAAAGTCCGACAGGCCCCACATTTTGGGCTCTGTCTGGAAGGGCCCGGAGTTGGAGAACCAAACCTGGAGGGCCACAGTTTATGCAGAGAAAACATGGAAATTTCCACTTCTATTTGGTTCTCATGTTTACTGAACCAAAATGAGTATTTGGGTTCAATTTAAATGAACATTATGTTGTATTATGGCCTGAATCCTACCATAACTTACTATGTTTCCATTTATTCCATGAATCTACTCTAGCTGGGATTAACAATTGGATATAGGTCAATGTATTTCACATTAACTCTGAGTTGTGAAACTATCACTGCGAGCTCTAATGAAGGTGTTAGACTTCTGTTTGCTATTCAGCTTTCTTTTTCTGCATGCTGCAAGCATTTGTTAAAGTCGAGAAACACTTTAAAATGACAGCAGGGTACAACGTTCCCCTGATCCTTCCCTCAATGAATTCAGTGATGTCAGGATTGAAGTCCAGGGTGTCTCTTGGGCATTCATAGTTGGCATTGCAATTGTACGTAGACTGGCAACTCTCAGCATGGAATTTGATTTCTGTCCCTTGGAGACAGAACTGCCAAGAATTCCTCCTGAGGCTTCATCACAGCACTGCATTCCAAAAATTCAGGCTGTTTCTTGAACTAGGCAAGTGGCCCATAAATTAGTGTGACCAGAAGTGTCATCCTTTGGTATTGCTGAAGTCTTTTCTTTCCTAGCTAAAGTAGATATAATTTTATTCATCTATTCTGTTTTGAATAACAAGATATTATTATCCTGTCTTTCTCCTCATAATGAAATTCAAGGCAGCTAACATACTAAAAACAATACGGGTTATAACAATACAAAAAAGAGAGAGTAAAAGTATAAATATACAATTAAAACAATTAAACAGTTTCTAAATTCAGATATTCTACTTAATAATGTGAACAAAGCTCCCTTTAAAACTTTCAAAGCAACACCACAAATTAACAGCCCAACAGAACAGAAATATTTATTTGCCCCCCCCCCCCACAAGCAAAGTAGAAGACCTTCTAATTTATTCCCATCGAGTGACATGTAGACACATGTAGCAGCCTCATGTAGAGCACATCACTGTAATCCAAACAGGATGATGTAACTAAGGCATGTACCTCATGGCCATATCCAACATTTCCAGGAATGGGTACAGTTGACAGCTAGCTTTAACTACACTATCTTGATCACCACTAAACCTTGGGCTTCCGGAGTCAGGGCTGAATCCTGAAGTTTCCTGAAATTGCAAACCTACATGTTGTGTGGTGGTAGTGGAAAGGCTGCATCTTTGTTTCCAGATCTGTCTTTTGATTGATCAAGAGCACCTCTGCTTTTCTGAATTAAGATTCCGTCTGTTTGCCTGATCCAGTGTGTTACAACTGCCAGGCATCAGTTTAGCACAGAAACAGTTGTCTTGGAATTAAAGCTGGGTATCCTGAGCATACCAGTGATCTGTGATCTGTGACCAGAAAACTCTGGGTAACCTCTCCCAGCTGTTTTGTGTAGGTGTGAAATAGCATTAGGGAAAGGGAAAAGACTGAGCCCTGGAGAAAGTATTTGATTTCTTTGATAGTTTACAACTCTTCAAACACAACAAATTCACATTTTATCTTTATTTTGATCTCCCCTTCCCTCCACTCACCATTTTGTCTTTATTTATTTATTTATTTTTGGTTACAGTGGATGGAAGGTGGACAGCTTGGAGTAAATGGTCTACATGTGGAACTGAATGTACCCACTGGCGGAGAAGGGAATGCACATCACCAGCCCCAAAGAATGGTGGCAAGGACTGCGATGGTCTTGTTCTGCAGTCTAAGAACTGCACAGATGGGCTTTGTATGCAGAGTAAGTGGAAATATCTTAATGCTGCTCTGCTGACATTGGGATTTGGAAGAGGGCAAGAATATTGTCACCCTGGCCACACACACACACACACACACACACACACACACACCCTCTGGGTACAGAAGGTGATATTTCCTTCAAATGACAGAAAAGTTGAATTGGGTTTTGCATAGCAAATAACACATTTTTAATTTGGCCAGTTACACTGATTTGCTACACCCATTAAGTTCCCCAATCTAGAAGTGGATGTATAAATTCTGAAATGAATATGAGATCTGAAAAGGTTTCCATGGAACCTGTGAGTCTTGAGTGCCACTGGAGTAAAAATGGCTTGGAAATGCCATTAGATACTTGCCTTGGGTAGATATGGGCAGACCAAAATATTTTTATTTGTGCCAGTTTTCCATGTGTTAATTGATGAGTCAGTTTCATTCCATGTATACCTCCATTTCAAAATTTGTTTACACTATATATATACATACACACACACACGAATATGGGAGATTTTCTTACAAAGTATAATTTTCGGAGACTTTGAGGTAGTACTTTGGGCATCTCAGAAGTATGAACATTCGAATCACATAGCAGGAAGTAAACAATATTTCCTTACATTATTGGCAGCTATCTTGTAAAATAGTTTGTATTTCAACAGCTTCTTGGAGAGCAAAGCAAAAAGACTTTTGAAAGACTTTAGAAACATTGCATAAAAATAAGTATATTCCAAAGTATGTCTTGAAGGTAGAAGAGCTAATGTACATATAACTCTGCTGATTTGAATGAGCCATTATGATAAATTATCAGGAAAAAGACATTTACTCCATTTCAAGCATATTATGTTTTATATTACCAGATTATATTTAGTAAGGCATGTACATTCCTTGTGCATTTGAAAAAGGAAAACCATTTAGGTAGTAATTTTGGGAGAGATTGTGTAGTATTATGCTATGGAATCATAACAGCCCTATAGGTATCCCATTATTATTACTATTATGTATTGTGGATGCTGCAAAAAAGGTGATTGTTGAATTTTATACCTTTGCTGTCTCCAAGAGAACATGAAGTGATAATCTCTTTATTTCAGTCTATCTTCAGGATACACACATGTACACACCAAACAAATAATGATGGAAAAGTATATAGTTTCATGCTGATCTTCTTAGCTTCTGTTTAATAATGTCTTTATACCTCAAGGGTGCATTGTAGTCTTGCTCTGTGATGCAATACTGCTAGAAAGATTCATCAGTCATACTTTATGGCTATGGATCTGTTGGACTGGCTCTTTTTCTCTCCCCCACTTTCAACATGTGCAAAATCAATCACTCCTGGTTTAATTCCTTATCTTCAAAATGAAGTTGTCGTTCAAAGTGGTCTGGTGAAATTCAATTCCACAATCCGGTGCTGCTCAAAACCAAACTAAGTACTACCTCTAACACATAACATACATAACATACTACATTTTTAGCTCACCATGGCAATGATATTTTATTAGAGTGACCGGGCAAATTGTTGTTTTTTTTTATTTATTTCATGTGCATATTTCATGAATGTGAGATTTACACAAAAGGGACCAGAAGCTGAAGGCCTACTGCCCTGCTCTATCAGAGTTAGGTCCCTCATATTTGTTTTCAAACAAGAAACAAAAAGAAGATAAAACCCTAATTACACCTAGTAATAAAGAAACAAGACAATATGAACAGCCAAATTAACTTATGACCGCTTGACAAACTTTCAGTCATGTTCAGCCCTCCCACAAGGCAGGGGAATCTCCCATTTCAGACAGCAGAACAGTGTCAGCAGTGACTTCATGTGTCCCACTATCAGGAACAGAATCCAAATAAGGGTTTTATGGGCCATCTCTCTGTGCTCAATAAAATTAGCTTTCCTGAAATTCATGGTTCATCTGGATTAGCCATATTTTATGTATGATGATTCATCATACAATCATGAGTTATACCACTGTATGTTCACTGCCCTCTAAAGTACCAATTACTGTAATTCTAGTGATCAGCTCCTCCCTAATGGTTTGGATCAAGTCAAGGATTGGTTATCCTCCCATCCCTTCCTCCACCTTCAAAAGAGGAAAATATCTCCAAGGCACATCAAATCAAATCTACTTGCCATCATTTTGGTGAAGCAAGGCACCATGTCTAGGGCAGCCAGAATGAAAACTGGACAGGGCTCCTGTACCTTTAATGGCTGTGTAGAACAGGTTATCAACAAGTGCTGCTTGTTACTTTGCTATGTGACAAGCTGAAATTCCCTCTTCTACACAACTTTTAAATAATTCTGTCCATCTTTCACTCTAGCAACACTGTATCAGGGTCTCCCATTAACCTGGCTTCCTCCTCTTTCCAGTAGTATCAGATATCAAGTAGATGGGATCACAGAAGAGACATGTTAGCTGCACTACACAATATCAGAATGTAGTCTCTCTGACTACATTCCTTGCTCTAAAAACAGACCCTCCTCAATGTGAATATGTTGTTTTCCTCCACCTTTTCTTGTTTATACTTATTTCTTTTTTGTGAGGAAATTGAGCACCTGGTTCTACTTAGTTCTGCTTGCTTAGGCAATTTTGCCTGCCGAGCCATTCTCTTTTGCATACCTCATTCTAGCTTTTGGCTTCAGTGTGACTTCTCCCAATATCTCTCTTGCTGATAATTTGTTTGCTTGTTTTTGATCCCTTCCTTGTGGCTTAAAAATCTTAAAGTAACTTGCTAAAGACAATGCATTGACTCTCTGGTGGCTGAGGAACTCATAACACACATTTTACACAGTTGAACTGAGGACTTTACACAAGCCTGCTCAATCACAATTTCAGTGGGATAATAGTCTGTTTGGCTGTACTTATTAATCAACACTGCATCTCTCCCATTGCTGTTTTGCATTTCAATTATTATTGGATCACCTGTTTGTATTGATTGAAATGGCTCAAAATAGCTCCAAACATTGCTCTGTTCCAATGTTGCAATGGGTCCCCCACTGCAATTCTGATATTCTGGCAGTCATGTGGCATGAATGGACATAATTATCATTCTCTCTACCTCTCCCCCTTCCTATTCCCAGGCAGGTTGAGATTGATTTTCCTCCGTTTTTCTTTTCTTTCATATTTTTTTTCTTTTTCTCTCTTTTGTTGTGCATAATTTAGCAATTGCATTAGGAAGGAAGGTTTGGCAAGGAGATGCAGAAGATCGTGGAACCAGGTTGTGCCAAAGCAACACCATAGTCCAATCACAGAGACACATGAAAGTGAATGTTTCAATAACAATATGTTTCCATTTGCTTCCGTAACGTGTTTGTTGCAAGACAACAGACTGGTGTGTTAAAGGTGAACACTTTTTGGCGCTTGGTAGTATGTCCATTTCAATTGCAGATTAATGCCATTTGACAAATGTCCCTACATTTGAAGGAGGTAGAGAGCCAGTATGGTTGGAACATTAGAGTGGGATTCTAGGAAAATGAGCTTTGAATAGCCAGTCAGCTGCTGGCAAGTCCTAGAGGAAGACCATAGCAAACCCCTTTGAACAAAATCTTGCCAAGAAAACCCTGTGATAGGTTCAGCATAGGGACACCATAAGTCAAAAATTACTTGAAAGTACACGACCACATAGACTAATCCAGGTGCTTTCAGCTATATACCCACACACACCCTGGATTTATACAGCAGGAGCTAAAATGTAACACTGAGACATTCATGTTAAACAATAATTTCATTTTCTTACGCATGGGAAGATGGTTTAAGAGGTTAAAGACATACTTTGCAAGCTGAAAGGGCTGAGTTAAAATAATTGGGCAACTTTGTCCAGCAGAATACCAGTAACTGGAAAATTATATTCTAAGCCAGTCTGAATAAACAAACTCAAGAATATTCAAACAGGCAGTCTTCTTCTCTCTCACATACAACCAACAAGAGGTAGGTAGATAAATAAATACAGATATCCTGGAAAAGATTGCTTTGCATTTACAAGCCCTTTCTCTTCCAGTCCATTATTCACTACAATAACATCACTCAGGCAAATCAATAAGCTCTTTCATAAACCTAGCTCTACTCCTGTGTAAAGTAACAGTCTGAACTGTTATCGATTTCTTTGAAGATAAAAACTGAGACGCCTCCACTGTGTCGCACTCCGCACCTCATCCTTTGTAATTACAGGTTTTTTTTCCACCCCAACATGCAGTTTGTGCTTACCGCTAACTGTGGTATTTCTGGTGCAGCTCAACTGTCACATTTATTCAAGCTAATGATCTTGCCAGTACACATATTCTTTCATTCTGCAGTTAGTATTTCCTCCCCAATGTGAAAGGATGAATAGTCATTAAGCCACCATGCCATCAGAGAAGGAGAAAGAGCCTGAACTGGAAAAGAAAACTAGCTGTACTAAAAAATTAGAACTTCCATTATTACAGGGGTCCACAGCTCATAACATCTTTAAGCTAGTTTTCTTACAGTAATTTACTAATTATTGTAATGGCTTTAATTGAGTCTCAGCAGTATTGTTTTGTAAGGCACATTAAAATCTGGGCAGCTGCCATCCGGAAGAGTTCACTTATTTACCTCTGCATCTGCTGTGTTCTGGACTTTTCTGCTTACAATATAAATTGATTATAGATTCATGCTGTTAATATTTTAAACTTCTCACATTTCCAAAGCACAAAGGTACTTTTCTGATACACATTTTGAATTCACATAATGTGGGCACACATATTTGTAAATGCTATTTTCCCCCCCAGAATTGTACAGGTGTAATTGTACAATACTTTCAGATCATACTGTTAAATTCATAGTTATTTGAGCACATGGTCTCTCCTGAATGCAAATAATATCTCATTTAGAGCCTGGAAAAATTAATTTTTTTGGACTAAAATTCCATTAATGTTCACCCAGCAGGATAGGGAAAACTGAAAGTTGTAGTGTAAATATGTCCTTTCCAGAATCTGTTCTCATGAATTGCAACCTTATACTTAACTGAGTCACTGATGTTATTTATATAATTGATAATCTTGCATCTCATCTTCCCACCAAATGGTGGCCAAAAGAAATGATATTTTCACTATTTTCTTTCCTAAAGGGGGGTCATTCATCAATTTCTTCATGAATTTCACCATGCATTTCTCCATGAATTTCTTCATATATCTTTTATATACAGTAGTAATCACCACCAGGTCTCACCCAAGACATTTTGCTTTCTGAGGTGAAAAACAAGATATCCCAATCTATGTATAAGAGTCTACTGGATTCACAGTTAAATCTTCATAACTGGAACAGTTATGGGAAGCCATAGGGAAATGCTACTGTTGTGCCCAGTATTTGCCACCTGGAGCAGTTGCCTGACCTGCCTACTAGAAGGGCAAGCCCTGTTCATCTACTTTTGGAAACTGTTCTCCTGTCTCTTTAACACATATCTTACTTTTAGAAGCCTATAGCTGATCATTGTTCAGAAATAGACTATATGGCTTCATGAGGTACATCTACACTGTAGAATTAATGCAGTTTGACACAACTTTAACTGCAAGTGCTATGCTATGGAACCACAGCTTTGGAAAGTTTTTAGTCTTCTCTGTCAAAAGGTCTTAGCAACTGCCAGAATTCCTTAGCAGTGTGTTTAAAGTAGTGTTTATTTATTTATTATTTAAAACATTTATATTCCATCCTTCTCACCCCACAGGGAACTCAGGGTGGACACAACATATATATGGCAAACATTCAGTGCTTGGACATAAAACTATACATATACACAAACATTACAAACACCTATATCCACTTTAAAATCATCAATCTAACAGTGTAGATGTTACCACACTAGCTTCTTACATTAACACACAAACATTTAACTTGTATCCATATTACGGTATATTATATTATGAAATATTGGTCAGTCTAGCTCTTTTGTTGCTTTTCAGCAATAGGTGATTCTTTAAAAAGTTTGCAACCAATTGTCTGAAGAGCAAATTAAGTGCGATTTGATGTGACCCTTGAGTAAAACCTAGCATTACCTAAGTTGAAAATGAGGGCAGAGATTCAGAAGGTGCCACTTATTGATTTTGAAGGGACATTATATGCATAACTGTATACAATTTTGATTTATATATGAACTCTCATAAATATTCCTTTTGCATGAAAGAAATGCAATATCCACTTAACCTGTTCCCTCAGGAAAAGTCTGGATCAATGAATAACAATACCTTAAAATCGATTCTGATTGCCCACTCAGTAACTGGCAGTAATTAGGACTTCATAAAGAAGATAAATGATTATGATACAGCTATAGCATAGCTGATGTCACTCCTTCCCCATGACATCATTAGTGGATGCTCCAGACAACAGCTAATAATTTGACAATAAAAGTAAACTGGCCAAACACTAAAAATAAATCTTGTTTTGATTGGACTCTGACAACAAATGCAATATTTATTTCTTCCGAAGTGGAAACATATTCTTGGACAGATGATGTTCTCATATTATGTCACTGCAGGAAAGATACACTTTTTGTTATTTACTGTGAAATAATGATGCATTTCAGGAGCATTAACAGACATATTGTGAATAACAGGCAAAGAGTTTTGACATCTAGATGGAAGGAGGAGGAGAGGAGAGTTGTCACATACTCAGTTAGGTAAACCGAGGCCATGTAGACAAAAAAAAGTTGACTCACTGCTCAATTGCTATGACACACAACTGGTTTAGCAGTACAACTAATGCTTCCAGCAATTAATCCTCAATGGCAAATCCCAATATTTATGTCAGAGCTTTCTGGAAGATCCAGTGTAATCCTGCAGGTTCAGAAATATAGATAGCTGGATTGGAATCGATCTGGCCCAATCTGCTATCAACACTTTGCTACGAGCAAGCAGTTGTCTCCTACAGGCCTATTGGCAATATTGTATTTTTGTGAAGTCACATCGGGCATCGAACCATGTGTCCACAAATGTCCTTAGATTAGCTGGCCATGTGGACTGCCAAATGTTTCTGTGGACATTCCCCAGATGCATTGAAGCAGGCCCAGATCTCTTTAAAACAGTTTTTTTGATAGGTGTGGATTAACCCTGACTCAGCCAAAGACAACATCATATGTTAGCTGCATCCAAATACTCAAAGGTATACTGTCAAGACTTGTGAGCAGGAGAAAAGTGTGGGAGGTCACCACTGTTCTATCTACTTGTTAGCAGGATAGAACTGGGACTATCATGAAGGCCTTTTAGAATTGATTGCTTCATGGGCAAAAGAGGGAGGCACATGAGGCACATGCAACTATACCACCACCTTATTCTGATTCTTCAGATGAACCATTGTCCGCATCCTCTGCATAACTCATGTGACCAGTAGAAGAAATAATGTGAGGCACTATTAGGATCACATCCTGCAGTCTTATTTATTTGTTTGCTACATTTTATACCGCCCCTCTCAGCCCGGAGGCGACTTGAGATGGTTTACATGGAAATTTCTGCTGTCCAGATAAAACACAATTAAAACAATCAAAATAATAATTATATACACAACAACAATTAACAGTTAAAAACATAAAAATACAATTCTCAGCATCTTGTTAAAATCACTTTCCGTCACATCGTCATCATTCCATAGGTCTAATTAAACAGTTATATTTCATCTGCAAATGCCTGTTCGAACAGCCAGGTCTTCACTTTCTAATGAAGTGTCAGGAGGGAGGGGGCTGATCTGATGTCACTAGGGAGGGCGTTCCAAAGCTGAGGATCCACCACTGAAAAGACCCTGTCTCTCGTCCCCGCCAATCGCATCTGCGAAGAAGGCGGGACGGAGAGCAGAGCCTTTCTGGATGATCTTAAATATCTCAATGGTTCATAGGGAGAGATGCATTTGGTAAGTTGGACAAGAACCATTTAGGGCTTTAAAGGCTAAAACCAGCACTTTGAATTGTGCCTGGTAGCAAACTGGCAGCCAGTGGAGCTGACACAAAAGAGGAGTTGTGTGCTCTCTGAATGCCACTACTGTTATCAACCTGGCTGCTGTCCGTTGGACCAGTTGCAGCTTCCGAACAGTCTTCAAAGGCAGCCCCACGTAGAGAGTGTTGCAGTAATCTATTCGGGATGTAACCAGAGCGTGGACTGCCATGGCCAAGTCAGACTTCCCAAGCTACGGGCGCAGCTGCGACACAAGTTTTAACTGTGCAAATGCTCCCCTGGTCACCCCCGAAACCTGGGGTTCCAGGCTCAGCGATGAGTCCAGGATCACACCCAGACTGCCAACCTATGTCTTCAGGGGGAGTGTAACCTCGTCCAACATGGGCTGTAACCCTATGCCCTGCTCGGCCTTTTGACTGACCAGGAGTGCCTCTTTCTTTTTCTTTTTTAATTCATAGTTTTTTATTGGTATATTTTACAAGCTTCATAAAACAACATGATAGAAAGGAGGGGGGAGAAGTGCTGAGTATAGATGAAAGAGGATATGTGGATAAAGCACAGAAGGGCTGGGGGCGAGATAGGATTGGGTAGGATAAGACTGGGGAGGGGGAGAAGGGGGAATAAGAAAGTGCTAACAGAAATGAAAAGAAAAGAAGTATAGTTGCTTCCAGTCAGGGTATCCAGGTGACCAGTCCTAGCTTGGTAATTTTTGTGTCTTCATACTGGGTTTCTTTCACCCCTGTTTATTGTTTCAGATTTCTATAGTAGATTAAAATTTTCCCGTCTTCAGATAGCACATGGTGGGCTTCCAATCTGTTCTATTCTTAACATCTGTGTTGCTAACCAAACTTTTTAGAATATCCATGTCGATGAATTCGGCCAGTTTGATGGTCCACTCTGTTGGCATCAGGGGGTTTTCTTGCTTCCACTTCCTTGCTAACACCACCCTTGCTGCTGCCGCCATAAAATAAAATATTTTGTCTTTGTTTCTTTCCAGAGTTCCATTTGTTAAGTTTAATAGGAAAGCCTCAGGTTTGAATTCTATCTTTGTTTCGAGTATCCTTTGAGCATGTAGATGGATAATCTTCCAGAATTTTTGGGTTTTGTGGCAAGATCACCAACAATGAAGAAATGTCCCAGGCTGGTCTTTACACTTCCAGCATTTGTTGTTGGTATTCTTGTAAAATTTAGATAGCTTTTGTGGGGTCAAGTGCCACCTGTAAAATATTTTGTACCAGTTTTCTTCTACTGAAGTTGCCCCTGCAAATTTTTGGTTTTTCCTCCAGACTGCCTCCCACTCACTCAGTAGAATTGAGTGCTTGAAGTCCTGTGCCCATCTGATCATATTGTCTTTCACCACCTCCGTCTCCGTGTCCCATTCCAATAGTTTGTTGTATAGCATTCTTATTTGCTTCTTTTCTTTTTTTAACACGAAGTCCCAGGATGTTTCGTGCTCGGAGAAGTTGTTTTGTTTGTCTGCTCTAAAATAGTCTTTGACTTGGGCATACTGGAACCATGAAAGAACTATACCCGATGCATTGAGTTCTTCTTGGGTCTTGAGTTTCCATTCTTTCCCAACTTTTTTTAATAAGTTCTTGTATGTGGGCCATTCAGTTGGTGTCAATTCTCTCTTATACTGCGCCTCTGTTGGAAAAATCCACAGAGGGGTAGCCTGGTAGAATCTTCTCTTGTATTTGCCCCAAACTTTCATCAGGGCTGCTCGAATATGATGATTAGTGAAGCTTCCCTCTACTTTGGCCTTATCATACTGTTGGCGAAGAACCAAGAAAATGCTTCACAGCAGGCTACCGAGTTGTCAGGGCAATAGGCCTATGACAACTCGAAACAGTTCCGCCGGACGGTTCTTTGTGGACACAATATTGGCTGCCAGAAAAGATTTCTTTGCAGCCTTTATTGCCGCGCCGTATGCCCTTTGAAAGGCATCAAGGCGTGTTTGATTTGGCCCTCTCGGATCCGACTGCCACATGCTCTCTGGGTCCCTCTTCCTTCGTTTCATCGCTGCCAGCTCCTCGTTGAACCTGGTTTAGCTCGGCTACTTGAGAGGGGCGGTTCCAGAGCAACAGTGTCTATTGTCCTAGTCATCTCTCCATTCTAGAGAGTGACCAGAGCATCAACAGGATCACCAACCAAGGTGGTGGGAAATTCCCCAAGCACCATCAGGAATCCATCAGGATCCATAAGCTTCCTAGGGCAGACCATCTTAATGGGCCCTCCACCCCTCCAGAGGTTAGAGGATGCAGTGAGTCTAAACCATGTTTGGTCCATGGCAGAGGAGCAATGGTCAGCAACTCCCACCACCATCATTCTCCCATCCCTGACAGAAAACCAAGTCAGCACAGTGGGTAGGGCCAGATACCTGTTGGGACAGCCCCATGGTCGCCATGGAAGACATGAAGTCCTGAGCCGCTCCTGAAAGAGTGGACTCGGCATGTATGTTGAAGTCCCCCAGCACAATAAGTCACTGGGACTCCAACACCAGGCCTGAGACCACCCCGGCTAGCTCAGGTAGGGAGACTGTAGAGCAGCAGGGTGGACGGTACACTAACAGAATCCCTATTCTGTCCCGGTCACCTACCCTCAGGTGGACACTTTCAAAATTGGTAGACTGTGGGATGGGGCACCTGGTCAGGGAGATAGAATCCTTATAGACCACTGCAACCCTGCCTCTTACTTAAAAAACAAAATTTAACTATTTCTCTTTCAACAATAAAGACAAGAGAAAGTAAAATTTGGGGAATAGTTTTGACTAGTTTTGAAATATAATTTCCTTTTTATGGTCTCAGAATGATGAGAGGGTCTAAAAACAACTAGAGATCTTTGGAGGGAAAGAAAAATAATGTTATTCAATAGAAATAATTTATTAGATTTGCATTAGGTCATTTTTCTTCTTCTTTGGTACACCATCCAAACTTAAATACCTAGTGACAAATGCAGTAAATAAATAAATAAATAATAGTGACCTTATCTGGATTGGATACACATATACACAAAGAGTGGGACATTTGGCATTCATTGGGTTTGTTAGCATAATGTGGGAATGTGGTACCCATTGTGAAATGGAAACTTGCTGAGACAGAGCCAAATTCTTTTTCAAGGGAAGGACAAAATCTATTTACATCTGCATATAAATTCGAATTTAGTATATAAATATAAATCTGTTGATTGGCTACATGGAAGAACAAAATATTTAAAATAGGCCAAATACAACCTAAGTTTTTGTTTTGTTTTTTTTTGTTTTTTGGCCATTACAACATTTGAGATATGCAACTATCACTAGCCTACTGTGAATAGCATGAAGTATGGGAGAAAAAGCACAGAATATGCTAAAGGAAGCAGCCGGGTCTAGCATGCTTTAAGTCGATTTATTGAAATTTGACTACACTAAATAAAATATTACCTAGTTGCGGCTCTGGTCCCCAAGACAAACTCAAAATGAACAGCAGTTGTTACCATGCATGGCACATAAATCTAACAGAAACTTAATATAGCATGTTAATAAAAGAACCACCAGGAGTTACTTTGAAAGCATTATATATTTTGCTTTCCTGTGGCCCACAGAGAAGAGGGAAATTTTCTGCCTATAACTAAAGTCTCCCCAGAAATTCCTTTCCTTGGTATATCATCCTGCATGCCTATGCCTCACTTCAATATTTAAATGGTACAGTAAATCAATATTTCAGTTGCACAATCTTCTTTTGCAGTTTTCAGACCAAAAAGGGGTGTGTGCATGTGTGCGTGCATCTTATACTGCATTTCTATACCTCCTTATCTGGGTAACTCACTGAATACACTATGAAAAAATCCAGTACAAGATTATATAGTTGAAAGATCAAAGAAATAAAAAAAAATTAAAACCAAAGACTACAGTGAAGTATTGTATTGTATATAGCAAGCTGTGTAAAAAAATTAATTTATGATGGAGGTATTAAGGGAGAAATCAATTGAGTTTGTTTAGACTTGGCCAAATTTTCAACAGGATTCGGTTTTTGTGAAAAGAAAATTACATCAAAAAATTTCTACATCCCTTTCTAAAAATGGAATTAAATTTTGTTTACTACAATATTACTAATTTTGGAAGCCAACTGCAATTATAAATTGCATTTCCTGTTTTGCTTTCCCAATCTCTTTTCTAACTTTTTGTGGAGGAGTTAATGGTGGGAAAAACTGGTTGGTGAGAGGTAAGCATTCCTGACAGGAACTGGTTCTTTCCCAGGTTAATTTTCATTGTTAAATAAGATCTGTGTCATTATTAGCCCACCGTTGGGTAACAGAAGTTTATTCAAATGCATTACTGGGGGGGTGGGGGGCGGAATGTCCATGGCCCTGGTGCCAAATATAATGAGAATGATTGGAAATGTGGACCATCAACTAACAATGACTTCACCAGGGGAAAATGTGTAGCTGGTTATTGCAATCTCTCCATGATGAGTGGTATTAAGGGGATCACTGCAGGACAAATATGAACCAGGGAAATACGGTGCTAAGGTGAATGTTTTTCATCAGTGTAGACAAGCCCTGGATGATAAACGCTAGAGTCACTAGTAACAGGAAAGCCCCTGAATCTCCTGTTCAATGAATGAGAATGATAAAAACACAGTAAATGAGCAAATGTTATAGTACTACCCAAAACATAGGCTTAAAATATTGCCAAAATATATTTGCCCTTTTGCACCAGCCTTGTAATAGGCCCATAAAATTTACTATACAGCAACAATACTTCCTAGCCTGTTTCTATTTACAACAGAATGGAGTTTTGTTTCACTGCACTGAGAGCCCACTTCATTTATATCACAGGTGGGAATTGTGTAACCCTACAGATGTTATCAGAGTGCAGCTGCCAAGAGCACTAGGGCTTTTTCCCACCATGAAATAATAAAAAGTTTAATGTGGCACTAGAGCTCTCTGGCTAAGCATTCAAAATACCTCACATTCAAGTGCACATCCTAGGATTGCATAGGATGTTGCCATGGCATTTAAAGTTGAATTATTATTTGAAAGGGGCCCTGGGACATGGAGAGATTACTTGATTCCCAGTCTAGTTGTGTCCCTCCTTCAAGAGTCTTCCCACTTGCACATGTGTAATCCTTGTGGCTATTAGGATAGTGGTATACCTTTACTTTTCACTGTGCTTTTCAAATAGTGGCACTATGCTCCATTTTTTCCTCCAACCAGATTTTACTTCTGTATCTTGGTCCTATTTTTGTTTGTCTTAAAGGTGTTAATGTGGTCTCATTAGGGAGGAGTTCAGCCCCCCATCAGATTACGAGCCATGTACAAGAACCAAACTAGTCATGAGGTATCTTTGCAACTGAAATGTTCACAACAAAACTATCTCCCTTATATTCTATATTTATTGTGATATTTCCTTACAAGCTTTCAGGAGCCATGCCTACATGGGCCAAAAAAACCCAGGCTCACCTTGTAACTGCTGTGAGGCATACACATGGCTTTGCAGCAGAAGCACTGCTTCATATTATTGAACCAGTGCAAGAAGATCCATAATTTATTCTGGATCTGGACCATCCAGTGTGCACACCTCAAACAGACCCAGCACTGTGTCACTGTTTTGAAACAGTTCCCAAGAAGAACCCTGCTGGCTGTGTGCCCTATGGAAGCAATGTCACCAACAAGGTTCTGCCAGTTAGCTGTTTTTGGCTGGTGAAACAATGGGAGAGCCCCAAAACACTCTCAGTCTTGCTGGCCACCTAGACACCAAAGGGATCCAAGGGTGCTTGTGTACTGCATCTAGGGCAGCTCCAGATTATTTCAGTAGGTGTAGATGTAGCTAGTATTAGAAAGTTTGAAACAGAAAGGAAGGAGAGTGTTGATACTGAGGAAATAGTTTTTTCAGTCAGTATCAGGAGGGTGAGGAATAATTGGTAACTAAAGTTTCAACAAAGCCTAAAATCTAAGTGTGCCCTAGTTTTTCTCCCCAAAACAGGAATAATTAATTCACATCACTCTGAATGTTGTGAAATTTAAATGCAAGAGCATACCTAAGTGTTGAACTAATGCCAGTGCAACTCATTTTGCAGAAAACACACAAGGAGTTAATAAACAGCACTAGAACCTTTGAAAATATTTTGGTTGTTTCATCAAAAGCCACTCGAGGCATCTTAAATTACTTTTTTTCTTTCAAAGCAAGTTACTGACTATGACACCAGCTGCTCAAGGCACCCTTCAGCCGTGCCTGCAACTATTGTGGAGTCAAATTCTGCGGCACCTTTTTTCTACATTTACCCTAGCAAAGAAATGTGGTAGAGATAGTTGAAGTCCCTCAGGTACTTACCATGCAGCAGTGCTGATACTAGGAGCAAAATAGATCAAGGAAGGAGAACAAATCCCTGCTTTGCTTTGCTCTCACTTTGAAGCTGGGAGGAAAGTCATTTTTCATTATTACAGGTACTAATCTCAGCAGATTTGCCTCATTATCTGAAGAAAATGTCCTTTCTTATTATGAGAAAGATCAGATAGACAAGAATGGTGGGGGAAACAACTTTCTAAAGAAGTGGCCAGCTTACATCATGTGAAGAAACAGACATCAATTGCTAATTGCCTGTGTCCCGCAAATATTTTCCTTGCCACTCCCTATCCTATTAAAAATCAGAATTAAAAGGCATTGCAGAAAGGTGTAAAGTCTTTGATTTAAAGTGAGCACCCCCTCCATCCTCAGGAGTGTTTATGTAGGAGATTCAGCATCACATTTTTGAACATTTTCGTTCCCACAAAACATCTGTGTTATGCACGAACCCCATAAACAGATGTTTTGGTTAGTGTTTGTACTATCATTCCATTCTACAAAACCGTAGTTTTCAAATACTGGCAGTAGTTTGTGCTGTAGTGCCCCTACCTCACAGTCCCATCAGACAGGTACTTGCATTGTGTGATCTCTCTTTGACTAATTACTTCTGAGTGGTTCAGAATCAGATATGTGACTAATCATTTAAAATAGCCACTTCCCAAAGGCAATCCACATGCTTGCAATATGTGGGCTGCCTGTAATTCTTTCCTTCCTCTCCTGTGGGAACCCCCTACCACCACCAAAATATGATACCACCATCCTCCCAGACTGTAGGAGCTTGTGGTGGAGAAGATAACACATAGTGATGACCCTCTTCATGTACTATCTTTTCTATTGCAACCATGCTCTCCCAGCTCACCATAAAGTAGTTTGCTGAGCTGTAAAAACACAATTTAGATGGAGGGGAGAGCTGGCAGATTCATCACAAAATGCCAACACGCTCTATATGAATTGTGTTCCTGCCCCTGCCAAGATACTTGGCTCTGGGAAAGGGAGAAGAAGATATTAATCAGTGTGTTCCTCTGCTCTTTCCAGTTGGGAAGTCTGACATTATGGGATAGAGATGCAGTATGCCTCTCTGAATAGAGATAAAACAGTGATGTTAATTTGACTGTATAATCTGAGTGGCATGAAGGCTGTATTTGTATTCATGTATTGGAAGGGAAGGGACAAAGAAAGAAATGAGTGGCAGATCTTATTGTGTATATTTTTGTGTAAGAAAAATTGTGGTGGCTGAGGTGAATGCTCACTCTGCCCTCTAGTTCAGGGTCTATCTGATGCTCTCGATAGATGAAATAGGAGAAGGGAGAAAAGCAGATGCTGTCCTTGATGAACAAGAGTGAAGTCTATTCCTTCTTTCTTAGCTCGACAAGGGCAAAAGAGATTGTGCCTGGCTGCTTCTGCCCCCAACTTGTCAGTTTCCAGGAAATAGAGCTGTATCTAGAAACCATATAACGGAACTGGAAAAGGTACAAAGAAGGGCAACAAAAATGATCCAAGGGATGGAGCAGCTCCCTTATGAAATCAGGTTGCAACGCCTTGGTCTTTTCAGCCTTGAAAGACGGTGTTTAAGAGATGACTTGATCGAAGTGTATAAAACCATGCATGGGATAGAAAAGGTGAATAAAGAAAAAAAATTCTCTGTCACACAACACTAGGACTAGGGGGCACTCCCTAAAGCTCCAAGGTAGGAAAGTTAGGACAAATAAAGGGAAATATTTCTTCACCCAGAGGGTCATTGGGTTATGGAACTCACTTCCAGAGGAGGTTGTGACAGCTGTCAGCCTGGACAGCTTCAAGGCAGAATTAGACAGATTCATCGATGCCTCCCTTAACCCTGCGAGTTCCCAATCGGAGTAATTTCCTCCTGTTTCCCAGGCTGTCCCTCCGCTTCTGAGGGACAGCCTGGGAAACAGGAGGAAATTACTCCGAATCAAGGCCTCGAGCTGCTTCCAAAGCACGCTTTGGAAGCAGCCCGGGGCCGAGTTTCCTACTGTTTCCCAGGCCTTAGCGGGGAAAGGGCTGCCGTGCGGGAGGCCCCTCTTCGCTAAAAATAAGCCGACCCAAGCCTGGGTCGGCTTATTTCTTGCGGGGAAGGGCCCCTCCGGCGTGGCAGCCCCCTCTTCCCCGCTAAGAAATAAGCCGACCCAAGCCTGGGTCGGCTTATTTCTTAGCGGGGAAGAGGGCTGCCTGGGTCGGCTTATTTCTTAGCGGGGAAGGGCCCTCCCACGCGGCAGCCCTCTTCCCCGCTAAAAAAATAAACCGACCCAAGCCTGGGTCGGCTTATTTCTTAGCGGGGAAAGGGCCTCCCGCGCGACAGCCCTCTTCCCGCTAAGAAATGACGGCCCAAGCCTGGGTCGGCTTATTTCTTAGCGGGGAAGGGCCCTCCCGCGCGGCAGCCCTCTTCCCCGCTAAGAAATAAACCGACCCAAGCCTGGGTCGGCTTATTTCTTAGCGGGGAAGGGCGCTCGCGCGCGGCAGCCCTCGTCCCCGCTAGGAAATAAGCCACCCAAGCCTGGATCGGCTTATTTCTTAGCGGGGAAGAGGGCTGCCGCTGCTGGGGGTTTTCCGCGCTAAGAAATAAGCCGACCCAGGCTTGGGTCGGCTTATTTCTTAGCGGGGAAGAGGGCTGCCGCGGGAGGGCCCTTCCCCGCTGAAATGCCGACCCAGGCTTGGGTCGGCTTATTTCTTAGCGGGGAAGAGGGCTGCGCGCGGAGGCCCTTTCCCGCTAAGAAATGCTTCGACCCAGGCTTGAGTCGGTTTATTTCTTAGCGGGGAAGAGGGCTGTCGTGGGGGGGGCCCTTCCGCTAAGAAATGCCGACCCAGGCTTGGGTCGGCTTATTTCTTAGCGGGAAGGGGCCTCCCGCACGGCAGCCCTTTTCCGCTAAGGCCTGGGCCTGTACTCGGCGGGCTGCTTCCGCTTTGGAAGCAGCAGGTTTGATTGAGTATTTCCTCCTGTTTCCCAGGCTGTCCCTCAGAAGCGGAGGGACAGCCTGGGAAACAGGAGAAATTACTCGATTGAACCGCAGGGGTTAAGGGAGGCATCGATGCCTCCTTAAACCCTGCGAGTTCCCAATCGGAGGAATTTCCTCCTGTTCTCCAGGCTCTCCCTCCGCTTCTGAGGGACAGCCTGGGAAATAGGAGGACATTACTGAATCAATCCGAGCTGCTTCCAAAGCGCTTTGGAAGCAGCCCGGGCCAGTTTCCTACTGTTTCCCAGGCCTGGGTCGGGTTATTTCTTAGCGGGGGGCCTCGCGCCTCTGCCTCTCTCTAGCCCGATGCATGGATCGAGGCTAGAGAGAGCAGGATTTCTCCTCTCTCGCAGGCCTGTCATTGGCGAGAGAGGAGGAGGAGGCCCTCGCTCACCCCATCCATGTTTCTTTGCCTCTGATTGGCTAAAGGAAAGGTGGAGTGAAGGGGAGTGTATGTCCACCTGGTATCCATCAGCCAATGACAAAACACGACTAAGGGCAAAGAAACCATACAAATGCTTTACGACCCAGATACAAAAATAGTGCCGTAAAGAAAGTCTACTTCCTGGTTCGCGACAGCGATACGTAAAACATCAAAAGTCCCATTACATACGAATCTCTAACGAATCCATTTAATTTCCGTTTCATTTTTACCATGCCTACTGTGTACAACTAGTGGGCCACTGTGTGACACAGAATGCTGGACTAGATGGGCTGAGGCCTGATTCAGCATGGCTCTTCTTATGTTCTTATGTTCTTATAGTGCCCTTGTGTACCTGCATCAGTGGTATTGTACAAGGAGATACTAGATAATAATTTGATCAACAGCTATGCAAATATTCATGTTGGTGTAAATAAGGTTATAGCAGTATTAATGACAACAGGATTCTGTCATTTTTCTGCACCCCAAACTCTGCCTATCAGGCATATGTTTTCCCAAATTACTTGCCCCATGGGTATTACCTGGACCTCTCAATCTGTTCCCACCATAGATTCTCTGAAGGAGAGGTCTCACAGGAAAATGCATTTTCATATGAGCCAAGCAGGTTCTACTTTTCTCCTCTATCTCCCATTCTTCTACTAAGGACTTTATCACATTGGCATATGGATTCACCACACATCATGGCGAATCTATGGGCTCCCAGCAGGGGGTGTGGAGAACCCTGGCATATTTATGTATTTGTTTGTTTATTATTTAAATTATTTTAAACATTTATATTTCACCCTTCTCACCCCAAAGGGGACGCAGGCATATATACGGCAAGCATTCCATGCTGGAACATAAAATAACTATAAATATACACAAACACTGAAACAATTCCATCAACTTTAAATCAGTTGTTTGAAACCATCACTTACAGCTTGCTTCATACCAAGGGGGAAGCATCCGCCACCTGGCTTCTTCTCCATTGTTTCAAAGGCAACACGGGTGCTGGCGTGGTGATGACATATGCTGCTTGCTCTCCGGTTTCACCATGGAACCAGGCTAGAAGAAGATGTGCTGGTGTGTAATGAGCTCTGTGGCAAAAGGGAATAGCAAGCAGCATATGACAGACAAATTGCCCCATCTGATGGGGACATAAGACTCCACACAACTTCAGGGGACTCGTGAAAACAATAATTAAGGAGAGTATAAAGGCTGAGGGGGTAGAGATCTTTCAGTCATAAGATAACAGGGTCTTCTGTCATTTCTTTGCATTGCACAAACAACCACAGGTTGTTATTTATTGTTTCATCATTTCATTGCTTTTTCATTTCTTCATTTTGGAGTTGTATACAGAACCAGTATTCCATTTTTCACCTGTCCATGTTCAGTGACCTCCAATGACAACCACTCATCACTGTTGTTGTTTGTCCAGATACAATTCATTCAAGCATAAGAGGGCAAAATTCATTTCAGTCAGTGCTCTTTATCCAGTGGGTCAGCTTCTATTCTTCTGCTCCCCTGGATGCATAAATTATTATTTGGAAGTAAGTCCAGATGTGCTGAGTGACAGCTTTTTTTCAAACAAGCATGTCTCTCTATTGGCATAAACCAAAGAAACAGATGTTTTCTGCATCACAGGAGTTGCTAAATGAGCTAATGCACTGCATTATCACTGGAAATCAGGAACAAAGCCTCTTTTATTCCTATCTGTCTCTACGATTTAAAAAATGTGAATTGTGTTATGATTTTGTCAATATTGTGCAAAGCCTTCACAATCTAAAATAAATTACTCTATGATCTCAAGGCTCCTATTGATTTTCTAATGATCTCAAATAGAACACATTCCATTTTCAACTCTCTGGCAAATTGCTTGCTCCCTAGAGAATTCCTATTGGATTTCTATTAAAGAGAAGGTTAAAACCATTCTCCCAGAAATCTAGGAGAAAGGGAAGGTGGGGCAATAAGCCTTTTGCATGGGTTGAGCTCTCAGTAAATGGGCATTTAACCTCTGACCAATGACGCCAAACCCTTTTCTGTTCTATTAGTCCAACAGCAAGCTACTATAATTAAATAAAAAAATCCTCCTATTTAGAGCCTTGCCGAATACATCCTGGGAATTAAAGCATATGGTAAAGATTGGAAGGAAGAAGACTTTCCATATGCTAATGACCCTTGATGTCTGAAATAAATTAGATCCATTAGAGTTTATGCTCAATAAAAGAAAGACTTTAAGCACTCCAAAGTTAGTGACTCGAGACCGATTTTTGGCTCTGAAATTCAATCTGCCTACTTATTAATTCTTAGTGAGACTCCTGAGCAGACAGGAGATGCAAAATTATAATACTGTGCTGAATCAGAATTTTTAAGCACCATGGGTTTCCTTTTGCTTTTCTTTTTTTTCTCCTTTTAAATTAAACCATTCTTCATGTATGTGTGTATGTTTTTTTAAAGCTCCCTTCATTAATTTGATTTTGTTCCCATCTTTTTTTTCTTTTAAAGGTTTCATTTACCCTATATCAACTGAACAGAGAACACAGAATGAATATGGATTTTCTTGTAAGTCCTGTTTGATATTATGTTCTTGGATGCTAATTTCCTGGTCCAAGATTTACTTTCTGTCTAGTTCTATGTGCACCAAGAAGAGAAGTTCTGCATCCAGAGAGAGTTGTTCTTTGCTTGCTTTAATGAAATAGCCTAGTTGCTGTATAAGGAAAACGGTGTAGATAATGGGACAAAAGAGGAAATAGTCAGGAAACCAGGCGAAATTAAGAACTGGAGAAGACTAGGGTATTTAGATCCTCAGCCAAAGTAGGAAACTTGGACATACAAAATGATTTTTGGTTTGGTTTAGGGAAGGGAAGACAGCAAGATGAACTAGTTTCCTGGTTTATTTTGCTTCCATCTTCCTATGAGTATCTGCTGACTGACAGATGGAATACAATAAATAGCAAATGGAGCCTATAAATTTCATTACTGCAGAGTAGATTGAACTTGATCGTTCCTTTTTGGACATCTCTCTGTTTTTAGCTGCACCACTGGGAATTAAAGAAAGTGGAGAACAAAACATTGAAAAGATTAGGATTTTTTAATGCTCTCTGTAGGCAGAAAGTAAAAAAAGATACTGATACATTTACACTGTCTAATCTCAGCCTGCTTAAAAATAATGATAGGATTTCTTTTTCTAACACCAAAAGTCTGCATCAAGTTTCACATCACGTAATCAAACCTTTTGGAAGGATATCCGGGGAGATGGCAGTGGGGAGAAGAGTGGCATTAAGTATTACACTGGGATTAGTGAAGGAGATGTGTTACAAGCAGACAGCACAAAGTTTCTCAAGCTGGCCCTGTTCCCACAGGAGAACTACAGAAAACCCTGTCTTGCTTGTGAGATTTTATAGAATTCTACTCTCTGCTGAAGCCAGAGAACAGATAGAACTAAGTGAAGAAGCTAGAAAAGGTTGGGTAGGAAAGCTCTCATTTCTCAATTTAAGATCTGGAATATGGAAATACTAGTATTGGCCTACTTAATGGAATTATTGAAATACTTGGACAGTGGTGTCAAACCTTTGGTCTTCCAGATGTTTTGTATTTCAGTTCCCAAAATTCCTGACCATTGGACATACTGGCTAGGACTTCTGGGAGTTAGATTCCAAATACCATGAGGACCAAAAGTTGGACACCACTGGACTAGAGCTTCTGTCTCTCTGAGATATTTTGGGTTCCAGATCACAAAAGACTCTACTAGCATGTTTAATAGTGAGGGGTTATGAAAACTATAATTCAAAACATCTAAAATTATTTTGGTTACCCAAGTGAGAATAAGAGTTCATGTGAAGCACTTTGAACCTTCAAAATATGTTTCTGTGCATTATTTGTTTGTATACTTGTATTGTTTGATTTATGATGCCCATTGTAAAGACCAAAGCAAAACAAAAGTTAAAAGTGTCTTACAGTGGACTTAGTATTACTTTGTTATAGAAACAAAATTACTGAATGAAAATGCCAGAAAAACAAAACATCATAAGAGAGCTCAAAAATGAGCATATAATATAATATATGGCCTGGATTTCCTTTAAGGGAGGACTCTGAAACTGCAAAAACTAAAGTGAGGAAACATCTAAAGATAGTAAAAATTAATGTGCTGGACCATTAAAATAGATGTTGTTATAATTCTACAACATATTTATTATTAGTGTGATCTTTAAATTGCACTTTCAACATTACAATTGGTTTATTGTGTGTGAAATATATTGTGGTTTTTTTTCTTGGAATGTGTTTTATTGTAATCTTTGTCCTGGAAAAAGAGGGCTAAATAAAAAATAAGGACATAAAGGATAAAAAAAAGATCCTTTCAAAAGTTGCCACATATCTTGCTTCGGAGGCCAAGGTATTTGGGAAAGTGCTTTTAACACTGGACTCAGTTCATGGTCGGACACAAAAACCAAAAGGGAGACCATCCCCTAGTTCTCTTTTGTGTGAACATAATCCTTGCTTCATCTCATTGCTCAAGTCTAGTAAGTTATTCAAAGCATGCTGACATTTCACTTTGTGTTGTTGATGCCACTTCTTTTGTTTATCTTCAACAGGCTGGCTGGATTGTGTCTGTCAGATTAAATTCAAAGGGGAAGCAACATTTCTTAGCTTTGCTTATGTTCTTGCTCAGTTGCTGTAGGTTTTCATTGTTTGAGAGATGGCAGACTTCTTGAATTCTGTCTATTTGCACATGGAGGTAGAGGACTGATTTGGGGGCCTAGCATCCCCATTCCTCCAGGAACTAGCCTAATGACTGCAGTTGTGTCTTTCTTTCTCCTGGAAACCTGCCAGTGTCTTGATAGCCAATGACCTGGGGAGGGACCAGCAATGGCATACCCCCCACTCTCCCAATATGGACAGTCCTAACTAATCCTCTGCTATCTTACTTTTTCAGCTTGCTTGAAAATGTCCCCATTTCTCTCTCCTCTTCCCACATTCCACTCATGTTCTCAGCTACCTCCAATGCCAGAAATGGAGCTCAAAGTATAAATTAGTTTATACTCAATTGGTCCAGAATGGGATAGGAAAGAGGACTAACAGACTAATGACATTTCCAATAGGCCCATGCAAAAGCAAACTCCTCTAGCCCCTTTTAGCTTGTGTTGTCTTTCTTATTAATAATGTTTGCCATCTTGACAACTCTCTGTTGTTGCTTAGTTACTTGTATACTTTTTTCTATGACATTTTGGAGGGTAGGCACTGGTTTAAGGACCACCACTATGAGTAGCATTGATACAGAAAACTTTATTTCAAAATTGCTTTCAAAGAACATGAGCTAGACATTTTTAAAAACTTTTTAGTGGGAGTAGAAAGATAATGTTGCGTCAAAAAATTATTTTTTTCAAAAACGGTTACACTACGAAAGATTCCTAAGGGCTTCCAGCCTGTTGCAAGGATTATAATAGCCAGTTATAGCTTTAGCACACCAGAATTGGGAGTTTTCAACTCTAAAGGTACCATTCCTTGTGATTTATGTTCCCAAGATCCAAAAAGGAACTGCTGAGTTATCCATAACAATGATTATGTCAAATATAGAGCAGACTGGATTGCCCTTGCATTTGATTTTTTGTTTAAGATATATACTGTACACCCTACTCTTCAGACACAATGTTTCCCTGAGTGAAGTCTCTTATATTTTTGCTTTCTCATATGTACATAAAGGCACATGTATCTGTCACACAGACACACTGATGGTCACAATTGTGAATGATGTGATTTTAGGACCTATGATGACATTTCTCAAATAGATTAACTTTCACCTATTCGGAGAGTAATGCTGCCCTCTCAAATGCACTTGGTGTCAGGTAGTCTCTCAATATCAAATAATTACTTACCTTCAGAAGGACACACAACAGGGATGCAGAAATGGATTCAAGACCTTGCAGCAAACCCAAATGTCAACTCTGCCCACACATATACATTGGAAATGTCATCACAGGACCTATTCACATCACACTCAATATTAGAGGTGTCTTCACTTGGTCATTCTCTACTGTGATAAACCATCTTCTCACAACAATGCTTTTCAGCTCTCTAAATTGGCCAAACAATCCGTTCTCTGCGGCAGATGAGAAATGGACATAAATCAGACATTAGAAATGGAAATACACAAACATTATTGCAGAACACCTCAATCTGCTTGGGTATTTTATCTCTGACCTCAGAACAGCCATCCCTGAACAAAAAAAACTACAAAGGAAGATTTGAAAGAGAAACAGTGGAATTGAGATATATGTATACACACACACACACACACATACACACAAACTCGAGTCCAGTAACAGTGGGTTTAACAGAACCACATGTATTATAACACCAGTTAGCACCCCAACCTCATGAGTGGTCCCTTGATCAGTTTATTGCATTTCCTTTTTGGTTCCCAGCCAGCATCACGCTACATGCCAATGATCTCTTCCACCATTCATATGGTTATCTACTCATCTTGTCCTTCAGCAACATCTTCCTTCCTGTATTGGTCTCTTAATGGCCCTCTTTAAAAGTGAATTTGTCACTCCTTATCCATAACCACCAATTTCCATTACCATAGATATTGACACACACAATCTGCCTATAAAAGTCAGTTCTAAGTACTTTATTTGATGCATTTCAGGAAGTAGATTTGGTCTACAAATGCTTATGCTAACAACCTCAGTATTACAGGGTGCATCCTCACTATAGAATTAATGCAGCTTGATGCCAATTTAAGTGTCATAACTCAATGCTTTGGAATCACGGAAGTTGTAGTTCGATAAAACATCAATATTCTTTGGCAGAGAAGGCTACTTATGTTTCCACTGCAATGAGCCATTGCAGTTAAAATTGTATCAAACTGTATTAATTCTACAACACCCTAAATCAGCCTCCAAGGTGCTACAAGAACCTTTTGCATTTTGTAAGAACTGATATTAATATTATATTTTTCTGAAAATTCCTGATAATTTTGTGTTTTCTTTTTTTCCTAGCTGCTCCTGACTCAGATGATGTTGCTCTTTATGTCGGCATTGTGATAGCTGTCATTGTGTGTCTGGCTATTTCAGTGATCGTTGCACTGTTTATCTACCGGAAGAACCATCGGGACTTTGAGTCAGACATTATAGATTCCTCAGCACTAAATGGTGGTTTTCAACCTGTTAATATCAAGGCTGCAAGGCAAGGTTAGTTTCTGTTCAATGCTGAGCAAATTCAAGAAAATGCTATACAGAAACACCCAAAAGTTCAAGTATTTTATTTATCATGTCAGAAATGAACTGAGAGTACAGTTATAATGTATTAAAAAGAAACCACAATCAAAGTTAAAATCTTGGCATTATACTAATTTTCCTTTGAACAGAAGCTGGCCACTTAGAGTGCCTCTGGTATCGCTGTAAGGTCTTCCATTGTGCATGTGACAGGGCTCAGACTGCATTGTAGTAGGTCTGTGGTCCACACTCTTATGTTGTGGACTCCACTTTGTAGCCCCATTTCTTAAGGTTGGCTCTGCATCTTGTGATACTGGCGTACAGTGTGTTCAGTGCCTTCCAAGCCACCCAGTCTTCTGTGTGCTCAGGAGGGAGTTTCTCATCTGGTATCAGCAACTGATTGAGATTCTAGGTTTTAGCCTGCCATTTTGGACTTCCGCTTGCTGGGTTGTTCCTGCGACTATCTCTGTATATCTTAGGAAGCTATTTATTGTTTTAAGTTGTTGGCTTGCTGGTTGATATCTGAACAGATGGTCCAGAAATGTCAATGCCTTGGTCCTTTCATTACTGGCTGCTACTTCCCAATAGATGTCAGGTGATTCAATATTGGCTAAACCTATAATTTCTCCAGCGGTGTAGGACACAGACATCCTATAATAATGTGGCATGTTTCATTAAGAGCCACATCTGCTGTTTTAATGTGGTGAGATGTATTCCACACTGGGCATACATACTCAGCAGCATAGTAGCAAAGCACAAGGGCAGATGTCTTCACTGCATCTGGTTGTGATCCCCAGGTTATTTCTAGCACACACTTTTTGCTTGATAGTCAGGCAGTGCTTCTTGTAAGTCAGAGCACAGCCCAGAATGATTCCCAAGTATTTTAGTGTGCTGCAATGCTACAGTGGGATTCCTTCCCAGGTAATCCTCAAATCTTGAGATGCTTGTCTGTTCTTAAGGTGAAAAGTACATGTCTGTGTTTTTGAGATGGATTAGGAATCAGCTGGTTTTCCCTGTAATCAGCAGTAAGAGTATCTAGAGCTTTCGAGAGCTTCTGTTTGACCATTTCAAAACTCCCTGCTTAAGCGATGATGGCAAGATTGTCAGCGTAGATGAAACTGTCTTTCCCTTCTGGCAATGGCTGGTTATTTGTATAAATTTTGAACATTGATGGAGCAAGCACACTCCCCCAAGGCAAGCCATTAATGAGAGAAGACTCTCTGCAAGATGGTAACACATCCGGGCATCCCCTAGGCAACATCTTTGTAGATGGCTGATTCTCTCACACCAAAAGTGACTTGCAGTGCGCAACCAACCAAACAAGCAAACATACAGACCTTTTAAGGTACAGGTGAATTATGGTTGTTCAAGATATATTCCATTATGCTCATGATAAAGTGATAAAGGAATAGGACATGATTTTACTGATTGCATAAAGTGACACTTCAGGTATCCATTACAGTGTTCCCTCACTTATTGCGGGGGTTATGTTCCAGCAACCCCCCTTTCCTTTCCCTTCCCTCCCCCCAGTCCCTCGTAATTATTTACCTCAGGAGAAGAGCCCTGCTCACCGCTTCCGCCTTCTGGGCTCAATTCTTCTCCTCACCGCGGCTCTGGCCTCCTCCGCTGGGGCTGGGTGGCCGGAAACTCCATGGAGGGACCATGGGAAGAGGATGGAGACCGAGGAGGTGGAGGTGGGTAAGAAGCTATGCTGCAGGAGGCCTGCGCCTGCACCAGATCCCGCTCTTGCTTGGCCTGCAAAGCCCGTTGCCTCACCACGCTGGCACTGCCTCCGATAGGAAAAGAGGAAAGGCGAGGCCTTCCCCTTTCCCCGTTCCTTATCGGAGGCAGCGCTCACGTGATGGGCCTCCCAGACCAGGCAAGAGTGGTGTCTGGTGCAGGCCCCGCCGCCTCCCTTGCCGTGGGGTCTGATGCAGGCCCTGCCGCCTCCAATAGGAAAGGGGGAAAGGGCGCCGCCACCGAGTCCCTCTTCAGTGGCAGCCTCCTCTTCCTCACCACCACTGCTGCTCCCCTGCCACGGAGGTCCCTTCCTCGCCAGGTTGGGCTCCCAAGCCTGGGGCCCAGCCTGTCGAGAAAGGAGCATGGAGAATCGGCGTGATGAAAAAGAGGCCACCACCGAGGCCCTCTTAGGTCGCAGCCTCCTCTTCCTCGCCACTCCTGCTGCTCCCCACCTCAGAGGTCACAGAATGAACAGGGAGCAGCTATACAATGTTCCCTCACTTATATATATATATATATATATATATATATATATATATATATATATATAAACACACACACACCGCGAAACAGCGAGTCCGCAATAAGTGAACCGCAAAGTAGCGAGGGAACACTGTAAATGTTTATGGCTCTGATGCATCAGAAAATGAAGGCATGTAAACCAGAAAGGACTACATGATCCAAAATACACTTTAGGGATGCATTTAAAAATGAAGCACTATTTTGGAAATTAAAGTTACATCAATTTGGAGGAAAATACACCCATAGTTTTGTCCAATGCAAAAGATTAGCAAAGCTGTAATTTGCTTGCCAAGGATTCATTAAAATCACTCCTGCAGAAGGCATTCAAGGATATGCCACAGGCAAAAATTCAGCTCTGAATAGGAATGATAAAATATATGATTTCATAGTTGTTTACAATTCTGTATTTTCTTTTTCTCTTTCCTTTGATCACACAGATTGATGTTCTGCAGTCAGCATTTTGCAAAAATACGCCAAAGAAAAATTTACTCTATAGAGCACTTGTATTTGACTGCAGCTGTCATGATTAAGTGTTAATTGTTGTGCTCTGCCCATCACTTTTGCAGCCCAGTTGTGACTTATTTCTCTGTTGTAGCTGTTATTTAAACTTGCTAGTGTATATATTTTTGTGCTATACAGATAACATATAACATGACAAAATGCCAACATAGCAAAAGCTCTGCAACTTTAGCTATTTAAAAAAATGAATTTAAGTGTCTGTGGATGGAGCAATTTGGATTCAGAGAGAAAGTAAGCAAATATTCATGGCAAAGACTAGGACTTTCACACTTTACATTTTAGTTATTTTAGGCATAAAATTCAATTTTTGATAGATGTGCAGGAGGGGTAAGTTTGTAAACTTTGGGTCTAAATCTGAAAGTTCAAACTGTAAGATTCTTCCAGTACTGAACTTCAGGGTTATTATTATATTTTTACACAAATATTATTATTTAATAAAACACATCATTTATTAAACATGTAGGAGGGTCTCATCTCATGCCTTCTGTAGTTTTGTTTGTATGCAAATTTTGTTATTTACATCAGACATAACATACAAAGGAGTTATTTTCCTTTTCTGACTTCCAGCTGTCATTTTTTTTGTCCTAGATGATATTTCAGATGGTATAAATTATAGCTTATGCTAAATATTTTTATTTGACATCGTTTTGCTTTGAATGCAGATCTCTTAGCTGTGCCTCCGGACCTCACCTCGGCTGCAGCCATGTACAGAGGGCCTGTCTATGCCTTGCATGACGTCTCTGATAAAATTCCAATGACCAACTCTCCAATTCTTGATCCACTGCCCAACTTGAAGATCAAGGTCTACAACAATTCAGGTTCAGTTACTCCGCAGGACGAGCTCTCCGACTTTTCATCCAAACTCTCCCCACAGATTACTCAGTCCTTGCTGGAGAATGAAGCATTAAATATCAAAAACCAGAGTCTTGCACGGCAGACAGATCCATCATGCACTGCTTTTGGCACCTTCAACTCCCTTGGTGGCCATCTGATTGTTCCTAATTCAGGTAAACATTATGCACAAGCTTTTTGCTGCCCCCCCCCCAAGCCTTTTATTATTTTCTCAGTTTTTTAAAAAAACAGTAGTAGTAGAAGAATGTAGGTCATTTTTGGAAATCTATATCTTCTATGTTTAGATTGAAGAATAGCTTTTCTCCCATTTCGGTTTACTCAAGTATTACACATATTCTTCCTCCAAAGCCCTAGCCTTCCTTAGCAGAAAATTACAAAGTTCTGAGTCATTGCCTTCAGATGCATTAGACCTCCCAACTTTCTTGTGTAGTGGGATTCGGAACCCTTGACCTTTTCTTTCATGTAGCACCAAAAGAGAAAGGATGAGAAAAATAAAATGCCCAGCTTCAAGGCAGACTCCTTTACTGCCTTGACATAAAAGGGACAAATTAATTAGAAAACAAATCACTTGTTCCAAATTCCAATTCACTTTTTGTAAGTATGCTGAGAAAGAAACATGTTTAGGATGTAACAGATTTTTTTTCTTTTTCCTTGCCCTATATTCCAATGCAAAACATTGATTTCTTGACATTTAACTTTTCAGTATGTTTGTGTATTCATTAAAAAAGCAATTATGCAGTGTTGGATGTTCAGAAAAAACAGAAGAAACACAGAGATCTTTAAAAAATGATAATGACCCTTTCTGTAAGCATTTTGCAGAGGAAAAACCGGAACTCATTGCTGATAGTATGGTCAAGATGGGAATAGTTATGAATAGACAAGCTAGGAAAGTTTTGCTCTTGGGACTACTGGAAAAGGCATGTATTTATTTATTTATTTATTTATCGCATTTCTATACCACCCCTCTCAGCCTGAAGGCAACTCGGGGCGGTTTACACAATGCAGTCTCTGCCCTCCAATCAAAACACGAGCAAAACAAACCAAACAATAAGCAAATAACACAACAAAAACATACAATTACAGTCTCAGCATCACGTTGAAATCACTTTCTGTCACATCGTCGTCATTCCATATATCTAATTAAACCTTTATATTTCATCAGGAAATGCCTGCTCAAACAGCCAGGTCTTGACTTTCTTGCGAAATGTCAAAAGGGAGGGGGCCGATCTGATGTCACTAGGGAGGGCATTCCAAAGCCGAGGAGCCATCACTGAAAAGGCCCTGTCTCTTGTCCCCGCCAATCGCGCCTGCGAAGAGGGCGGGACCGAGAGCAGGGCCTCTCCAGATGATCTTAAACATCTCAATGGTTCATAGGGAGAGATGCGTTCAGACAGGTAAGTTGGACCAGAACTATTTAGGGCTTTAAAGGCTAAAGCCAGCACTTTGAATTGTGGCCGGTAGCAAACTGGCAGCCAGTGGAGCTGGCACAACAGGGGAGTTGTGCGCTCTCTGAATGCCGCTCCTGTTACCAACCTGGCTGCTGTCTGTTGGACTAGTTGCAGCTTCCGAACAGTCTTCGAAGGCAACCCCACATAGAGAGCATTGCAGTAATCTATACGGGATGTAACCAGAGCGTGGACCACCGTGGCCAAGTCAGACTTCCCAAGGTACGGGCGCAGCTAGCACACACGTTTTAACTGTGCAAATGCTTCCCTAGTCACCGCCGAAACCTGGGGTTCCAGGCTCAGCGATGAGTCCAGGATCACACCCAAACTGTGAACCTGCATCTTCAGGGGGAGTGTAACCCTGTCTAACACAGGTTGTAGCCCTATGCCCTGTTCAGCCTTTCCATCTCCTCTCCTTTCTCCCCTATTGCGTTAATTCAGTGCAAACTACTTTTCCACTTTACTCTAAGAACAATGGGAGAAAGTAGGAGGAGTAGACAGAAAACAGGCCATTTTAAAAGCCACTAAGAAGTTAGGACAGCAGAGGAGTAATCAGGCCTCAATTTGCAAAGTTGGGATAACTGGAAGATGTACTGCCTTTCAAAACGGTTCGGAAACTTCAGTTAGTCCAATGGACGGCAGCCAGAATGCTAACTGGGGCGTCATACAGGGAGCATATCACCCCCCTGCTGCGTCAGCTCCAATGGTTGCCTGTCCATCTCCGAGCCCAATTCAAAGTGCTGGTATTGACCTATAAAGCTCTATATGGTTCTGGCCCAGCTTACTTGTCCGAATGCATCTGCCTCTATGTCCCATCTCACAGTCTAAGATCATCTGGGGAGGCCCTGCTCTCGCTCCCGCCAGCATCGCAAATGCGGCTGGTGGGGATGAGAGACAGGGCCTTCTCAGCAATGGCCCCTCACCTATGGAGTGCACTCCCAAACAAAATAAGATAGACTCCATCTCTCCTCACTTTTAGAAAAAAGCTAAAGTCATGGTTCTGGGATCAGGCCTTTGGGCAGCAGATGTAAATTGTACCTTTGGATTTGACTGGATTGACACTTTGGACTTGACTGGACTGACAATGTGTTCCGCTTGATGGCTTTAATTAATTATTGTTGTATGTTGTGGTTTTTAATGTAATGCTTTTTTAATGTTTTTAATGCTTTTAAATGATGTTAATTATATGGTGTATTTTTATCTTGTATTGTGGTGGTGTGGCCTGTAGTACTGCAAATGTAAGCCGTGCTGAGTCCCCCTGCAGGGGTGAGAAGCTACGGGGTACAAATACCATAAATAAATAAACAAACAAACAAACAAATAATAAAATACTGTATGTTCTAAAGCTGGGGAGGAAACTGGGTGGCCTATGGGTCACATGTAGCCATTTGAATTTTTTCTCTTCCGGCCTTTATTCCTCATGGAATCCTTCCATGTTCTCTCCATTTTTAACAGAAACAAATAGCTGAAAATATTGGCTCCCAAAAAATCTGCCAAACATTGACTTCAGTTGACACATTTTCCCCTCAATCCAGCAACAAAGAACCAGTAAGAGAACTCAATAACCAGCCCAAACTGCCTCCTGCAGTGTTCAGAAGTGAGTTCAGCTCACTCAAAATGCCATTTTCACTTTACCACTGAAGTCTACAAAAAGCTCACATGAAATAACCCCCTGATCCCTGGAGTATGTCCATACTGTTCTAAAACAACTCCATTTGGTGGAATGGGTTGCATGAACATCAGGCATCCCCAAGGCAAGCAACCAAATTGCATGAAGACAACCAAGATATTTTCTTATATCTGCACCCCTGGGAATTCCCTCATATCTTCAAGAACCATGCATAAATCAAGATGTGCTGTCAAGATACAAGCATGTACATATACGTAACTGATCTGGCACTTTTCTATCCGAATAAGAACAGCAAATAGGAAGCACCCACTCGCCCACCCAAATATTGAAGTAACACACAAACAAGAACCAAAATTGGCACACACAGTGTACTGAATAAGGTTGAATGCTATTTTTACAAGATCTAGACCTTAGTCATTGGGAAAAATAAGTGTTGATCTGGCAATCATTACTCGCTCTCTTTTTTTAAAAAAAACAAACCTGATTTTGGTACCTTGTGCTTTATTTCTTTTTCTAACAAAATGCTCTATTGATAATATTTGACCCAATACCACAAAACATGTTTTATGAAACCCAATATCACAAATCTCTATTGCCAGAAAATGCTCTTCTTCAAGGTACATCATCAGTTTTAGTATTATTTTTGTACAAAACACATAAATGCTCAATGATCACAGTCAGCAGTTAATAACTGCAGCTAAGCTCCTCAAAATACACACCAGTCTATCCCAAACAACATTCCCACATCACCAGGAAAAATTCCCTCCACAACATGTTACACAATTAAGTTCAACCATTTGATTTCTTTTTACAGAAGGTACTGTAATTTATAGGACTCTCACTAAAATGTAGTTGACAATGTGGAAGTGTCATTTGGTTAGGCCCATCCAACTTTAGCACACTCAATCTGATGTTATGACTTTGTAGCAGAAGCCTGCTAAATTATTTTCTAATATAGAATGGAAAATTCCTCAAACACTTTTCATTATCTGTGGCAGAAAAAATACAAAAAGAACAAAGAAAAATATAGAAGCCCTTCAGTGACTCCTAGAATTGTATTCTTGGAACACCCTTACTATCTAATGCTAGGCCTAGCCATGTGGACCTACTCATTCATATTCTCTTTCACCACAGAGAGAAAGAGAGTGAAAGAGAATTGCCAATTATAGTTACAGAGAACATTATAATACAAGTGTATCTTGCAATATATCCCCAACATGGTACACCCAGTTGGGGCATGGTTTTCCTTGCCTGGCCAGTCTCCAACTGTGGAAAGCTGGCATATTGGCACCCCAAAGAGGCCTGCTTTCTTAGATAACTTAGTGAATTTCATAAAAGGAATGTTTCCTATTCCATTTCTCGGAAGCAGTTTCATATATCTCCTGAAAGCCTATCTAGAGGATGTAGCCTCTATATCTAGTTAAGTATATTCTTAATTTTTAATCTCTGTTATTTCAGCTTTAGTACATGCAGAGAATTTACTTTACTTCCATGGCTGGCTGCATTTTTTTCCACAGTTGTGATCTGTGATGTATCCTAATTCTTAGACCATATGAATGAAGCATAGCCCTACCTCTCTATTTTTGTTGTGTGCTTTCAAGTCATGTTGACATATGGTGGCCCTATGATGAACTTCTGGGTTTCCTTGGCAAGTCTGGTTCAGATGAGGTTTTCCTTTGCCTTCCTCAGGGGCCAAGAGAGCGTGACTTCTCCAAGGACATCCAGTGGGTCTCCATGGATAATTGGGGATACGAATTCTAGTCTCTAGAGTCATAGTAATAATAGTACAACACACATAGTACAATCTTTGCGCTAGGGTTGATAAGGGTGAGAGGTAATTGCTATTTCATAGGGCAAGATTCCGCTCCCTCACTCAGTTTCTTTAAGAAATGGAAAGAGAAACAATCCAATTACTGCTGTTTAGAATTATTGCTGTAGCTTGTCTTCAAGTTGTTTCTGACTTATGACAACATTATTGTGGGCTTTCTTAGCAAGGTTTGTTAAAAGCAAATTTTTTTGCCATCCTCTGAGGCTGAGAGAGAGTGGCTTGGTATGGTAAGGCCAAAGACACTCTGTGGGTTTCCATGACTGAACAGGGATTTGAACCCATGTCTTCAGGGTGATGCTCAAACCACAACACTATGTTGACTGTCTATGCTGTAGGGCTGTCCAACTGCCGGCCCTGCAGGTGTTTTGGACTTCAAATCCCAGAAATCCTAACAGCTGGTAAACTGGCTAGGATTTCTGGGAGTTGAAGTCCAAAACACCTGCAGGGCCGGCAGTTTGACAGCCCTGCTTGAGTGTATAGAAAAGGAAATACAATTTTTGCCACCCTACCACAATTTGTACCATCTGCTTGTTCCTTAAATAAAACAAACCGGTTTGGGAAACAGTGTAGAAGAGAATTGCCAAGCTTAAACACCAGGAAGCTTGATGGAACAGGGTGAGGCACAATATATGGTTTGGGTGGGATTTTGGTATGCCTAACTGCATCTTTACGGGCTTCTAACTTGCTTCTTTTTTTCAGTCTTTTCTCTGCTTCTGCCTTACTGTTGTTGTTGTCTTGCAGGAGTAAGTTTGCTGATTCCTGCTGGAGCCATTCCCCAGGGGAGAGTCTATGAAATGTATGTGACAGTTCACCGCAAGGAGAACATGAGGTAAGAGAAGTTCTGCTTACAAAGCATTTGCTTTAGCACTAATTGCTGAGAGAAAGTAAAGTGTCTGTGTATGTGAATCAAGGTTGAAATGCTGCTGAGGTGTTCAAGCAGAGTCAGAAGAGGAATAGGATGCAGGTGCGAGGTGGGGGGACATTTAACAACCACTCTTTTCCTATATGATGTTTGAGTTTGGAATAGAGAAATTTAATTGTGGTGCTAACAATCACTTTGCTTTTCTTGCTTAGCTGCTATTAAATTGATTCATGGAAAAGTGAACACTACAAAAATGCAGTACTGCATATAATATTACTGGGATGCGATGTGTAAATTCCCATCACCAACACCTTTAAATGTTGCACTCGGAGCTGCACACATGTGAAATGCAAAACTTATTATTCCCTCTGGCAAGACAAAGCAGCATCAGTCCCTAATGGGATATTTTGGGACACAACACAATAGCCCTCTGTATACCATCCCAAAAGGGATTTTTGTACACTTTAGCAGCAGAGATGTGGTGTTCTGGACACCATTCATATCTTTACCTTCCAGTGACTTCTGACCAAATGCTTTTCTTCTGAAATAACCCACCTTAGCCAGATCACTAACTGGAGCAAGCTACAGGGAGCAGTTTATCCCCCTGTTCAAACAGCTCCACTGGCTGCCAATGAGTTTCCAGTCCCACTTGATTACCTACAAATCCCTAAATGGTTCAGGACCCGCCTATCTTCACAGTCACAACTTCCCCTACAAATCAATACGAGCCCTAAGATCATCTGGGGAGGCCCTTCTCTCGCTTCCGCCTCTGTCTCAAGCGTAGTTGGTGGGGACAAGGGAGAGGTCCTTCTCAGTGGTGCCCCCCCCCCCCCAGCTCTGAAACTCCCTTCCTAGGGAGATTAGACTGACACCCATCCTGTCCATCTTCCGCAAGAACCTAAAAACATGGATGTTCTGCTGTGCCTTTGACTAGGCAGTTCCAAAGAACTGGCCCAATGTCACCTAAGTTCCAGCACTTTAGCATGGCTCTCCGCTCTACAATCCTGACATTTTAATGCCCATGAACATTATCCTCACATCCCTGCCTTCTGAATTTTGCACTTTCCCTTAGCTCTATCTAAGAATTTGCACAAACCCAGAGCCCTCTGAACTCAGCTCTTTTATCATTCTGTATGGTACTGTTTTTAATGATCTTAGGTTTTATTGTGATATGTTTTTATTTGGTTATATTTTGATGCTATTTTATTGTGTTGTGTTTTTAACTTTGTGCTCCCTGGGCTTTGTAAGATGCCCCTAGTCCCTTAGGGGAGATGGGGTATAAACATAAAGTGTTGTTGTTGTTATTATAAATGTACGTAGCAGATAATTTGTAGCAAATTAGCTTATGATGAAAAAGACCTTCCTCTAGTCCTCACCCATCATTCTCCTTTTCTGAACACCTTTATGTGATTTCATGTCCAGTTGGATTTTTACAGTAGAAGGGGAAGATCCATATCTCGTCATATGATGTCCATCAGACTAAGTACTTAATATCCGTTTGCTATAACTACTTACACCACCTCTACCATTTTACTTTTTGTTGTATAATTTTATTGTGATTTATGAGAAAAAAGGAAATATACAATCTTCAAGACTCAACAATCAAAATACAAGTATTATTTCCCCTGTCCCGCCACCTCTCCATTTCCACCTGTGAATCACCACCCATGACTTCTGACACCACACCATAGGGAATAAGTATCTAACAAAATCTGTCCTTATCATTACACTAATAAATTCCCCTTCGGCTATTTCAAAATCTTTTTTCCCTCAAATACCCAAAGGTCAGTCTCTATTTTCTAGCAAATTCTTTGTTTCCTCCCCTTATGCCATTGGAGATCTTGGACATTTGAATATACTAAAAAAATAGTAATTTTTTTCCCAATCCTCAATAAGTAGTTTTCCCCCCGCTTCCAAGCTTTTGCTATAATGATTTTCACTGCCACATAACTATATTGGCAAATTTCTACAACTTCTTTGCCTGTTCTCTCCTGAAACAAACCCAATAAGCACATTTCTGCATTTTCTTAATCTTCTTAATAATCAATCTTGTGGCCTCTGACAACTCATGTTGATTCTCTTTTGCTGTTTGGAAATTTGTTTTTAACTATTTTTATTGTTGTATATTATGATTTTTTTTAGGTTATGTAAACCGCTCTGAGCCTGCAAAGGGGGGGGGGGAGTATAGAAATGGAAATAATAAATAAATAAATAAATATTTAACTATCACCTCTACCATTTTACTAAACCTACTAGCAGTGGGTTGACATTGCGGGTGGGCATGGTTTTCATTATAATGTGATGTAATTTAATATTATCAAACAACTATCATTGGACTTAAAAGTCCAGCACATGGTGGATCAGTATCATGGAACCCTAAATCAGGGCTAGTTTAGCATAATTGCAGCTTCTTCAAGCCAAAACCTACAGAAACAATCTCTAGGGGAGGTGATAGTTCGAGAACTAAATTGCTAAATGGGCTTTACAATGGGGATTTTGCATTATAGTACAAACCTTGTATCCATAGGGTATTCATTCCCAGACTTCTCATGGATATGTAAAAATTGCACATAATAGCAAAACATATTGAAATGAGGGGCATGTAGCCCAAGAATACCATATAACTGTGTTGGAGGACCTAGAAAATGTCTAGAGGGGACATACTTTGTCAAATATTGATAAATGCCATTGCAGATACTGATCCCAGGGACTCAAGGGTTGAACTGTACTGTACAAAAGTAAATACAGAACTCCAGCATTAACCACAGCTATTTGAAAATGAAGCTCATTTAATTCAATGAGATTTAAACCTAGCTATGTCTGTTTAGGCCTGAGCATAAAGTAAACAGGCATAAGGATTGTGCTGTGAGCATCAGAGGCATGAACAAAAAGCTCACTTGCTGCAGACCTGCAGTCCCTTGGGCCTGCTTCAGAATATGACATGGCAACTGTTAATAGCAAAGACTAAAAGCCAAAATGTGTTATTCCTCAGAGTCCTACGTGGCAGCTCCTTCTTTTCCCACCTCCACATTCCAAAAACATTTCTCTCTCCTTCTGATCTCCCTAGATCCCTTCTCTTGTCTTTCTGCTACTGCTTGAGTTCAACAATGTTCACTCTGTGGCTCGATAAAGCCACTCTTTCTGCTGGGTAAAGGTTGTAGGTGTCAGAGCATTTCTTTCAATTATATCTAAAAGCATGAGGATGTTGCTGAAAAGTGTTACTATTAGCCATCGACTTGGGAATCCTAACAGTCCATATGGAAGGCTGGCATTGCTCCCAGGCTGTCGCACACTCTTTCCTCATTGCTACCAAAGAAGACTCACTAGTGGCAAGGACATTCCTGCAAGTTCAGCATGATTTAGGGAAGCTTTCTCCAACATGATGCACTTTAGACATTTTCAGCTACAGCTCCCATAATCTCTGATGACTGTTCATGATGGACGGAATTGTCATCCAAAACCTTGGAGGATAATATATTAAAGAAAGCCAGTTTAAGGACTCTCTGCTATCTCAGATTAGTTAGGTCCACTGTCCTAAAGAAGTATTTGAAAACATAGCTGTTGATTTTCTCTTAGTCATTTCAAATAAATGTTCTTGAATGAATCTCATCTTAATTTTAATGCTTATACATAACAGTTTTGAGACATATGTAAACTTTTATTAATTACTATGTACAGTATGTTACTAACAATACATTAAAATTAAATGATTAACATCACTTGATAGTGATAAATTGTATTGTCGAAGTCTTTCATGGCCGGAATCACTGGGTTATTGTAGGTTTATCGGTTTTTATGGCCATATTCTAGAAGCATTCTTTCCTAACATTTCACTTGCATCTGTGGCAAGCATCCTCAGAGGTTGCTTGCCTCCAAACCTCTAAGGATGCTTGCCCCAGATGCAGGCGAAACGTCAGGAAAGAATGCTTCTAGCACATGGCGATGCAACCCAAAAAACTTACAACAACCTTGTTCCAACATTGTTTAATAAAGAAACAACCATTTTCATTGCAGCAATTACATTTTTGTGCTCTTTCTTATGTAACATCTTGATTTTGCCATAATGTTGCTCATGCTATCCCATCCCCCCGCCCAAAAAAGTTATTTCTGCAGTGAAAACTGGTGATTTACATGGAAGTGTAAAACCTATATAGAAAGCCCTTTGTATCCACAATTTTTTATCCACGGATTCAACCATCTATTGCTTGAACATGTTTTAAAAATTCCCAAAAGCGAATCTTGATTTTGTTATTTTATATACCCATAGGGATACCATTTTACCATGCCATTGTAAATAATGAAACTTGAGCATCAACACATTTTTGGCATCCATAGACCTGGAACCAAACTCCAGTAGATACCAAGGGCCCACTGTACCATTAAAAGGTTGTTACAGTTAGTTCCTAAAGGTCCGTCTAAACAGAAAATAAAACAGAACAGAAAACACATGCTAATAAGAAGAAAACATGAAGGGGACATCCTAGCCTCCTTAAGGAAGACATTCCAAAGCCTGGGTAGCAGCCATGCAAGTATAACCTCTCCTTGTTGGGCAAAGGAATTAGACAGTGGTTATAGTAAAATAGAGAGGCTCATTGTGGTTGACTGGTAAATATTAGGAATAACAGAATTACATTGGTAAGCCTCTTTGCCCTTAGTAAACAGAGTTGCATAACAATGTTTTAAGATCTCAGGTTTGGAGTCATGCCTTTTATAGTATTATTTACTGTACTTGCAGATGCAGTTTTATAACCTCAACATAGTGGCAGTAAATAAACATTTCAGTTAACCAAAAGTGTATGAAGTTTACCCTACTTAATATATTTGCAATAGCAAACAAAACTGGGCTACATTTTGTTTTGCTTCCTTTCACCTTTTCCAAAATTGAAAGAGGAGGAAATGAAAATGATAAATAAAGAGTAGGACAATTCTATGTAGGAGAAAAAAGAAGTCAGGTATAGGATGTTTGAGACAGACTTGATCTTAATTTGTAAAATACAAAACATTTTTATCACATAAAATAACAGTAAGAAGACAACAAAATTTTAGATTTTCAAAATCCTCACTTAGCATGACTGGAAGGGTTACCATCTGCTCCTGCGAATTATTCATCTCCCTTTTCTCACTCTGTATTCTTTCTCTTTACTTTCTTGGAGCATAGCTATTAAAACTGCATGTCAGTCAAAAAAGGAGAAGAAAAAGCAAATTTCAAAAAAAAATTGCAACCCAAATGGTAGACAGAGTGACAGAGAGAGCAAGCATAATTGCTTTAATGAAATCTGTACTCCACAAACCTAAAGTGATTATCTTGTTACCCTCTAGGGAAATCTGAAAAATGTTCTCTTAGAGAGAAGAGTGAATGTTATCACTTAATGGTATAGTTTAAAACCTTATATAAACTACGGATCCCAGGATTCTTTCAGAGATACTATGTCAGTTAAAATACTGTAAACACAGTTTACCTTTTGTAGATAAAGATTTGTTTAAATGAGTAATTAAAAGCATTCATCCCCATTTTCTAGGTTGTAGGTAGGCTATTATAGCTCACAGTCCACACTCCTATATAATCTCTGACCTGAAGGGAATGCCATTTTTGGTTTCAGTTGAATTCGCAGATAAACAGGGAGGAAGGAGGACTAGTCCATGACATTTCATTGCCTTGGGCAATGACCAAGATGATGTCCGCCTATTCTTGAAATATAAAACAGCCAGATTGCCATATTCTCCAACCCTTCATGTTGCTCACCATCCACCAGCACATCACTAAATAACCAGAGGGAAATTAGCGTAGGCCATTCCTTGTCTATAAATGCTTTCCTCTAGCTTAGATTTCTTTCACCATATCCCTCAAAAGTGAAGTGAGAAGATTGTTGAGAGTTGTGGGCATAGACTGAACAACATCTCTAGTCTGGAAGCGGGGGGTGGGGGTATTTCTGTAATATTGAGAAGTATGATAAGAGGATGAAAAAAATATTCAAAATATTGATAAATGAAAAATCTGTTTCCTAAGTGTCAGGTAACTAAATGAAGAGAATCCTGGATGGTTGAGGACCTTTTCAATTTGGAACATAATCTATACACAATGCATTATTTTTGTGCAGAAATTAATTGTGCACTAGCTAAGTGCAAACTGTGAATAGTCCTCAAAAATGACATGATTTTGGATAATTATTTTAGCAGTGGGACAATGATTTTAGCAGTGTACAATTATTCTTTCTTGCCTGTGAGAATATCCCTAATGTAATCGGTAGAGCAACTTTATGACAAAGAAAAAAGTCCGAAGCTCTGTGAAGGCTGTCCCGTAAAAACATAGGACACAAATAAAAAAGGAAACTTTTCAAGCAGTAAAAAAAATACTTTTGATGTTTTCCTCACATTCCACATTTGTAATATTACTTTCTTTGTAAAAGAGTTCCATAATGGAGGTGTCAATAAAGAAAAATCCTTGCATCATGAAGTCATGAGCCTGCTCTCACTTGGTTGACAAGATAAGCAGCATGTCCATAGATTCTCTTATCTGGGCTCAGGGGGAAATGGTCTCCCTAGGAATTCACTAAGTCCTTCAAGCAATTCCATTCACTTGAATGTTACCATGGTGTTGAAGTGGAGGACTAGCAAATTCCTAGAGAAGGTATCTCTCTAGGAATTTCTAGGTCTTCCAAATCAACTGTGCGGCATGCTGGGAGAAGTCAAGTAATATAATTGTGTTCACCTATATCCACGGTTTCAGCCCAGCCAGGAACATATCCCCTGTGGATAAGGGGGTCTTACTTTAGTACCAAACTTTCCATTGATTGCAATAACCATCTATTTCAACTGTATAAAAGTTCTTATTATGACCTGATGCATATGGATTTTTCTGCCCTATAACCCTGCCAGGCCCCCAGTGGAAGACAGTCAAACCCTTTTGACTCCTGTAGTAAGCTGTGGACCTCCAGGAGCACTGCTGACTCGGCCTGTCATTCTAACAATGCACCATTGTGCAGAACCAAACACTGAAGACTGGAAGATCCAGCTGAAGAACCAAACAGCCCAGGGGCAATGGGAGGTAAGATTACAGATCTTCACTGTACATTGCTAAGATTATGTAATAGGTTAGCTGGAAGAATAGGACTTTTTGGTTAATTATCAAAGTTATAAAATAGCATTGAAAGTACATTTAAAAAAGAGAAGGCCCCTTAAGAGACATCTAAAGATGCCAGAAATTGGCAATACAAGCTAAAGAGGGACAATAGTATTTTGACTGATGGCCCTTCCACATAGCCATATAACCCAGAATATCAAGGCAGATAATCCACAATATCTGCTTTTGAGCTGCTTTGAGTCCACACTGCCATATAATCCAGTTCAGTATGGATTTTATACAACTGTGTGGAAAGGGCCTGAGTGTGGAAACACTTGCAGCTATTTTGTGGCAGGTATGTTTACTCATACCTGCCACTGGACATACATCTTACATCTGAATACTGGACTGAAAGAAACATTAGATATGAAGAAATGATTTAGACAGGTTAGGGCAGAGCAATTCATATCATAAAACTAGAATGCATACCTCCCCCCTTTCCAGGTATTCTGCAGTCATGAATTGCTCTGGAAATTAGTGAACTGGAACATATTCTGGGTAAACTTTCTCAAATACATCTAACCAGGTTTTGTTTTGTAACTAATAGTACTATATTGTTTTCATTTAAACTTTTACAGTTAGCCCTATAGTTCACTGAAGTTAGGGTCACAGGCCCCCCATGCAAATGAGAAAAATGAGATTTTTTAATTGTGGGGGGGTTTTTTCTACCTTGGTAGAACACCTCTCTAGGAATTGTAACCTCCTCCAATTAAAGTTTAGATTAAAGTTGACCATAAAATTGTGCTGTATGACTTAGAGAGGTTTCATTAATCAAATCCATGGATAATAAATTATGTAAATATGAAATCCACAAATGTGGAGGGATGGGTGTACTACACCTACATCTTGGAATCATCTATGTTTTGCAGGAATCATCTATGTTTTGATCTGTTTTCCTCTTTGTTAAGTAGACATTCTTTGGTGTCCTCATTCACTAGTTCTCAAAGTTATTTTCATTTTCTGGCTAGTGCAGGATGTAGGTAGGAAAGAAGAGTAACATCATCAGAATCTGAGGGTATCCTGAAGTCTGGCACCATCCCTTGTCCAGATACCTATTTTATGTAAAGTTCACTTATGCACGTTCATGTGTATGATTTCTGCTGTACTAGTTTGTATGCAGCATTTCTAGCCTTTCTTAAAGCCTGTTGATAAAGTTAAACTTGGATCCACCAATTCCTCCTTTTGAGGATGTTTACCTTGTGTCCTTACTTTTGGTTTCCTGATGGCAATGGAGAGTTTACTGTCTAGCTAACCCATAGAAGATAGGAAAAGCCATTATTTAATGTAGTTGTTTCATTTTAATGTTTTGGGCACAAGTCAGGCCCCTTCTACACTACTCTATATCCCAGGATCTGATCCCAGGTTATATGCTTTAAACGGGATTATATGAGCCTCCACTCCCAGATAATCTAAGATCTGGTATCAGATCTTGTAATATAGGAGCTGTGTGGAAGGGGCTTCAAATGTTGTAGCCATGTTGTTTCTGGGATTCTCTTGGTTGTAGTCCTTAATAGGCATATTCTCAGAACAGTGCAGGTCCTAAATTGGTGTCTAACATTTTGCATGTAGTTTGCAGAAGTTCACCAAACTTCTTGTTGATCCTTCTGTTTATCCTCTCATTCATTTTGGAACAGATCACCGTGCTTCTTTCCCTTCATTGAACAGATGTTTGCATTGCTGGAGGCAAGTCAATCTTATGAGTGCCAGCACAAATGCTTCAGGGTTTGGACAGCAGGGGTTGGTGGAAGCAGCATTGCAGATAATACCTTTCTCCCTGCCTCTTAGGAAAGAAGGTGTTACCTTTGCAATGTGCAACATCACCCTGACCTCGGCTAAGAGTCTTGAATATGTTCCCATGCTAGGAATGCATTAAATCTAGTAGTTAATTCATATCATTAGTATTGTCAACTTTCTTACTTGGAGGCAACAGAGAGGTTTTTCTTGAATTCATCAGGGCTTTGTGTTTTACAAAAATAACATTTATAATAAGAAATGGTGCACTGTTCAGTTCTTTTTTTGCCAGATATGCAAGACATCCTTTGTATGTATGCAACGTTAAACAACAAAATATAGCCATTAACAATAATGTATTTGTATTAGTGTATTATGCTTTTAGCAGAACATTTCGCGTATCCTATAGCTTTCATGCTTATATTCCTTTTTATGGTAAATATTGAAACAGCCATATGGGAACAAAGATTATTGGTTAGAATGGCAACTCTTTCACTGTGATATAGAAGTATGTTTTTCATGTAGAACCAAGAGCATAATACCTTCCCAAATGTGCAGATCAATGTCCTTATGGGAAACAAAGGGAGCTCTGTGAATGAATACATGAGGGTTTGAATCATGCAGTTGATTTTTGTTCATTTTTTAATTTTATAAATCCAGAGGACTTGGAAAAGTGAAAACCTGGCTCTGGGGTCAAGCCTTTGGAGATTAACTACAGTGCAATAATAGATAAAGAATTATGTGCAATGACTTTTGGAATGGCCCCAGATTACAATTGTGGATGGCATGATTTTTAATAATGATTACAATGTTTTATATGTTTTAATGTGCATTTAATTTTAATTTTAAATCTTCAACGTAATGTATTTTAACTGTTTCTTGTTCAAAGGCATTGAATAGTTGCCATATGTAAAGCTACCTTGAGTCCCTTTTGGGGTAGATTAAGGCAGGATACAAATAGAGTAAGTAAGTAAATAAATAAATAAATAAATTGAAAAGTTATTTTGAAAAGAAGAATGAGTATATAGTGACATGAGGAAGTCATCCTAAATGAACAAAAAGTAGGATAATCATCTGGGAAACTCTTCTAAAAGCCCTTTGTGAATAAAATGCATGACACTGCATTTGCAAAGTCCTACACTGGAAATATGCTTTTGAACTTTCCCCTTCAATTCAGACATAGATATTATGTATCTCTTCAGATCCTGTTAGACTACAACACCAAGCATCCCAATAGTAAACATAGCCAATAGTGATTCCAGCAACATCTGGAGGGCCAACTATAATGTAAACTTGGTCTTGAAAGGCAATACATATTATTAAACTTGAATTTTGCAGTGATAGGTTCACCACAAATATGTTTTCAATAAGCAGATAAAATAATCCTGATGGCGATGCCTCTGACTAAAGTCTCATATATTTTCCTCTGTCCTTAGGCACCATCTGCTTTCTGAAATGCCCACCACTCAGAGAGTAATTAAAACCTAAAACCTGGCTGGGTTCATGTTTCCAAACCACTAAAATTGCCCTATGTTGTTGACTCCCAAACCCCCACCCACCCTCATTTTAGGATGTGGTAGTAGTTGGAGAAGAAAACTTCACTACCCCATGCTACATCCAGTTGGATCCAGAGGCCTGCCATATCCTGACAGAAACTCTTAGCACCTATGCCTTGGTTGGGCAATCAATCACCAAAGCAGCTGCAAAGCGTCTTAAGCTGGCCATCTTTGGGCCACTGATCTGCTCATCCTTGGAATATAACATCCGTGTCTACTGCCTAGATGACACGCAGGATGCTCTTAAGGTAATTTATATATTTTTCTTTAACATCCATTCTCTTTTTCCTTTCTTACACATTTTTTTAAAAAAATGACTTGTGTTGTATATTTTCAGACTTTGTGTTTAGTTACGATGGACGTGTACTCTTTTATAATGAGGTGGGAAGAAGAGAAGGTTGAGCTAAACATTTACATAATTTGCTTTACTTTCTATGCACAGTAAGCTAATTCATTTTCCGGTATTCCTTTTTTCCTCTTTTACCTGTATCATAACCTTGATTCCAGTATTTCTGCATTATTAAAAGGCCATAAGGTGTGCAAGAATTTCATGTATTTTTAATGCTTCATGCCAGGTCGCCAGAGATGCAAAACATATAAATGCCTCTTTGTAAATAGTTGATAATGATAAAAGAAGCTCCAGGGTTGTTAATCAAGCGCCTGCTGCTATATTGCTTTGTTAGATGACTTTGTCTGCAGTTTTTGCACTGACAATTTGCAATGGAAATGAACCACAGTTGTTGCTTTCGGTATTGACAAACATGATTCTGTTATGCATATTTAATTATGCACATACCGTATGGATTAGGATATTGTAATATATGCATCACCTAGTAACTCCATGAATAATTTTTTGTAAAGACAGGTTCTGCTTGTGTCCAGCAGATTAATCCACACACCAGTGATCAGATACATTTCCTTCATAGGCAAAATCTTGGTGCTTTGAGGTATCTGATTCCTAACTTGCAAATTGTCTTTAGACTGGGTTACTGTAAAGAGGTTTACATAACATATCCATAAACTTTCTCTAGAAGAAGTGTGCATTTCTTAGTGCATTGCAAGTTCATTTCCTTTCAGAATGCCGTTTGGCACTGTGCCTCCTGGAACATTATATATTCTGTGTCAAAGATACCAGAAACCTAATTCTGCAGTCATTAAAATTGCAAACAGAGTGAAGAAATGTTCAAAAGAATAGACTGAACATAAGCTATATAGGTTGTTAAAGCAAGGTGGGAGGTGATATAAAATAATCACTGTTATATCATGCATGTACATGCAAGTAAATCAATTTTGCAGCTTTTTCTGGTTCACCAAAAACCTGCAAGACCTGTTTTAGCAGTAGCAAAGAGTGGAAGGAATTAAACTAGTTTTGTGTTGTTTGTGTTATATTAACTCATACTTTCTAAAGGAAAAACTCATTGTTTGTTTCCACATAGAGAATGCAAGCCAACAAAGCCTTTGTGCTCTGCACAGGGTTTATTTGGGGCAATGTCTTGACTGCTTCTGCTAGAAAATTACTGCATTTTATTCATCTGAATATTATTGCTTGTATCCCAAACTCATTAAAAGGGGATTAAGTTCTAAGCAATGTCAAGGTCTGAATCTCCCAAGGATAAATTATATTTTCCTATCTGCCCATCTTGGTCTTCATAATCTGTGGGTGTTGTTTCATTCCCCCCAGAATTCGCACACACAAATAAACATTTGAGAATTAGTAATAGAGGCATCTGTCCTATTGACATGCACAGAAAGCTGTAAGAGTCTTGAATGTCATAGGTCCATCAAAATCAAGTATTAAATTGAAGCAGAACCGGGAGTTCTAGAACTCCAAGTACCAAGTTAACGTTACCAACGCTGCCCGAACGTGCGGATACTTGGATGAGGGAAAACACGTGACAACTGTGAAGTAGGGTGAAAAACAAAAAGGTTTATTTACTAGCACCAGCTGGTGGGTATTCGCCAGCAGAACACCGCTGCAGGTAGGGGCAAAAGACCCCGTCACATTTCATACAAAGACATTTATACTCCTAATGGAGTCCATCCAGTTAAACCCACCCCTTCTTTATGGTTAAAACAATCATAATTGGCTGGTGATTACTGTTGTTACATGGCATTTCATTAATCCAATAAACACTGCACAAATCATTTACATCATTTCTCTGTCATCACTAAATATGAGAACAATAGCCATCTATAAGGTAATTCTTTTCTCACAGTGCAAGCTATCAATGTTGAGCCTCTCTGTACTTTTACTTGCAACATTAGTTCCGGGCTTCCTGCCAGCAGAGAAGGTAGGACTTTTGCCATGCGCAATGGTGTTTTCCATTCACATTAAGAATCCCATTTACTTTCATAGCTCAAACTGCACTGTATTCCCACTCATCTAGCATATATGGTATAAATTGGCACAGAGTGGATTAAAATGCATTTAATCAGGGTGTTAGTCTTCTATAGCATGTGCCTGATTGATTCCAGACACCAAAACCCTCTTTTTCAGAGTTGACGCGCAAGTAGCATCACTCTCTGACTGTACTTTTTATGCTCGGAAAAGTACCAAACCTGCTTCAAAATTAGAAATTGAGATACTTACCTGTGTTTGTACAGTACCTGTATTGCAGTAATGCACAAAGACATTTTTATCTGCTGTGTAGGGTGAGAACTTAAGCCTCCTTGGAAGAGTTGCCTATTTAGATTGCAGCTCCCAGACTTTCCAGCTAGCATGGTGTAAAGACTCACCCATTTTTAGCAGGCCGAGGCCTGGGTAGCAGTTTGGCCTCCCTGGAAAGATAGTATATCTAGGAAAAGGGGAGTGGCTTGGAGCCTCTCTCTCTCTCTCTCTCTCTCTCTCTCTCTCTCGAGAGAGAGAGAGAGAGAGAGAGAGAGAGAGAGAGAGAGAGAGCTGCAGGGGAGTGGCTCAGAGTGAAGGGGAGGAGCAGCTGACTTAGGAGGGAAAAATTGTAGCCCTTTTAGTCAGAGGAGAGTGAGCAGTCAGTGAAGACAGAAGTGTCTTGGAAAACTGGCAGAAAAAGTTCTGTGAGGAGCTGACAGGCAGTCAGACACAGGCTTTTGATCTCTAGGGTAGAGATTGGCTCACATCTCTGGGAAGCCAGCTACAGGGAACTCCAGAAGGGAGTTAGGGAGTTAGGGTGCTTCTGTAGGTCTGAGTGGAGGCTCAGGGAACTAACTAGTTCAGTTAGTTGAGGAAACTCACTACTAGTTTTAATATTAGAGTGAGCAGGGGCGGTCCTACAAGATAGGCCACGTAGGTGGCCGCCTAGGGCGCCATCTGGGAAGGGGGCGCCATCCTGGCCACATGGGGCGCCATCCTGGCCCTGCCGATTTTCCTCAGACAGTGCTGCAGCTGCCTGCTTTTTGACCCCGGCCTTGTGCGCTCCGACGCCGCTTCTGGGCACGCGCGGAGGTTTTCATGCAGGCGCAGTTGCTCTGGAGCTGAAGTTGAGCGCAGGAGCAACTGCACATGCGCGAAAACCTTGTCTCCTCCGTGCGCGTGCGTTTGCAGGGAAGGAGAAAAGAATCAGTGAAGGAAGTGTAAGTGAAGGAATGAATGAAGGGCTTTCCTCCTCCTCCTCTGTGACCTCTTCTCTCCCTCCTTCCTTTCTTCGGCTCTATTTCTGTCTAGACCTGAGGGGCCTGAGGCTATGAGGAGTTGTGGGAGTTGGAAGCCAAAACACTTAGAAGGAGAGAGGGCGGGCCCAAGTTTGCCCAGGCCGCGCTGCCTGTATTCGACCTCATTTGAACATTTTGGCTGTTTTTCTATTTACATTTACATTGGGATCCTAATTTTGGACTTATGGGAGACTCCTATGAATTATGAGTCGGGTGATAGGTAATATATTCTGATTTTGATGCATTTACATTGCATTTCTTGTTGATTATTATACAGTTCTGCTTAATATTGTCATACAATATAATACAAATACAATATAACAATAGAATAATGATATATTTTATATTAAATGTAATATTACAAACAATATTGTAGTATAGTGGTATTGTACAAAATAGTAATATATAATATTTTATTTTACTCTATTTTGGGTTATTTGAGTTTTATAGGAGTAATGAAAATATTCAGTAGAGGATAATTTTATTTAAATAAATAATTTTATTATTTTATAATAATAATATAATAGAATGTTACATTATATTATAATGTCAATATATTATAATATAATTATATTGTAATGTAGTATAATATAATTATGATATAATATAGTATGAGTATGGTATAATATATTGTATATACATTGATACAATATAATACTACTAATGGTATTGTGATATTATAACTGTATATTTGTTTTACATGGGGGGGCAAAATAATGTTTTTGGGGGGGGGCACCAAAATAATGTTCACCTACCATTTAAAATTACCTTAGACCGCCCCTGAGAGTGAGGGAGTAGTTTGGACAAGTTGCAAAGACAGTACACCGGTCTAATCTTTTATCAAAGCTTACATTAAAAGAGACTGACCCCAATTTAAAACCACTTCTTTACATGGGATCCTACAGTTCTGCACCAAACCCCACAGGATACAAGAGCAAGATACAACCTGTTCCAACAATAAACCTTTTCAGTGTTAACTTCAAAGAAAAGCCTCAATTGTGCCTCAATACATCAGAGTGTTCCAGTTCCAGCATTCCCACAGTTCCAGTCTAGGAGAAGAGATTTTGCCTTAGTAATCCTCTCCGTTCATGTTTAGCATAGGAGCCTAGCTTATCTCCAACTTTAGCAAAAATCCTCAAGACATTTTAGGTTGGTGGCAGCGTTACCAGAACGGCCAGTGGTTAGGAAGAGCCAGTCGTGATATTTTTGGTGGCAGCGGTGGGATCTAAAATAGGAAGGTCCACCCTGCCCCATGGACCCAAAGGCCAGGTCGTTACACATGGCATCTGAACCAAAAAAACCCCAAAGCAACACAACAAAAATAACTTTTGCAAATTCTGAACTATATAAAAATTGGTCCATTGGACCATATTGGACTAATGAAGTCTTGTAATATAATGGGTCCACTAGGTAGAACCCAAATACGTAGAACCCAGATTTGTAATATAATGTAACATATATGCCTGAAGAGGCACCCACTCTGTCCCCATGCCTGACAATGTTCCCAGGAAGTCATTACCCTCCATGTTGGATTTTAGTAGCATAGCATTATCTGAAAGTAGGGAAAGAGATTCCAGGAAAGAGATGGTTGGCTACTCTATTAAATGGTGCATCCAACACTAATCTGACTAGATTTTAGTCTGCCATTTGGCCTAACCGTTAACAGCAGGGGATTGGCAATACTGGTGGGTGGGATTCGGGCCTTCTGGGTGTTCTGAATCAACACAATGAACTCTCAGAAGAATCCTCCATCTGGAAATTTCCTAAAACTGATAACCTGTGTGTTTTAAAGATGCTGAAGCAGATACGCCTGACTTTCACAGAAAGCTTAGCCATATATTGGTAAATTCCAACATAAATGAATGAAAGAGATAAATGGTTATAGGTATGCAGTGGTTATGCTGATGCAACACTCAAGAGGATTGAACTGACTAGACTTTTTGATTAGCAAGAATATGCCACACAGCTCTGGTTCTATGTTGCCTATCAATTTAGCTGTAATTCTCACATTAATATGAGAGGGTCAGCAGCAATATATGGAATTTTGTAATCCAGATTATAATGGAATGATGTAGAGTGTATCTATACTGCAGAATTAATACAGTTTGCCATTATTGCCAGTGACTCAATGCCTTGGAATCGTAGGTGTTGTAGTGTCATGCCAAAGAGTGCTGGTACCTCTCTAAACTACAACTCCCATGATTTCATAGCATTGAGCCATGGTAATTAAAGGTGTGTCAAACTGCATTCATTCTACAATGTTAGTGCACCGGTAGTCTTGAAGGGGCAGTTAAGATGTATTAATTTTTTTTAAGACATGTTGCTGTTGGAGATGAAAACCAACAAAACTCGACAGAACAAGGATGGGCTGCTATGAACTCTAGATTATTTTAAATAATCAAGAGTTGTTGCCATGCAGAATTCCTCACCAGTTATTATGCTGACTGGTGTTGGTGGTATCTGTAGGCCAAAATTCTATATTTATCTACCACTAATGTTTCTGTCCTGACTTTTTGACAGCACTGGAACAATCACTTATGTTGCATTTCAAAAGGTACTATTGAATTAATATAGGTATGAGCTGTTCAGATCCATGTTTTGGTTAGTCTTCTGATTTTATAGTGGGAGTCTCTTACATTGACAGCTTGGGAAAGCTGTTAGATTCTCCCCTTTTGGATACTTATGTAAATAGCATCTAGCCACATCATCACATTGAGAGGGGAAAGCATGGGTGACCATCCCTTTAAGGTAGAGAATCACACCTCTTACATCATCAGCAGTCCCATTTTGAGTTCTGCTTCCCCATCACACTCACACATGGAAACGTAAGAGTTGGCAATACATTCATCTTACATCCATCACAACATCAGTGTAACTTTTCTTAATCAGGAGAAACAACAATATCCAAAAACCAAGAGATCCCTTGCCCTACCCAAAGCCCCTTACATTAAAAGAGACTGACACCAATTTAAAACCACTTATTTACATGGGATCCTACAGTTCCGCATCAAACCCCACAGGATACAAGAGAGTGTGATCCAGGTTAAGACCATTTCTTTCCATGGGATCATATTGTTGTGCATCAAATCTCATAGGATACAAGAGATTGTTGGGCAATGAAATAGGATGGGAAACTTTTGATGGTTACCATCCCACCTATATTTCAGTTGTAAACATGGGAGTAGAGTGCAGTAAGAGGCATGAGCTCTAAACACAATTGCTGGCCCGTGTTCAGAGTTCCCTCCTTTCAAGATATTTCGGCCCTTTTCAACCCTAGAGCATGTGATTAAAATTCAGTGCCTCTCCAAGGTTTAAAAGAGGCCAAAGTGTCCTATGAGGGGAAAATTTCTCAATGTAATGAGGTCGATTGCCAGAGTTCCCTCCTTTCAGAACACTTCTGGGGTTATGCATGATGTTCGGAAGTAGTTTAACTCATGTGATGAGCTCAGTGCCTCTCCATGCCTGAAAAGGGGCTGAAGTGTCCTATGACTAGCAAAATTCTCAATGTGATAAGCTGGTAGATGTGTTTCATCAATTTAGACTGACATATCAGCTCTAGTCCATATCCAAATCTGAGAACATTCAAGTTAGATCCATATAATATATAATGCATTGTGGGGTGTGTGTGTGGTTCTCCATGATACTCAGTGGTGGGAGATAGCTTTCATGTTAGCAGACTCCATTCTCAGAACAGTTTCAGCCATCTTGTACAGATCTTGTAAAGTTTGGACTAAAATACTTAACTAACATTGGAACCACCACCTTTTTGAAAACTGTTTCACAATATGTTAATTGGACTGTTAATGGTATCCTGTATCCAAAATGCTTTGTATCCAAAGTATTTTGGTTTTCGGATTTTTGGGGGATTTGATAATACCTGTATTTGCATATATATACACAGTTTAAACATGAAATTCATGTTTTTCAGGTTTATGGTAATAGCTGTATTTGCATATATATACACTGTTTAAACATGAAATTCATGTTTTTCAAGTTTTTCATAATTCCCTTCAAATTTCACATGCATCTGCCAGATGTAAACAAAACTATGCAAAATAAATATTTAAATAAGTGTGGAAAAATCCTTTAAAAACTAGAGGAATAGTTTTTTAATTTAAATATCAATATTATATCAAAACACATATATTTGATTTGTTTCTGAGAACTATAACACAGTATTTAGGAAAGTGTGAAAATTATGAATATGTAAGTTTCAGTCTGCACATTAGAGATAGATTGGATCCTCTCATACTGGAGTTCTTAAAGGTCAAATTCCTCAAGCTGAGAACTCCTTTGTTAGGTTTTAAGACAGCCAATTAATTTGCAAAGTATTCTTAAGCATGCAAACTACTTCCCAACCCCAGCCTTCCTCTTCAATAGAGGAGCAAAAGTAACATCACACCATTAAGAGAAGTTGTTAGTGTTACCGAGACAATGCATGTGAATCGATTTAATGCTCTAAAATGCCATATAAATGATAAATTGTGGTAGCAGCATAACAAACAAGATCATAAATATTATATATAAGTGAAACTCGATGCTGATGGGCATGAATACAATCTGTGCAGGATATATATCAGTATGCTGATGCAAGGGAATGTAACAGATTTTACTTTAGACAACCCTGGCAGATAATTTGGGCATAATTAACACTGATAGTCATCAAATAATTGCTATTGACTTGCTTTATAGGCATTTTCATGAGGTAATTAAGATGTACATGGAAGATGCCATACTGATTGACTGGCAGAACCTTAATTCTAAAAGCTTTCTAATTATGTTCTTTTCCTCCTAACAGTGTAAAAGCAGACACCATGTTAGTTTTAGATCTTGTCAGATGTCAGGTTACTTGGAGAAACACTAACTTCCTCACTTAGGCTAAATAAGCAATGAACATGAAGAGTGTGATGCTCCTGTGGATCACTGCTGAAGCAAAAGCATCACCATGATTAGAATTCAGATATTTGCTTTCTTTCTTTGTGTGTTCTCATATTGTATAACTGTTTTTTACATGCCTATGCATGTACCTTTTTTCAAAGTGAAATCCATTTAGGCCACCAGCTATTGCCTTAGAGTAGTTCCAGGGAGCCCATGGCACTAGCCAAGGCATCCAAAAGGTAGCACTTTCCATAAGGATGAGGCCACCCCAAACACCTCTGGCCTAAGACCATAATGTGTGACCATCAATTGTAACCTTGCTAGCCACCTGTTCACTCAGGCTTCTTCTTTCTAACACTAACTAATCCCAATTCTCTCCAACACTCCTTCTTCTTCTGAAACCCACAACCAACTTTTCTGACACCCAGCCACCGACTGCTGTCAGATTTCAAAATGCCTCCTCTTCAGGGCATTTTTTTCTTTTTGCAAGTTAGGCTCTGCCCCCTTTCCTACTAGCCAATCCTAACTCCTTCATTTCTCTTTCGGCTGCTCTTTAGGCACACCCCCTTTTGGAAATGAGAATCCTACAATGTATGTAGTAGCCATCTGCCGGATTTAGTCTCTTTGCACCAAGCCTGCACAACTTGATCCTTTAGAAGGGCCAAGATTTTCCCCAAAGCCTTTAAGTGGGTCACGCCTCTTTCCTTCCTGCAGATGTGGAAGCCCCACCCCTTCCCCATCCTTGTGCTGTTCCCATGGGAACATTGTGAGGTTGGGGAGGGGGGTTGAGTTTCACCTTAGTGCTTGACCCTCAGCTCTTGGCATGTCTGCCTGTTCAGGGACAAGCACTGATGGGGAAGCCTCATCCCTTCCCAGCCTTGCATCATTCCCAGTAAGGCGGTGTGAGGCTGAGAAACATCCTGAACTCGTCTGCAGGCCGCAGGGAAGGCCTTTGTGGGCCACATCCAGCCTACGTGGCGTGCATTGTAGAGGCCTGCTTTACACCATATCTTTTTTAAAAATCCTCAGAATATATCTGAAACTGCTAAGACCACCTGACATTTATATATATATTTTAAAAATTCTATTAAAGCATATCCTTTCTAAAGAAACATGTTCAATCTACAGTATGTCCAAATTCTGCTTCCTTATTTATAATACATTTCCCTTTTGCGATGGGTTTTAGGGTCTAATTTATCCCTATAGAAACAATTTCTAATTACCAGTAATTGGAAAAAAACAGCATGAGAGGAACTTCTGACATCATTTAAATTAAGGGCACGTACAAATGAACTTTGTGACAACTTCATGAGTTTAACTATCTTGAAGTCAAAGAATAAGAATTCCTGGAAGACCCCACAAATTGAACAGCATCCAGCATGACACATTGTCAATGATCGGGTGCATGGGTTTTGACCTGGAGTCTCTCAAGCAATTAAGCAAACTCCATAGTAGTACACCAGTCTATTATATAATACTACTTGTTCCATTGACAACACAATTGTGCCCACCCTCCTCTGCATTGAAACAGATTTTTCTTTGTGTCCTTCCTCTGGAATAGGGCTGTAGAACATATGTCCTTCCTGTAATGCTGTTGCTTAATAGCTGTTTTTCAAGTCTGTGTTTAATAGCAGACAGCTCAATTCATGGACCATTTAAGAGTAAATTGCTAGATTTATATGGAATGCTACCACAGTGCAGTGGACACTGGTTTAGACTTGGTTATCAGACTTGTATGCAAAAGCCCTTTCAGCTTTGAAGCTTATTGTATAAATTCTGATTTTAATATACTTTACTACTGTGGATTGCTTAAGAATATGTTAGTCTTCTTGTTGTTAGGTTTAACTCTACCTTATATTAACCTAGTTGTAATTTACTTTGGGTCCATGTTGGGAGAAAATAAAATAAAATAAAATTTAATAACTTGGGGGGGGGGGGGATGAGGAAACTTATTTTTATGTCAATGCCAACCAAAGCTTCATGGAAGAAGACAAGGATACATAATGTTATTATTAATAATATAGATACAGAATATACAAATATATATTTTTTCACATGGACAACAGTCCATGTGAAAAAAGATCTTGGAATCTTAGTGAACAGCAAGTCGAACGTGATGGTGCAGCAGCTTAAAAAGCCAGTGGGATTTTGGTCTGCATCAAAAGGGGTGTAATATCTATATCAAGTCATGGTGCCTCTCTATTCAGCTTTGGTTAGACCTTATTTATTATTTATTTATTTATTATTCGGATTTACTAGACCACCCCTCCCCAAGGCTCGGGGCGGTTTCCAACACAATAAAATTACACAAACAGCCTAAAAACATCATAAAAACAATCACATATGTCATAAAAATCACATAGATTGGAATATGACCGATCTACAGACAGAGGCGGCATGGTTAGGTGGCGAGGTTTGATGTTCAGGTGCTAGTCAGTCGCCGAATGCTTGCCGAAATAGCCAAATCTTGCAATTACTGGATTACTGTGTCCAATTCTGGGCACCACAGTTCAAAAGGGATATTGGCAAGCTGGAAGGTGTCTAGAGGAGGGCAACTAAAATGATCAAAGGTCTGGCGATCATGCCATATGAGAAGCATATTAAAGAGCTGGGTATGTTTTGCCTGCAGAAGAGACGTTTGAGAGGAGATGATAGCCATGTATATGTGAAAGGATGTCATAAGAAAGAGGGAGCAGGCCTATTTTTTGCTGCCCTAGAAACTAGGACTTGGAGCAATAGGTTCAAATTGTAAAAGAAGAGATTCCATCGGAATATTAGGAACAACTTCATGACTGTGTGGGCTGTTCAGCAGCAGAGCTCTCTGGCCCGGAATGTGGTGGAATTTCCTTCCTTGGAAGCTCTTAAACAGAGGCTGGATGGCCATCTGTTAGGGGTACTTCGGTTGTGCTTTTTCTGCATAGCAGGGAGTTGGACTAGATGGCCCATGTGATCTCTTTCAACTCTGTTATGCTATTAATGTTGTTTAAGAAAAAAATAGTCTAATATTTAGGCTTTAATTGAGCTACAGTATATCTTCCATCTCTGTGGGGAATACATTCCGTGATTTCACATGGAGCCCTTTTATTTTAAATGGAGTGAATGGCCAAGGTGACAAGAAAAGGGTGTAGCTTATTCAGTAGACCCTGTGTGAATAAGCGAAACCACAAATATCAGTTCCATTATATCTGTTTAGATTCAATGCATTTTGTCTTTCCCCCTACACTCAGGAAGTACTACAGTTGGAGAGGCAAATGGGTGGACAACTCCTGGAAGAACCAAAGGCTTTGCATTTTAAGGGAAGCACTCATAACCTCCGTTTATCCATTCATGACATCACCCACTCCCTCTGGAAGAGCAAACTACTGGCAAAATACCAGGTAAAACTTGGCAAGAGCCCTAAATATCAACTGAAGCACAATGGAAGTTTGCAAGAATAAAGGACAAGAAATATTCAGCATCCCCTATACTTTTCAGCCGTATCAACATAAAGGCATGAAACAATATGTAGTTACACATTGTATATGTGGTAATCAGCACTATTTTAACACTAGTTACATTTACTTAAGTGACTTGGGGGCAATCACCTGCTGAGATTTACTGGTAACTGGGGTGTATATCTATTTTAAAATGCTATCACTTTTCTCCAGGAAATTCCTTTTTACCATATCTGGAGTGGGTGTCAAAGAAATCTGCATTGTACCTTCACTCTGGAAAGATTCAGCCTGAGCACACTGGAGCTGGTGTGCAAGCTTTGCATACGACAAGTTGAAGGAGAGGGACAGATATTCCAACTCAATTGCTCAGTATCAGAGGTAAGAAGACTCTGCAATATTGAATGGAGAAATTATTTCAGTCTCCAGGCTAACATACACAATATTTTTGACTATAACACCCATGAACTATTAGTTTGTTTCCTGGAAAAGGGCAAAAAGAACTTTGTATGGTAAACTGGTTATTAGGTTTTTTGTGTTTTGAAACAAGGTGAATTCTTGGTGGCCACACTCATATCTGAAGATGTAAAAACAATTAAAGAAATTGCAGAGTACAGTGTATGCAGTTGTGTTTTCCTAATTCATGAAGTTGCTATTCATGGGAAGGATCCCATAAGTCACATAATATGTAGATAGTGTTACAATTTTACAAGTAAATCACATCCTTCTACATAGTTGGAAGGAACACCAAGTGTTATTTAGACCAACGTGCTGGCAAGTAGGAAAACACAGATAAAGCACTCCTGAAAAACGACTGTCCAACCTCTTTTTAAAGACTTGTATTGAAGGAGAATCCACTGAACTCTGAGACAGTCCATTGCATTGTTGGACAGACCTTACCACCATAAAGTTTGGGTAGAATTTCTTGTGATTCGAATTCATTGTTTCATATAATAATAATAATAATAACAACAACAACAACAACATCTCCTGCCTAATTTGTTAAAACATTGTTTCTATCAAAGGGCATATCTATTATCCGGAATAGCAGAAAATAAATTTCTTCCATCTTCTACATCAGTGGTTCTCAACCTGGGGGTCCCCAGATGTTTTGGCCTCCAACTCCCAGAAACCCTAACAGCTGGTAAACTGGCTCGGAATTCTGGGAGTTGTAGGCCAAAACACCTGGGGACCCACAGGTTGAGAACCACTGTTCTACATGACACCTGTTGAATTATAATGCTTATCATGTCAACTCTCAATCTTTTCTTCTCCAAACTAAACATGCCTATCCACATATGCCATTCCTAATAAAGCTTTAAATAGAATCCTAAGTTTGGAAGAAGCTGGAAAGGAAGGGAGGGAGGTAAGAAGGGGGTGGGGAGAAGAATGCCATTTTTCTTTGGATTCCCAATTGGCTTTAGTGACATGAAGCATCTTCTAGCTACAGCGGGTTCATCAGCTGCAACATCTGTACATAGAGATAGTAGACAGCCACAATGTGTTATACAGGAGCTTATCCTTCAACTATGAGTATATGGATGTTGGCTGGAACCTGCTGGACAAAAAAAGCCCAATCTTAAGAATTTTCACTGGGCTATCTATTTGGTCCCAAGCAGAATTTCTGATATTGGATCTTAGTATTCAAAGACCTATTTTGTTTGGGACCATTAATTCCCAAGTAACCAGTCCAGATACTGAAATTATCATCTCAGAATGACTTCAATTTTTGAGATAAGGCATGTAGCAATTTGGGGAAAGACCTTTCTAGAGGTAATGCTCTATTTAAGTAACCTTTTCACCTAAATAACACAGTAAGTTTATCTTCCAAGTTCATCCATTTAGTGCCTTCTTAATTACACATTCCCTTTATTCTTTCATATGGTCTTCTTTGTTTTTATGGATTTTATCATATTTAGCCATCCTGGGAGTTTTATTTGAACTGAGATACAGGATATTAAATGTTATAAGTAAGTAAGATTCAACTATAATAGTTCATTTTACTTTTACCTGCTATATGTAGAAGTACAAGTGGATTGTTTCAATACATTTGATCCAAAGTAAGCAGCACTAAGTCCTGTTGAAATCAGTAAGAAAAGTTAGCTGTTGCTACATCCCCTCTGATATCAACAAGAATTAAGTGCAATAGTGCAATCCTAACACATTGACACACTGGCTATAGAGAGCTGGGATTAAGCGAAGCTTCTTTTATCCTTTTCTGTTGAACTGCTTCAATCAGTAAAATGCAAAAGAGTCAAAAAGGGTCAAAGGAGGAGCAAAGTGAGGGATAAACTGAGTTATAGCAAATCTGCCCCCACCCCCACCCCCTGCAGCCTAGGGCTATAGTCAATACTATGGTATAAAGTTAGAACAGAGCTTGGATAGTATTTTTAAAAACTGAAATACTCTTCGCTTGCAGTGGTTTAGATTCAACAAAAGTTAAGCTGGTCTAGTGTCAGCTCAGATGGTGTTTGGCAGTCTTGACCAATTAGGATTGAATTATTTGCTCAAGCATTTGATTAATTGGTCCAGACCGAATTACATTATAAAAAAGAATTGGGCATGAGTGTGGAATTGGTTCCAATCCTGATCTAGAGCAATCTGAAAATCTTGCTTCAAATCGCAATGGATTTTTACAATTGTTTTACACATTCCTTTGTCATTTAACAGTCATTCCTTTGAAGAATCAGAATTGTTTTAAGAATTTTATTTGGAACTCATTTGATTTCAGAGCAGTGAGTTTGACCTGATGATTGCATGGGAACCTAACTGAAGCTATGGCAGAGTTAGTTCTGTCACTTTGTAATTTTATTTTCAAAGTTCTTCAGTACTACAATCTCTCCCATGCAGTGCAAAAACCACACAAAATGAAACATTTTGTCTTCATTTTCATCAGTTGTCTTTCAGACTGCTTCCTTGGCCTCCTCCCTATTCCCTGCAGCCTCCTGCGGTGTGGTCACCATTGTGTCTCAGAGTTTTACCACCCTTTTTGACTTACAAAGAACTTCAGTCAAAGGCCCCATTGACGTTAATAAGAAGTTATCCTGGTGTCACGGTTTCATAGCAACCAGCCAGCAGTTTTCATTCCATAAGGCATATCTCTTAGCCACACAGCTCTACCCCTGCTGGTTTTGGATGGTGTTTTTACTTTCCAAACCCAGCAGGTCCACGAAGTTCAATAACCAGACAACTCTGGGAACAACTGAAGGATCACCATTTTGGAGATCAGGAGGAAGAGCGAGCTGTCCCTCAGTTACAGACTTCTTTATTTCACGTGCACAAAGGAGAAGGTGGATCAGACAGAAAAACAAAGAAAAAGGAGGAGAAAATCCTCTTTTTGTGGAGAAATTATTCCTCAAAGAGGGCACCAGCACTCCAGTGAGTTCCTCTGGGATAAAGAATTATTTGTTTTGTGAGCTGGCTGCAAGATGAGCCTCCAAACAGAATGGATGGAAGAAAATCTGATAAGATTTTGGTAGCAGCAACTGACATTTTAGATAAACAAATTAGATAGCAAAGCAACTGGGAGGGATAGTTAAATGGAGAAAATGGGGTCTTTCTCTGTTATCAGACATTCCTGATTAGATATCAGATGACACTATCCATGAACCTAATGAGATAACTTGCCATGAGGACATGAAGCTATCAAAATAAAGAGCTGCTTTGCACATGATGTCTTAAATGCATCTTTACACTTGGTTTTTTCCTCCTAATTTTCACTTTACTGTAGAAAGTCAGTGTAGTGTGGGAGCATTGGACTATGACTCTAGAGACCAGGGTCTGAATCCCAACTCAGTCATCTTACCAAGAAAAGGCTTGCCATAAGTCAGAAGCAACTTGTAGGCACACAACAACTACAACTGCGTACATGAAGAAAGCATTGCTGGAGCTGTGATGGATCAGACCAATGATCGGTCTAGTCCATTATTTTGTCCTCACAGTAATCAGCCAAATGCCAGTAGGAAGCTCACAAACAAGCTTTAGACCCAATCTTTCTTCTTTAATTTAGCAAATTGAATAGTGGTCTTCATATGAAAAGATGTGAGCAATTGGCTGCACTAGCAACTCAAAATGCACATGTGTGATCAGATTTATTCAGATCACCATGACATCCTTCATGACTGCTATAATCTCCCAGTGTTAAATAATCGTATTAAGGGACAGTTATCTTAAATGTACAACCCAAATAGAAATTGAACACTTCATAACTGCATATCTGAAAGGTTTTCCATGACAGCCTCATCTCATAGTAAGCCATACAATTGGGTCATACGTCAGCTGCTATCATGTCCTAGATCTTTCTCTGATAAGTGAAGTTTGTGTTTTCAGTGAATTTATTACATGGGGAGCACACAGAGGAAAAGACAAATTCATTTTTTTAAATGATTGAGTCCCCAAAGCAGCTGCTTCAGAATGTACTGTATGTGTCACGATGCAGGGTCTCGGCCCAGCCCCTTAATCACACACACAGAGACGGTAATCAGCTAACTATTTATTGAATAATAAGAAACAGGTGAAAAGGTAAATTGTCCATAAAATCAAAAATTTCAATCCAAAAGTAAGAGTCTGTAGTAAAAATCCAAATGCAATGGCTTGGCAAAGGCTTGGCAAAGGCTCCGCAAAACAATGCGGATCAAGGAACAAGGCAAGGTTCGAACAGGGCCCAAGAAACTACTTGGCAAGGCACGAGCCGCAATCTGGCTCCGTGGATCTTCGCTCGCTTCACTTCCTTGTAGAACAGAAGTGGCCGAGCTACTGAGGATCACTTCCCACGGATCCTATACTTAATTCCCTTGGTGCATCCCCCGACGCTCTAGGCTACGGCGCCAATCTGTGTTACGGGATCTAGCGCTTCTCTGGCGCTCTAGGCTGCGGTGCCATTCCCTCCTGCTGGACTCAATGCTCCGTCTCCTATCAAAGCTCCGTCCTTGCCTCCCAGCACCTGGGTCGTTATCTTCGTGAGAGCCGAACTCCCCTTCGGCTTCCATGGGCTCATTCTCCACTATCTCTCTGACCCTTTCCTGAGACCCGAAACCACCTGGTTTCTCATAACAATCATCGGAGTCAGCACTTTCCAAATCGGCCTGACTTTCCCAGTTCTCATAACCATCTGGCCAGTCGTCATCCCATGCTAAACTTTCTACAGGGGAAGAAGGCCCAACTGCCCCATCATCCCCCTCTTCCATATCCTCATCAGCTGCAACGGGCCCTAATGCAATTGGGACCCCCGGGGCTGCCCCCTGCCCCCCAGGCATGAAAGGGAACTGGGTTGCTACAGTATGGGTATATTTTTTAAAAAAGTGTGGTCATTTTGGCACCAAAATAGAGAGATAGTTAAAAGTATAAAACTAGATTAAAATGTATGAAAACTATGAACAAACTTCTTGGTTAAAACAAATCTGTTTATTGATAGAGCTATGATTGCATAGCTATGATGTCTGCTTTTTTGAAAACCAATAGGCCAACATGGTTGATTATATTGTGCTAAACCCAGCATTCCAGAGTTAGAATTTATGGAACTGTATTTTATATTACTGCATCCAGACCCAAACAAAACCCTGGTTATCAGGGTTTCCCACTCCTCCAGACCTTGTTTTAGGGGTCTATGGGGTGGTAGGAGTTGCCCCTTTCTCATGTTGCTGGCTTCTATTGTTCTTCCTGCTGAAGCTCATTATTGAATCTTTCCTGTTCTTAAAACACCTTGATGGAAAAGTTTCAAAAAGCAGTAACTAATTTTCACTTTAATGCAGTCATTATCATTTGTTTGTAACATGACTAAGACTGTCCGTTCCTGTTGTATAAGTGTTACATATGCACAAAGTCTTACTACCTATGTTTAAAATAAAGAACAGTAGTCATAATTATTTGACTGTCTGAAGGACTAATTCATTATTTCTTCAGGTTAGAACAGTCATGGTTGGATGTGTTGGGTTTCAGAAAATAGTGAGTTGGAGGTAGGGCTCTTGGTCCCTGTGGAAGAGCCATGAAATAACAATTGCAAGTTACTTAATTTTGTAATGTGCATCATTGGCGATAACATCTGTATGGTCATTGGGTATGAAGTTATACATTCAACAGGGGATGCCATAACTATAAAGGCAGATGGCAAAACAAGTATCATAAACAATTATTACAATATGTGTTTCACTGAAGTCATATCAAATTTAACCTAGCTAAGGAACAGAAAAGTGAGTGGGGATATTAACTTTAGCAGATAATAATATAGATAATTTTGTCTTAAATGATGAGCTCTGGTACAACAAAAAAGATGATGTATTTTATTTTATGTTTAGTTTTTATATTGTGTGTACTTATTGAATATGCACAGGTTTATTATATTTGTTTGTGATTACGAACCAGGGATGTATCTAAATCAGCCCTTTTCTTTCAGAAAAAAATCAATTTGCCTTCCTATCAACCTCTGACATTCTCCACACATACTTCCTAGTTACTTTTTGTCACATCTCCACTCACAAAACATTTAAAGTATTCAAACGTCTTCCCTGACAGCAGGGATGGCAATAACTTTCTTCAGAGTTAGATTCAGTAATGGACATCAATGATTAGGAAAAGCACACTTCAAAAAAGAAGCAAGATTTACAAGTTTTGAAAATTTTCTCTGGCTTAGATGAATGTCTAGACCAGACAAGAATTCCAAATTTCATTTACAGCCCCCATAAATATCACCTTGCTAACTTCTCTTCTATTCCTCAAACACCCTCTTCCTTCTCATATCTAACTGCCAAGACAGAGAGAGACTCTCCATTTGTGTGGCTTGTTGTTGTGCCCTGCCCTGAGAGGAACAATGTGGCGGTCTTTGCCCTTTCTAATTTTCCAAAAGGCCACAGCTATTAGATTTTTATACTTCTAAATCCACCCATGAACATTGGTGTGCCAGTGTTACAGGTCTTTTCCTTCACTGCAACAGCATCCAAGTATATTGCAATAATAATAATAGCCATTCACTAATTTAGGAGAGTTGTGTACTTTGGGTTGTAAGGTAAGAAAACACCTTCTAAATGTCAGAATATTGAGCTCCTTAGCTGTGTGGAAGAAATACTTCTGCAGACCCAGAATGAGTACAAACAGCTTTACTGGCACAGACTAAATTCCACAGGCATCTAACACCAAACATCAGCCACATGAGAAGAAAGAAGCTGGTTAAGAGCGTCCTACATATACTGGTCACAGAGTCCTGCATCATCTCTCTCTTGAATCATCTCTCTCTAACTCTTTCAGCACCCAGACTCCAGTTCTGCACAGTCACTAGTAGGCTGATGAAATCCAGGCATATAGATTGCATCATACATACATTGCATCATACATTGCACCTCATTTACATTTCATCTTATACATAATACATAATACTTTCACATTAAAGACTCTAGTCATTAAATCCAGAGAGACCCACATGTGGTTTCCCAGATGTATTGGGACTGCAGTTCCCATTATTCATTAGCTTCAGCTGTACTTGGTAGAGTTAAATATGAGGGGAGCCTAAGTTGTTCAGCACTGCATTAAAAAGCTTCTTCTTGTTCCCACAACTCCATTTTGTTTCCTTATTCTTGGATGGTGGAATGAATGTTGAGAGAGGAGAAAGCATGTTGGCAAGTAATCTGAATAAAAAGCCAGGTCTCAAGGTACAGTGTAGGGAAACGGGATCAAATTAGGCCAAATTACCCACAACTGCTGCATTTTAGTCTGTGCGTCTCCCTAAGTATCTTCTTTTAGTCCTACAAATTTGACAGAATGGGTTGGGAAAAAAGGAGGGGAAAAAAGAACACCCAAGTTTTAGTTACCTTACCAGCTTTTGGAGATAGTAACAAAGACAATATTTTCTCTTAAGAGATTGTTCTTGCCTTCTGGAGAAGCCCTTCTTATAGTCCAGATATCCTCACAAGCACATCTATTGATAATGCAAGAGAAGTAATTCTGAGTGGCTGCTCCCAGATTATGGAAGTGGTTCCCTTCTTTCTGTCTTTCCAGTCACCATTGAAAACAATTGTACTCTGGGAACTGGATGTTTATAAAAACTTGACTTTTGATGTTTACCTGTACTATTTTAATCATACTTTCCTACACATTTTATCTGCATTTGTTTTTTTTTCCTGTTCAGTGTATGTCCATCTGGTCCTTAGAAGGTTTTCACAGTTGGTAGTGCAGTAGCTGTCCAGCCGTGGGAAGCCATGACTGCTCTTGCAAGTTTTGTAATGATCATAACAATGGCAGTGGGGCAGGGGACAGATTGAAGGTAGCCAGTAAACAGGGAACCTAAAGGAGAAAAGACATGGAAATCAAACTAGTGCCCACCAATATTTCAGTTTGTAAGATACTTGAATAAAATAATTAGCAAACGTAGAACATTAGAAATCTGGTGTTAAGTCTACTCAAATTACAATAAAGGAGATTCCACCTAGAACTGAGTATAAAAGCTATTCAGTAGTGGAACTCCCTGCCTCGGAATGTGGTGGAAGCTCCTTTCTTGGAGACATTTAAACAGAGACTGGATAGCCATTTGTCCAGGATACTTTGATTGTGCTTTTCCTGCATGGCAGGGGGTTGGACTAGTTAGCCCATGTGGTCACTTCCAACTCTATTATTCTATGATTCTCATTTCAACATGGCCAGTTTGTTTAACTTGTCATCTGCCCAGCTCTCTCCACTTCACTTGTTTGTATTTTACACCATAACAAGTTCTTAGATCTTTAGAAGCAAGACTCTAAAGTTTGATTTGTTTGGTACATTTCCTACTCATTACATTATTGTTTGCCCTCAATTAGTCAAATAATATTTTGAGAACACTTGTGAACTCCAGTGTGTCTGCAACTTTCAGTAAGGCAGTAATATATTTTGCTTTAAAGCATTCTAGCTTCATGAGAATCCAGAAATGAGTCTATGCCACAGGTGGGCAAACTTCACTAAGATTTCTTTGGATTAAGTCAAAATTAACTGAATTGAAAGGACTTGGGTAGCTTATCTAAGACAATGCAAAGACTCAAAGAAGACCTGCAGATTTCTTCCTTCATTGCTATAGGTGGCATGAAACGGAGAAGAGCCTTTGGACCTCACAGTTTATTCTCTTACCTTGCATTGAATAAAGGCTCCATGAAGGTCCTATGGGAAATACTTTCTGGGAACAAATTCTATCTGCTCTTGAATTATACCTAGGAAGTTGTTCTCAGCTCTGATTTTGCACCCTTAAGGCACACCCTTGTTCATTTACACCTCATAAGATCATATGTGAAAGAGCTATAAAAAGGGGAGGGGGATTTGGGACCTTTAGGACCTTTGGGAATTTGGGAAAGTTCATCTTTTCTTTGAACCAAGAGTTATACGTTTCTTTGAGTTTTACTTTTTGCTGACATCTCTAGCATATATAGTAATTTAGATTGTGTATTTCTGCCTTTGATTATTGTTTTCCATACTAGGGTCAGCCGTATCGCTAGTTGGAGTGAAGCAACCATCTCAAGTAGATGTGTGAGGCGTTGTGGGGAGGGGAAAAGTATCATGAAAATAATATTATAAATTCATTACCAGCATATTTATTTATATTATTTTACTATGAGGGAGATGGGAAGAGGTGCTTGTGAGATTTCTTTGTTTCCAGGTATAAAATATAACCGGGTTTGCCTTGGGACCTATGCACCATGACTTTGTGGGAAGGCTTGCTGTTTGCTGTGCCTTTTTAGGCAGCAAAGTATTTTGAGCTGACCCTTGGCATTCTGAAATTGGGCACACTTCTTTTTTTCTATTATCGCAGATGAGAGCTGCATATGCCCTAGGACTCTGGCAAGTTTTAAAGTGGTTTTATTTGTGGTAATGCATTGTGGAGAGCTAGATATGTCATGGATATCAAGGCAGCTAGTTGAAATATAAAGGAGTTGACATTTAAAGCGAATCCTTTTTATTGTTTTAGTAGTTCACAGACAACATTTCCCTTGCTTTTCCAGTCCCCTGGTATGATGGCCAAATTAGTTTCTGTTCTTTTGCTTCAGATGTGAGAGCCCGAAATAATGTTTTTATTATTCCCATCTGCTTTAAATGTCACACACACACACACACACACACACACACACGTTTGTTTGTTTAATGCAGGTATTAACAATATATGTATTTCTATCTCTGACAGTCCCCTAGTCAACCAATTTTCTTCCAAGAAACCAGACAAGGTTTCTTATCGTTTCATGCCATGCCAAAAACAGTAGAGGGAAAGGTGCTGATCTTGGGAAGGGGAGGGGAGCAAAAACAAGGCAGAGGTCAAGCTGTTCATTCTGCTACAGAGTTGTTTCTTTATATTGTGGAAGTGAGCTTATGATCTCAATTCCCCGTCTCTATTGATGAGGGTGGCTAAGCGTTGTGTATTGATTTGGAATACTGCAAATGAGACATGCTGCATATGAGTGTTGCCTAGTGATGTGGATCTGTTATTATTTTCTTTTTCTGTTCCTCAATATGGTTTATCCATGAATTTGAAATGTCTCTTTCAATTTGACATTCTTTCTTGCAGAAAGGGGTCTCCTTTTTAAAGACTCTTTCAAAATGTTAATCTCTGCTTGAGGATTTACATGGGTGGCAGCCACCTGGGGAGGTCTTTCTGATTTTAAGTGAAGACAGGTGGCATCTGGGAACATGAAGTATATAGGCTGTTATGCCTTAGCATATTTGAAAAGGTTTATTCTTTAAAAGAATTGAACATTCTGCAATAAAAACATTTAATAGTTTATGCACTGCTTCCTCTTCAAAGAGCAACTTTCCAATGCTGTATTAGATTGAAATGTGTGATGAATAAGGGGATGGAAGCTTGAAGATGGAAACGGACAAAGACAATCCTTAAACTAAAAGAGAAGTTGATTTTATGGATGAAAACAGGCCAAAGTCTAGTAGTTAGAGCAGTACCGTAGCCAGGACTTTGATTGGAGGGGGGGGGGCTGAGTGAGAGAGGATCTACCCTAGCGAACCTTTTTTATCATTATCCCAACACCCTCATGCATATGGGATATATTGAGCATGGTGATCAGATCATGATATGAATGCACATAACAGTTTAAATAATGTACCAGTAAGGCCTTCTCGCGGACCAACCTGAAAATTTGTGGGGGGGGGAGGGCTGAAGCCCCTCAAGCTACATGCCTGATTAGAGCATAAGTGATCAAGGTTCTTGCCCCATTCATGCATAAAGCTCTCACTGGCTGATCTTGGGCTGGTCACTCTTTCTCATTTATTTGTCAGAGATGTTATTGGAAGAAAGTCAGATTAACAACGATCTGTAGACAACACAATCTGTAAATCTAGCTACTCTTTAGCTTAGTTGCAATGTTTATCTACTGAGTGGGGAGTTTGTGTATTTGCTTTGTTTTTTAATGTGTGTATGTAAAAAAGTTGCATTATTTAAAGGACAGTGGTCTAAACTATGCCACCAGTCTAGGGTTCATGACATAGAAATAGATGTCATAGGTGAAAAGCATATAGTACATACCCTCCCCCCAATTGTCCTGGTTTGACAGTGTGAGCTCCAATTATCTCTAGCATCCCACTTTCTCTGCCATTTTTTAAATATCCCAATTTCTTTCTCTTCCCTTTTATCGCCTTTCGTCCTCAGCTTATTTCTGTTTCTTCAAGCTGTTTTCAAAGTGCAATGTTTGTAGCCAACTTAGCAGAAAAGAAAGAAGAGGATTGTTCCCCTTCCAAATAGCACCCCACACACATACATGCATGCACACACACAAACACAACTTTCCTTAACTCAGTACAAAAATTCCAGGATTTCCTTATTTAAAATAGTAGTCATGTTTGTGTTTCCTCAATATGCTTTGCCTTCTTGTTGCTTGAACACACTCCTTTGACAAGGCTGTGATGTTGCTTTGTCACACATTGTCTTAGTTTTCATCTGTGAGCATAATAATACAATGGCAGAGCTCATGAGTAATGTACAAATGATCCAAGGCTGTATCTTCATGGAGATCTTTTACCTGCTCTTTTGCTAGTGGCTATGTGCTCCTGTATACTCATTCTCTCATAGACAGCAGGTCATTCTTCTTGTTCGTTTTAAAAAAAATCTTTTTTTTTTGCGTGATATTGCGATTGAAGGGTATTGCTTTTGTTTTTCTAATGGTGGCACAGTCTCTTTTTTGATAATCAGGTACACAGACTTTCCTATTCACTAACCAATTTGCCAGCCACATGGCAGATTTGGGGAATTCATTCTGTATCACCATGGACGTCATTCATAACAATATTGGGTTGATTCTTGAATATCACAGAATAGTCATGAAGGCACTACTGCTAGTCTCTTCATCCCCCTTTCCTCTCTTGTACACATTCGCATCTAATAGCTTGATGAAGGGCTGTGGTATCTGTCAGTTCCATATTCAATAATCATGTCTGTTGTTCTAGTGTTGCTAATGGCTATGGTTCTGTTGTAGCCCATATTTCCTCTGTCCCAGGAAAAGGCATTTCTGGCTTGAAAATACTTTTCTATGAGGCTTTGAAACATCCACTTGCAATAGACAATACAAAGACATTGGTTCACCATAAGGAATATTATATTTTATTATTAATTTATGAAAAAAAATAGAATGCATTTCTACAAAAAAGTATTAGGTTATCTTATTCATCTTGCTCTAAAACATAAATGAATTGTTTTCTTTCCTCTGAAAATACTGTTGCTATTTTCCCTGCATGTCTTCTGTATTGTGCAGGAACCTACTGGCATTGAATATCCACTAATGGATCCGGCAGACACCATCACCTCTATTGTAGGACCCTGCGCCTTCAGTATCCCTCTTCCAATTCGTCAGAAGCTTTGTAGTAGCCTAGATGCTCCCCAGACGAGAGGTCATGACTGGCGAATGCTGGCCCACAAACTAAAATTGGACAGGTGAGTGAGCTTGTTGGCCAAACTACACAATTCTGCATTTGTTAACACACATGACTATATTTCCTAGCTATGCATGACACAATTCTTTTGGAATGTCTGATGTTCCATCTTCATTGAAATCTATATCTAACAAGGTTGTACAAGAAATACAGATATGTGACTACATCCCACAATGCATGAGATGGGTCTGCTACCCATATTGCTCCTGCAGTTTGGGCTATTATCCTCTACCTAGTGCTTTTACCCATAAGATTTCTCCCTGGGTCTAATTTTTGAGCCACAAGGCAACCACTATACAAGCGGATGTGTTGATGAGTGAGTTCAGTATGATAAATCATAACCAAACTCCCTAGTTAATAATTTTTTTTAAAAAAAATAGAAATGTAGAAAATTACACATAGCAAGTAATACTTATATTGAATACTTTCTACACTCTTAGCTCCCAAATCTGATAAAGATTTTCTGCATTCTTCTTTTTCTAACTGGCTTCCTACACAATTCTTTTCAAGATGTAATCCATTCCTATCTGGTCCTGGACACCCCCCCCCCTTTTTTTCTTTTATTTTAAAAAAACACTATCTAAGCCTTTTACAGACGAGCCTCTGATTTTCACATTTGTTACCAAATATACACCCCACACAGCATTCATGAGCTGTGACTGGCTAGTTGTGACCATTTTTGCCCAGCTTCTGCCTTGGAATTAGTAGGATGCTCACCAACTCACCATCTATTCTGGGTTAGGCCATGTTACAGTGTGCCACTGAAGATCATGTACTGTTGTTGTGGTTTCACAATGCATTTGTCATGTTATTGTATTGAAATGGGAAAGCCTAAAGGATGGTCTTCCATGGTGGCTGGTAACAGTTCAAACAATAGTATTTAGCTGGTGTGGTAAGTCCACAGTTGAAGAGAAAAGTCCCATATTCCAAATGTTGCAGGATTACAGCAGCAGTACACATACTCAACAACTGCTTGCTTATAGTCTCACAGTGTCCTCTGCTTCTTCCCCTTCCCAGTGATACCCACCCGTAAGTGGCAATAGTGGCCAGTCATTGCCCTGTTCCCTCATATTGAGTAGATAGTCTCTGACAATGGTGCTGACAACAAAGGCCAGCTTTGTCCAACCTTGCATCATCCAAGAAAATGGTTGGAGAACATCTTAGAATAGGGGCGTCAAACTCATTTTCACCAAGAGCCACATTAGCCTTATAGTTGTGTTCAATAGGCTGCTTGTAATTGTAAGACTGTATAAATGTGATAATGTTGCCCTTGCATTGAAAGCCTCAAAGGCCACATGAAATGAGGTAGTGGGCCAGATTAGGTAAGTAGGCCTTGCGTTTGACATGTGTGCCTTAGATAGAGTTAGATTAAGTCAGGTATCCTCAAACTGCAGCCGTCCAGTTGTTTGGGCCTCCAACTCCCAGAAGCCCCAATGAGCTTGTTCAATTGTCAGGAATTCTGGGAGTTGAAGCCCCAAACAGCTGGAGGACCGCACTTAGAGGATGCCTACTGTAGATTAGGTGTAGGTACCCTGGGCCCAAACCATGTAGGGCTTTAAAAGTCAAAACCAACACCTTATGCTTTGCCCAGAAGCTAATTGGCAGCTAGTGGAGTAACTTTAGGATAGGAGTGATATGCCTGGTTGTTCCTGCAACTAATCTGTCTGCCGGATTTTGAACCAACTGGAGTTTCCGAACTTGGTACGAAAGTAGCCCAATGTAAAGCATATTGAAGAAATCCAACCTTGAGGTCACCAGTGCATGCACTACTATCTTAAGGTCCTCCAAATCTAAGAAAGGGCTGCAGCTGGCGTATCAGCTGAAGTTGATAGTAAGCAGTTCCGACTGTCACATCTACCTGGGCTGACATTTGGAGAGACGAATTTAGCAGCACTCTCAATTTGCGAACTTAGTATTTCAGTAGGAGTGCAATGCCATCCAAGATTGGCTGACACACCTCCATCCCCAGATTAGGACTCTTGATGGCAAGCATCTCTGTTTTGTCTGGATTCAGTTTCAATTTGTTTTTCCTCATCTAGCCCATTACCTCCTCCAGGCATTCATTCAGAGGAGACATGCTGTCCTTAACCAAAGCTATTTTTCTTCCACTGCAGGTACCTCAATTACTTTGCCACAAAATCAAGCCCCACTGGTGTGATCTTAGACCTTTGGGAAGCCCAGAATTTTCCTGATGGCAACCTGAGCATGCTGGCCACAGTCCTCGAAGAAATGGGGAGGCATGAGACAGTCGTTTCATTGTCAGCGGAAGGAAAGTACTGAGAAGGCGAGCTTATAATGAGAACGAAGGAATGTTAACCATGTCAACTGTGACTTACTCTAAACGAACGCCCAAACTAATTTGTTTTCAAACAAGAGGCATTCCAGAGGGAAAAAAGACACAAAATCCTGACTTCTCACATGCATATTCTCCTTGTACATTATCACAGGATTTGAAAGAACTCATGCAAAGTTGTTACCTTGATAATATAATTCAGCCTAACATCCCTCTCAGCTTGGCTGTACACTGCTTGGTACAGGATTTTACAGTTTCCTAGGAAACGCTTTTTATTGCTATCCAGATATATGGATAAACTTTCTTAACAATCCCGGTTTCTATGAACGTTGTTTACATCAAATCCTGGGCAGATGGACGGAAATGACTGTCCATGGCTCTCTTTTTATATATTTTCCTGCTCTTCTTGTTGTTCTTCTTCTTTTGTTAAAAGCCATTCTAGACCAAGCCGTGGATAAAGCAGGGTTGTGGCTATTTTTCAGATACATCATTTCCTAACACCCATTGCAGATCCATTTCATGCTTGCAAATCTGTCCATTAGGTGTCTTAAAATAATCCTTAAAACAATGCTGTTTCTAGATTGAGTTATTAAGCCAGAGTTTCAAAGTCTTGCATCTGGCCAGGAGATAATGTGGATGCTAAGCAGGGATGCCTGTGTCCTTTGGTGACTTAAACTGCAGGGATGTTTTTCTTCTGTTTTTTTCCCCAAGCTCATTATATATCCTGCCTCCATCATAAAATTGTGTGTGTGTGTGTGTGAGAGTGATATGCAGTTTGGTGTGGTTTGAGCAAGTGCAAAAATCCTACCAAAACCAAAAGAAAAAAGGAATAAAAAAAGAATTTGCTTGTATGAGTATTTACTGAATAGTATGTAGTGCAAGGAATATTATATTTCTTATTATTAGTATTATTTTTTGCTTACCAAATTTCTGCAGCATAATCTTTGTGCAATGGCAGCAGTATCTTCTCTAACACTTTCTAATGAAAGTTTCGTTCTCTTTCCTTTTTTGTTTTAGCCACAGAGCTCACCTTAAAGCCAGTTTCAGTGAACTAAGGAATAGTTTGCTATCAAGTAAGGAACATCCCTTAAGACACGTGTGCCATTAAAGATAGATAATAATGCATTTGGTGATAAGGGTGCTCAGCCTACCTATTGAACATTTCATACCGGGGGGGGGGGATCACATGAAAGAAATATTGCAGATCAATCTATCCTTAATATGTTCTTTAAGGTGTAGTCATGTCGGTTTTCTTTTCTGTTTGTCACAAGGCTACACAATTCCATGCAAATCAGTAAGCCCTGGATAGATTTTTCATCTTCTAGTGATAACTAGTAGCCTGAGCCTATGAATGTTTTTACTTCATGAAATAATGGATGCCAATACTGTAATGGATAGTCCCTCCAAAGATTGCTCTTGACACAAAAATTATTCACCATTTTAAAAAGACGGGGTTTTGGTTGTTTGTTGGTTTTTTTGCAGATATTGCATGCTGCTATGCTAAAGGACGAAATTGTTAGGGTTTCATATTTGCATTTACTTCTGAAGGTAGGGGCAAAGGACTGTTTTTGATAGCTAGCTTGAGTGGTATCCTTGGGCATTTGAAGCAGGATAGTGTATGGTTATCTGTATTCATGACAGCTATCTTGGATGCTACTGCATAGCAAGTGTTTGCAGCCGGGTATGGTCTGAATTGCAATAGGATAGATGATGTTGGTGGCCTCTTCACAAACTGGAGATTGTTCATTAGCTATGGGTCATGAGCAAGGTCTTTGCTTGGCACTTGGCAAAGTCTCTGTTTTTTTAATCAATCACAACCTCTCACTTTGGCTTCTGTTTTCAGCCTCCCCTGTCTCCTACCTGTTGCTTGCCTGAGCCAGCAAATAAATATATATGAAATTTGTGGGGGGGTTTCATCTTCACTTTGCATTCTTAAGCAGGATTTTATTTCTCTGAAGGTTCTCCAGTCGGCATTTCTAACGGAAGCCGTGAAAATGCCATTGGTTAACAGAGAGGGTGAATTTTGTCTGACCTTTTCCCCATCTTGACATTTCCACAGGCTTTTATTTTTCACCTACTGACTGTGTTTTTTATTCAACACAGAGCACCCGTTCATAAAACATTCTGTGTTAGGAAAGTAGTTGGCCTTCAGCCTTTGAACAGCCAAAAAGCAAAAGGTTTTGACTGAGTTCATTGTGGACACAGGGCCTTTTCAAAAAGTAGTCAAGGTTTAGTCTGGAATATTGCAGTTGGGATTTGCAAGTGATCCTGGATCCAACACTGCTTACTTCTTAATCAAATTATCCTTTTTCATGCAGAGGCAAAACGTGTCCCTCCTCAGAAGTCAGATTCAGCAACCCCTGGTATCAGATGACATTTCACGTTGCTCTTAAAATCAGCTTTTGATTTCATCAATGTAATGTCCCTAATTAATTACTAATGTCTCTGCTGATTGCTTTTAAACAACTTAATCATAATTATATAGCTTCATCTATTGTGAGGAGGAGACATTGTGATACTGCTGCTTTGTTGGAAAGATATAGGTCAGTAGTTCTCAACCTGTGGGTCCCCAGATGTTTTGGCCTTCAACTCCCAGAAATCCTAAGAGCTGGTAAACTGGCTGGAATTTCTGGGAGTTGTACACCAAAACACCTGGGGACCCACAGGCTGAGAACCACTGATATAGGCAGAAGGAAAATGCATGCTTGGCTACTCCTGAAAACTAGAGATTCTCATGTGAAAAACTGAAAGTTAGCAGCTTCTGTCATTTTGGTTGATGGGTGAGCGCAATTAAAATATATGCAGACACATACATGCACCTTTTTTTCTGTGACCATTTTTGGCATCCTGCTTTTTGTGGTCCATGCAGAAGGCAGACTTAACTAATTCACTAACAGTGCAATCCTCCCCCCTTCTCAATATTTACCTTTTGCAGTGGAGTTGGAAGGAGAAGTAACAGGGCCAATAGTACTGTCATCCTCTGTGACCTCCAGATAGTATTGGGAACATGTCTTTGCTGTGGTATTTCTAGCCAGAATTAGGTTTCTCAACAGGTTTCCTGAAGCCCTAGGTTTCCACAAAGGATCAGTTGGGGTTCTACATATGATTGTTATGGGAGGAATGGAGTGGTAAATATACATTTTATGAAGGGGTTCCCTGAGGCCTGAAAAAACTTTTCAAGGGTTCTTCCAGGCTCAAAGGCTGAGTGAGAAAGACTGAGCTAGAGAGACATAGCTGGATGCTTTTCAGCTGCTCCCAGCCTTCCCCAACCACTTCGTATCTGTGTTAGGGATGTAGGGAGTAGTGCGAGATGGGTCCTATGGGAAGAAATGGAAGAGAAGGATGGAATTTCCCCTGGACTTATATTGATCCCAGCCATGAGGAGAGGCAGATAAGAAAGATGAGGATGAGGATGATGAGGATGTTTGGTAGCCAGGGAGAGTTTGGTCATGAACAAAGCATCTCACTGGAGTTTCCCATGGGAAACATCCCTGCAGAGCACTTTTATGTAGGATCTTGTTTGGTCATAAAGTTATCAAGCTCTGTTCAGAAATGTAGTGCCTCAACTTTTTAAACATTTCTTTTTGCATTCATCAGTAGTCTTCTTTTTTTATAAAAAAAACCCCAATGTATCTTTGAAAAATCTATCTTTTGTTTTTTACAGTTTTAATCCTTATAACGCAAAAAGAAAATGGTGAAAATGGTATTAATTATAATAAAGTTTAGTGAGCATAAGAAAACTGGAAATGACATCGTTTCACATTCTTCCCTATTCTGGTTATTAAACCATGTCGGATATTAGAAGAGACAGAGAGGAGGCTGCAAAAAGTGGGTTATCCCTCCTTTTTGTGAAGAAATAGCAGTAACTAAGGCATAATAAAAGCAATTTAAGACAGTAAAGCTATTAAAATATTGTAGTAGTAAAAGGCAGCACAAGAGGGAATTGACTCAAACTCTGAAGGGACTTCATTTGGCAATTTGGGAGCAGTAAAGGAGAAATTCTGGCAGCCTGTTAAGCTGGACTCTGTTTCTTCAGGAGGGTTTCTCCTTTAGTTCTTAGCATGAGGACAGATTCATAAACCAGACTATTCAGGATTTTAAAGGTCAAAACTAGCACCTTGGAATTTGCTTAGAAAACAGCTGGCAAGAAATACCGATCCTTCAATATTGGCAAACTAGAACCTCAGTATTGTGCATCAGTATATTAGTGCAAGCGTCTATGTGTCCTTACAATATATTTCTACAAAAGGCACATTTCTGTAGTCTAGACATGATGAAATTTAGGTGTAGATTCGACAGGAAGCGATCTGTAAAGAGTCATATGTATGTTAGAAGGGGGTACAAAGTGGCCTCCCAACAACTGTATTTGTCATGAAGCCAAATCCATACAAGAAGTTCTAGAGAAAGAGTTTTGAGAAGAAGAAAAGGAAACACTGAAAGTTATCCAAGTAGCATAGTGATATTGAACGTTTGGGTTCACTGCCACCTAGTGACAGAGTGCATACATAATCTAAAAAACTTAAAATCATGTCAACCGTTTTTCATCTTGGCATTCAATAACCTTTCTTATATTTTTCTTGCATTCTTTCAAAAGATATCCATACCAAGAGCTAGTGAAGCATGGGGGCTCAGATCTTGGGAAACTGCATTTATGAGGAGTTTAATATTTTATGAGTAGAAGGAATCAATCCAAGATCATATTGAAAATAAACAGCGATTTTCTCTAAGCCCCTACAGTTCCTGTATTCTTTCAGTGCATCATTTTGAAAAGGAATGACTAAATTTATTCATTATCAGTTTATTATTTTGTGTGTGTGTTTCTATTATATGCAGATCTTCATGCTGATATGTCAGCTGTTAGTAATGTAAGTATAATCTATAAATAAATATACATATCCATCTATATAAACATAACTAGGAAGTTATAATGAAGCATTTTATGTTTTTGATTTTTAAAGTTTTATGTTGAGGAAGCATTTTTTATTTGATGACTTCTTATATACTTTTCTTGACAGAGCAACAGCTAGTCTGACTAGACAGAAGATATTTTAACTCATGCTTTATGTGCATATTGCTGAATCATATTTGGAATGATCAAGGCTTAATGAAAATATTGTTGCTCCATAGATCAATATGGAATCTCTAACAACAGGTTTTTCTTTCTTGATGGCACACCAAGAAAGGCCAGGCTTTCATTTCCCTACATAAAATTCTCTCTTTGTTGGGTTTTACATTCAAATAATAATTATCCCATGTTTTTATTCTCTTGTCTAGGCATTAGTTCAGTGCAATCTCACATACAGATACACTGAGTAATTTAATCCAATCACCTGTCATTTCTGTAATGGCGGGTTTTATGGACTCTGATACAATAGATGCAATTTGCTCATGTTGATGTCTATGGACTGGGTCACTATCTTTCAGCTTCCTTTACATTTGTTGTGCTCATGAACCATTGTTTGTACAGAGCAGTCAAAAACTCAAATATGGTATCAGACAAGGAATAATGTCCATATCCTTTCATTGCTTTCTTTTTTTTATTGCTTATCCACCTGTATTGTGTGTTTGACAAAGAGCTCTAATTGTAGAATTAGAGGCAGACAAGGGGTTTCTGAGAGAAAGTATGCATAGTGAACTGAATGCTTGAAAGCATGCCTAAAATGCTGGCTATCGTGATTCTATTAATTACAGGAATACTAGCATATCAAATGAGCAAGCAGTAAATGTAAAAGACACATGGATTTTGTAGAAAAAATACTGCTAACTTATTTCTACAGTCATAAAAAAACTTCAATAATTTTTCCGACATTTTAGAGTCTCTCCCTAAGGCCACAGTTTGACCAGGTAATTTCTCCTCTTGTTGCCTTTCAAAAGTGCACAGGATCAGTCCTGCCATTAGAGCAGTGGTTCTCAACATGTGAGTCCCCAGGTGTTTTGGCCTATAACTCCCGGAAATCCCAGCCAGTTTACCAGCTGTTAGGATTTCTGGGAGTTGAAGGCCAAAACATCTGGGGACCCACAGGTTGAGAACCACTGCATTAGAGAGAGGGAAATGGCCACTTTGAAGATCAGGTGTTGATTAAAGGAAGCTGCAGCCATGGCCTTTTCTCTTGCTGCTCCTCCATCTTGTCCCCAGAGAACCTCTTTAGGTCTGATTCCCCTAACCTAATACCAGTGATAAAGTATACTGATTTCTGGCATGGGTAGGATAGTTTTCTTGCCTACCCACCTTTTTCTGATGTGTCACATATAGTGTTGTTGGGATGGGCATCCAACCAAGTCACAGAGGTAATCAGCCAGTGCCACACGTTTTGCTGCTCCCATGAATAGGCCGATACCACTTCTGTTGCATTAGGACATTTTTTTGAAGGGACAGGTGTCAAAAAGTGTGTTGAGTCAGTAGTGGTGAGGTTTGTATCTCACTGCTTTCAGGTGTGGTGGTGTTAGTGCAGGAAGAGGACTCTACCCCATTGACAATGTTGGAAATAAGAATCAACTGATAGTCTGGACCAGTTGTTTCTATGAAAAGGTAGTGGAAGGATTATATAGAATGGCATCAATGTTGGCACACATATACTTCATCTTTAGATGCTTTCACAGAGAACCATAGCAGAAGGAGGTGTTTATTAGCATGTGTGTTTGATTATTCAACTGATGAACATGTGCATGTTTGATGAATGCTCTCTCTCTCTCATCTTCTGTCATTCTTCTGAAGGGTTTTATAATGTATGCACTCACACATCATTGTTCTCATGTGATTCTGCAAGGAATATCCTCCAGGTATGTATGCTATAGATTTTTATGTACACTTCTGAATGCATACTCACATCATTATCATGATGCTCTGGAAGATTCCAGTAAGCTAGTTTGATGTGTCTTTTTGAGGTGGATGAATAGCATTGATCCCCATTCAGAATCATGAGGGATTATGGCTGACTACCGCTCATGGCTAGAGCTCACTTTGGTGGTTCAGATTACTTACTACAGATTGAGCATTCCTTATTCGGAAATTTAAAATATTCCAAAATCCAAAATTGTCCACATGGAGCATTGAAATAGTGAAACCTTTACTTTTCTGAAGATTCAATGTGCACAAATTTTGCTTCATGCACAAAATTGAAAGCTGACTATAGGGCCACATTGTAGAACCTTGAGATTCCTAGAGAAGTGTTCCTTCAGATTAAAGAATAGCATTTTTATTCATAGTTTGTTTCCACTTTCACAGGAGTCCTGCACCTCCTAACCCCAGTAAATGTAGTGGGCTGACTGCATATGCAAATACAAGTATTCCAAAATCTAAGAAAATTCAAAATCCAAAACACATTTGATCCCAAACAATTTGAATAAGGGAAACTCAACCTGTTTGCAACAAAACAATCACTATCCCATTCCACCATCACCCCAGCTTGGAACCAGCAAGGATTTTAACTTCAGTCTGACTTGAACAACAGACAGTGTATTGAAACATCAAAATAGCATTTAATGTAAACCTGATTGGTATTATGGTTTACTCTTTTACATGTGGACTTTGTAAAAGAAGCAAGATGGTTCAAATGTGTTCCCATGGAGGAAGCAATTTAGCATTTTCTATGATGTCAGTGAAAATGTGTATTGTGGTTTTAGCAATGGTTACAGCTCACAGATATGAATGCTAACCCTCTCCCCTTTATTATTTTCTCTCCCTGTAAATCAAGGGGCAGAGCCAGCTTTGCCAGACAACATTACAAGGGGGCATCCTTATCTAATGACTTTAGTTTTCTTTCCAAGGCTGAGAAGCCAAATGCCACTTTCTTTGACAGTTCCATTTATTTAAGGAGTGGGGAAGTGACAATATCCCAATGCCAGAGGAAAGGGAGAATATTGTTGCATTGTCCAGCAGAGCATATGTTGTCTCCATGTGGCTATTTCCAAAAGCTGTTTGTAATATAAACCCAGGGGATTAGGTGAAGGAAAAAAAATAACCTACCAAGTAAACAAGAAAATACAAAGCAAAGCTGCTGCATGGCGCTTGCTTTCATTTTCCTTATGTGGCCTTTGCAAATCATCCTTTCAGAAAAAATAAATCCCAAACCACACATGAACCTCTAACCCCTCTTTCTGTGAGAGGACATTGAACATAATCATCGCTAAGAAATAAGGTTCTCCTGGGGATGATATTATGGCGTCTACGTCTTTGACTTCCTCTAGTGAGTAACGCTTTTTCCATCTATCACTAAAAGGATGGAGAGAACCAGGGACGTGACACCAACTTCGGCATAGACACAAGCAGCAGCAGCCCTAACTAAAGTGAGGAGGGAGGGAGGGTGGGGAGTGGAAAGAACCTGAGCTTAGAAGCAGAATCTTGTTTCTCAGTTCCTTGCATCTCACAGCTGAACTATATTATTCAGATCTTATGCTGGGCCTAAGTTTTGTTATTTTAGTATTATTTCTGATCATATTTCAGGAAAGTGTTCAGTTTGATTTTGATCTCCCTTATTGCTGTATCTTCTATGCAATTCCTTTTTCTAATGAATTACTAAGACTAACGGAGCAAAGCGCTAGCCATTGCATTCTTTGTATTGCTGTACAGTGGAGATGTAGTTTACTAGTTCAGAGTGTGCCTCTGTCCCCTTCTCCCTTTTTTCTTCTGCCCTCTGTTTGTAAATGCCTGCATTTATGCTGTCAGTCTGACATGTACAAAGTGTAAGAAAGAATTTTTAAACAGGTTATAAATTATATTTATAAGCAAGCAAACATGTGTGTGTGTCCTTTTATTGAGTTGCGGAGATCATCTTTACATCCCCAAGATTGTAGATTATGAGAACTGTGAACTGGTGAATTCCTGCTACCTTCTGGGGGATTTCATCTGACTTGCAATGATGATTGGCTCAGACATGACCATCTTTGTGTGATTCCTGAAATGTTCAAGGGAGAAGATAAAAGAACCATGCACACAGCTCCATCAGACTAAAACTTCACATCTTAAACAGTGTCACTTTTCCGTAACCTAGGGGTAATTATAGGGCTTGTGAAGTGGCAGTGCAAAAAGCCTCAAGTGTGCTCAAACAATGGTGAGACACGCTGGCAGATCAAAAAGAAGCACCAGCATTATCTGCTATCTGGCTGACTTCCTTGTCTTTCCCAGGCCACAGAAAACAGACAGGTAGTTGGAGGGAGTCAAAGCAGATGGAGGAGGGAAATTCTTCCATTCACCACAAGGTACACACACAAGCATAGTGCTCAGTTACAATTGCACATGTCATTAACAGGATATCAGCCAATGTCTTTAGATCATGGTGGTGGCAGTGATGGGGCCCCGTAAGAATTCTCTTCAGTAGCTTGCAGTTTGGGACTGAAGTTGCAATCTCATAGCTGAAGTCATTGCAATACCTTTCCTTTGGCTAAATGGAAGAGTATTATACTGCTGCAAGGCTCTTTGAAGTAGGTGGCAGGCCTACAGACTAAAATGTCAGGAGATATTAGACATTTCTTGCATTGGTTAACTTTACTGGTACCAAAGAGAGACCTTTGCCTACAACTACTTCTGGGCAAAGGTATCAAGCAAATCAGGAACTATGAGTTTTTTATTCAGTAAAACCCAAACACTTTATACCAGGTTCCTGCATCAGACACATAGTCTTGATTTTGACACTGCACTCTGTTTCCAAATCTACCCCTCCCCCCCTCCCCATCTCAATCCACCTTGAAATCCAGTGATGTGCACCAAGGAATGGAGTTCTACATTGCTGGTGAGCAAGGCACTAAAGAATGATATGTCTAGTCCCCTTCTGCTATTGATCAGCCAAGTGCAAAGAAGAAGCAAAACCCCTGGGGCCCCTGTCACAACTCTTGATACATTTCTGATGGGAAGGACTGGGCACATTATCCTTCAATGCTCCACTTGCCAGCGCCACAGAATTTAATCCTTCAGGGCATGCTGGCAGGATTTCAAGGTGGCTTTCAGGGTGTCATTATCATGATTATGGTACCCATCGTCGTAAATGTGAACAGGAAACAAGTACAAAAAGTGTAAGTTCAAATTACAATGTTGTCAGCCATTACAGGTTGTCAGCCATTACGTACATGCATTCAGGAGAAATTCAATTGCTTTTTTAAAAAAAAACAACAACACACAATCCCGATCTTTAAGAGAGGCCAAGATAACCTAAAGAATCAGAGCCTGAAGAATATTAGTGTAAATATCCTGTAAATATCCTTTGCAAATGCAAAGTAATCTAAATATACTAAAATAGTTAGATTCATCTGACCTTGGAAGCTAACTTGGTTGATACTTGGGTGGGAGTCATCGAGAATATCAGGTACTATAAGCTATATTTTGGAGGAGGGAATTGGAAAAACCACCTCTGAGTATTCCTTGCTTAAGAAAACATTAAGAAATTCATGTGGTCACCATAAGTCAATAGGCAACTTGAAGGCACACATTTACACTGCCCCCACATGAAAAGTCTACTTTCATAAGTCTGGGCCCTGAGAGAAAATCTGATCATCCAAACCTTTCCCATCTTCTTTAATACACTGTCAAATTTAATAGTTGTGCAGAGGAATAATGAGGCCAAAGACACTGGTCATTTCCGTTTTCATCACTATATTTTTTCTTTCCCTAGAATATCTTTAAACTCAGAACACTGAACTATCTGTTAAAAGTTGGAGGGAAAATGATATTCGGGGTTTTCAACGTGCTATTCTTACTCCTGTTTTTACAGGGCTTTTTTAGCCCATGCTTCTGTGCCGAGTTGTACATGAATAGAACTCATTTAAATCAGTGGGACCCAGAACATACATGAAAGCAGTCCCCTCTCGCAGAAAAATCTGGAGCTGTTTGTATGAATTTCTTTCAACCCAGCTCCTGCCTCTACTCTACCCTGCCCTGCCTCCTGATCCCAATAGTCAATTAGGCATTTGGTTATCAAGTCATGTCAGCTCTCTGGAGTCAGCAACAACACAGATTCTTTTGTACTCCTTAACTTGAAATAATTTTGAAACTTGAAAGACACCTGACTTTTTTCGTCGCAGTCGAATCTGTTGCTTTGTTCTGTTTGAATCAAAAGTGTGTAAGAGTAAAAAGTGATTGTTTTGCCATGTTGTTCCCAGGTTGGTCTCATCATTGCGGTTTTACAGACCTTCCACTTTTTTTAACTTGGGCTTCACTTAAATACAGTAAAACACTGGAGCAGGAGTGACATATAAGATGCATTGTTGCTGCAACCTATATGTAAATATCTGGGATCTGTGTGGGTTGGGTGTCATTGTTAAATGCGTGTATAAATAATGCAAGTGGGATGGTGTGTGGCATTTCCTGAACAAGCTCCCTCCCACGCAATGGGAGAAAGTATCTTCCTAGGGCCTTTCCACACAGCCCTATACCCCAGAATATCAAGGCAGAAAATCCCATATCTACTTTGAACTGGGTTATCTGAGTCCACACTCAGATAATGTGGGATTTTCTGCCTTGATATTCTGGGATATAGAGTTGTGTGGAAGGGCCCCAAGAATTCTATCTCCTTGGAACTATTCCAATCCTTTTCCCATCATCCCAAACAAGGGTTAGGTCAGATCCTGAACTCAAGTGGAGAAAATCAAGTGGGGAGAAGTTATTTCAAGAAAAATTGTATGCCCACTCTTTCTTTCCAGATACAGAATAAACGAGCAGGCTGCTAACAGAAAGCACTAAACAACAGTGTGTGGTTTCCAAATGGTCATAGACTCTATATCCCAGAGCAAGTAAAGAATGACATCACCCCCATACGTATGAAAATAGCACTCTATTGGTGAATAACGAAGGTAATTAAACATACAATGATGGCATAATCATGGCAATATACAAACAATGCAAACAAGGCGCAGAAAAACAGCCCCCCAATGTACTTGCACGGTGTAGGGAGCTGTGCCGGGCGACGTCGTGAAGGGATGGAGAAGGCAGATGCTGGCGTTGTTGCTGGGGTGCGGCGTGAGCCGGTCCAGCGTGGTGGGCGGCGCTCTAGAATGGCGTGGGTCCGCAAAGGACGTCGTGAACGTGCGGCGAAGTGGAAAGACGTCAGCACGTTCGAGGCGCAAGGGAGGCGACGGTGGATGACGTGCAAGTGGAGAAAATCAAGTGGGGAGAAGTTATTTCAAGAAAAATTGTATGCCCACTCTTTCTTTCCAACCATTGCAATGTAATCAGCCCTACATCCAAAAACTCACCAAGAGCTTGATTTCTAATGGAAACTGCCTGCATCATTTTAGCATGTACAATGGATATCTTAGCAAACAGATTTCCGAAGCCATGGTAGAAGCAACATGGTTTTGCAACATTGGAACCAATCTGTCCACTCTCATGTTCCATCCATCAGATTAAAATAGCCCATTCATTGTTGATGTTTTGGAATAGCCCTGCACAACCCATACATTTACCAAAACACGATCCACTTCTCCCCACCCCCACCTCCCAATAACTTGATAAAACCTATTATAGAAGGTTTCAAGCTTGTGTAGTCCATCATACATCATTTGTGACTGGTTGAATGTATATTTTGGTCTTCCAGGTTCACCACAACCTTTGTTAATAAGCCAACAACATTTCCCACTGGGATTCTAGTAAAGTCTCATTTGGCCCAAGAAGCTATGCAGCAGAATATTTTGTTAATTTCAGTACTGAAGTCCTGCACACAGGAACAGACAAAGATAAGAAAGAATAGCATTCTTTTAATCAGTGAATCATGCAATGCCAAGACTACTGAGTAACCAGCTTTGGGACATGGTAAAGAGGCAGAACAAAGATCTCCAGAGCCATATAGTATCCTACATACATAGCAATAAACCTTTCTTACCACAGAATTTTGGCTCAGGGATAACAAATGGTTCATTTATGGGATTACTTGCAAGGGCATAAATAAAGCCCACATTCATGCAAAGGCATGCAGACTTGGGAAAACATACTATACTTGTGGTTTTCAGTGTGCAGTGCAAATTTGAAATGATATACTGTTGCCAAAAATAGGTTGAGTATCTCTTATCTGAAAGCCTGAAATCTGAAATACTCCATGTGTAGTATGTGCATAAGGTATTTATGAAACATAAATTTCATATTTAGACTTGGGTCCTGCCTCCAAAATATCTCTTATATACAGCTATTGCATAAGAAAGTACTTTAAAAAACCCCACAAATCTCCAAGGATTTTAGACCTGTAGCTTTTTAAGATGACTTTTTGATAACCCTTAGTAATTTTGTCTCATATTGAAGTCTGCAGACAGGTTAGAAATAGGCTTGGACAAAATTCCTAGCATAGCCAAGTACAATGAGTAGGATTGCAACTTTGATTACAGTAATTCTAAGACATTTTTATCATATGTAAACACAAAAGCGCAATCAATAGATTTTATTCCCTCTTCAATTTGCATAGGTAACCTTCATCATAACACAAAGGTATTTAAAATCAGTTGTGGTAAGAAAATAGGTTAACACCAACACTTTCTGGAATCACTGGCAATCTCCTTAAGGATGAATAACTACTACCTTTCATAATAGCGACCAGACAATAAACTATGCATCTTTGCTGCAGAAAGAATATACTTGAATGTGCATTGAGACTAAAACATTTTAAGTGCTGAAGGTCTATGTCAAAATGTTCTAGCTTTGGATAGGAGATACACAATACATAATGCAAGTTCAAATGGCCCACACAGCTCCTCCCAACCCATCACATGTTAACATGTAACTTCTGGGGCAAGGAGCAGACTACTTTAAAGATCTGAAAGAACCGGTCACCTCACACCGACCTCTGGGGCGAGGGTCACAATTTGAGTCATTTTGGATCTTATTACATTCTATCCCACATCTTCCATCCATCAAGCTGCACTATACACTTTATGTTCACTATCCTCTTCTGGGGCCTCAGATCACTGTGACTTTACAAACCCTGCAAAAAGTTCAACAAAAAACTTCAGACATTACACGAAACAGAGCTCCTCTGAAAAGCCGAATGTATTTGGTGTGAACCCCAAAGACAAATTATCTACTGCAGGGGAAATGAAGTTTCTGACGTTGATTCTGAAGCGGAAAATGTTCCAGTTACCAGATGCTGCTTTATCAATGAAGTCCATGGCTCCTTTCATTCTACAGCCAAAAGAAGGGAATCCAATGTACCTAAGTGCTAAAAAGTTTTCCATTGATAAAATATGTCGCATCATGGTGATATTCAGTGTAGTACTATAGGACAAACTCTACATTATGGCTGGAAAATGGAAGAGAGTGCAATGGAAAATGCTGTCTCTTGCGTTTCACTGAAAGGCCTGCCAGCATTGTGAAAACACATTTACTTGGTAAAAGGTACAACTGAGAAAAGGCTATTGGGAATGAATTTACATAACAAAGTGCCATTCTCAAAGACAGCAGGATGGCATGGAAGAGCTAGAGGAATTTATTAGTTGCTTACCTGTAACTGTAGTTCTCTGAATGATCCTCTGTGAATTCATACTAATGCAATATCTCCAGCTCGCAGAGCAGATCGGAACCTTCTAGAAGATAAAATTGACACATTAGATAGCCCCGCCCCTCCATATATAAGCCCACAGCACAGAGCTACCCACTCAGTTTTCTAGCCGCAAGCAGCCAGACGAGGGGCATGACCCAGGGGAGGAAGGGCGGGTCGTATGAATTCACAGAGCATCAGTCAGAGAACTACAGTTACAGGTAAGCAACTAATAATTCTCTGTCATGGATCCTCTGTGAATGCATACTCATGCAACAGTTTACAAAGCAACCAACCTTGGTTGGGTGGTGGGCGTCATGCCACCGAAGAAAATAGGACCGCTCTACCGAACTGCGCTTGCTTCCTGGAAATTGCATCCACCTTATAATGCGACACGAAGGTCGAAGGCGTCTTCCAGGTAGCCGCACGGCAAATCACATCCAAAGGAACTCCTCTCATGAAGGCTGTCGAAGTGGCCATCGCTCTCGTCGAGTGACCCCTCAGCCCCTGAGGGACTTCCTTCTTGGCCATCTGGTACGCCAACCGGATGGTGGCCGCAATCCAAGAGGACATTCTCTGGGCTGATACAGGGAGGCCCTTGGTGTCTTCCCTATACTTAACAAACAGCCTGGTAGATCGCCTAAACCCCTTTGTCCTGTCTAAATAGAAGGCCAAGGCCCTCCTAACATCTAAACAATGCAAAAAGCGCTCTAGGGAAGAGCTGGGCTCTTGAAAAAGGGCAGGCAAAACTAAATCTTGTGACATATGGAAGGAAGATACTACTTTAGGCAGGAACGCAATGTCCGTGCGTAGCACCACCTTATCCCTGTGAAAAATGGTATAGGGAGCATCAGCACGGAGCGCGCATAACTCGCTAGCTCTCCTAGCTGAAGTGACGGCAACTAAGAATGCTACCTTCCATGATAAATGAGAGACATCATTAGACGCCATAGGCTCAAACGGCGGCCTCGTCAAAGCTGATAGGACTAAATCTAATTCCCATCCCGGGGCCAACGGGGCTACCGTAGGTTTAGAATATGAAAACCCCCTAAGGAACAATTTGACCATAGGGTCAGTAAAACAGGACGGAAGGCCAGCCTTCCTTCGGAACCATGAGATGGCCGCTAGGTAGCATTTAATAGAGGATAAAACAAGACCTTGTTCAGCCAATTCTGCCAAAAAATCTAAAACTAAAGGTAATGAGGCAGACAAGGGGTCCGCATTCCTCTGCGCCATGAAGGCGCTAAATTTTTTCCACTTATAAGTGTAAGATCTTTTCGTAGAATCCCTGTGGGCGGCTTCAATATAGCGCTGCACCGGCAGGGAAAGGTCAGATATTAATACGGGCTGACCGGGCGCAGGCGCCACGCCGTAAGGCGTAGCTTGGCCACCTCCGGGTACAGAACCCTGTTCCCCTGTGATAGGAGCAAGTCGGGGACCCCCTTGAGCCTGATGAAAGTTTCCTGGGACCGATGCAGGAGTGGAGCAAACCACGGCTGGCGTGGCCACCACGGCGCCACCAGGATGCAGTTGGCGTTGTCCCTCCGGATCTTGGAGAGTACCTTGAGGAGCAGAGGGAAAGGGGGGAAGGCGTAAAGCAACCCTTCATCCCAAGAAAAGAGAAAGGCATCCCCTAAACAGCCCTGGGATAAGTTTTCCTTCCTACGGGCACAAAACCTGTAACACTTTCTGTTATCATAAGAGGCGAAGAGGTCCACCGTAGGAAAACCCCACGCCCTGAATAACCTGTCAGCCTCTGTGTCCAGCAGGGACCACTCATGGTTACTGAGCGGAGACCTGCTGAGCGCATCCGCTACAGTGTTTTCGTCACCTGGGAGGTGCAGTGAGGTAAGGGAGATACCTCTATGGAGGCACCAGTTCCAAATTTGAAGGGTCAAGCGTAAAAGGGACCTGGAATGGGTACCACCCTGTTTATTGATGTAATACATGACCGTGGTGTTATCGGTCAGGATAAGGACCGACTTTCCCCTAAGTACCAATTCGAACGCCTCCAACGCCCTTTGAACGGCCAAAAGCTCAAGGTAGTTGATGTGACATGATGCCTCCGCCGGTGACCATTGGCCCTGGGCCACTAGGTCCGCAGAATGGGCGCCCCACCCTGTCAGGGATGAATCTGTGGTCACCGTATGCGAGGGGTTGGGAGGCAAAAAGGAGGGCCGCAACAAACATTACTGGAGTCCAGCCACCAGTAGAGGGAGTCACGGACCTCCGGAGGCACGTGGAGCCGCATCATCGGGTCATCTGAGAGGGGGTGGAATACTGAAAGTAACCAAGCCTGTAGAGGCCTAAGGTGCAGCCTGGCATGAGGCGTAACTGACGTCGTGGACGCCATATGGCCTAATAAGGTTTGTATATGGTGGGCCGTAACGCTAGTAGAGTGGAGAGCCTTGGACACTACATCGCACAAGGCGAGAAACCGCTCATCCGGTAAGTATGCGCGCTCTGCCACTGAATCAATAATAGTCCCAATGAACGGGATCCTCTGTGAGGGCTCCAGATTGGACTTTTCAAAGTTAACTTCCAGGCCTAGGGAGCGCAGGAGTGAGAGCGTGAACGATATGTCTGCCAAAAGATTATCCCTGGTTGGGGCGACCAGAAGCCAGTCATCCAGGTACGGGTAAACCGTAACCCTGTTGGTTCGGAGGTGTGCGGCCACCGCCGCCATACATTTGGTAAAGACCCTCGGGGCTGAGCACAAACCGAAGGGGAGGACATTGAAACAATATGCATGCTCTCCCACCTTAAAGGAGAGAAGCCTCCTATGTTGAGGCGCTATGCTAATATGAAAATAAGCGTCCCTGAGATCAATAGTGGCGAACCAGGCAAATTTATTTAAGAGGGGTAGGATGGAGTACAAAGTGACCATCTTAAACTTGCGCGGCCGCACAAACCGATTAACCTTTCGAAGATCTAAAATAGCCCTAACCCCACCATCCTTCTTGTCTACCAGGAAGTAGTGAGAGAAAAAGCAACAAGAGTATTCGGTAGGGGCTAACAGGGAAATGGCTCCTTTGGCTAGGAGTGTCTGTATCTCCTCTAAGAGGGGCTGAGAAGCAATCGTGGACGTAACGTTTCCTAACTGTGGAACCTCTAGTAATTCTAAAGTATACCCATGGGCAACAATTTGGAGGACCCAGCCATCAGTGGTGATGGCCTCCCATGCCTGACAAAAATGGGACAACTTGTCCAAGAAGAAAATCGGACCTGGGCTGGGGGGTCGGGCAGGGGGGACTGGGTCAGCGGGAGCAGGATCAGAAGGAGCGCAGGCCGCATCTGTAAAGACAGGAAAACATACCGGGCTTAGCCCTAAAACCGCTTCCTAGGCCCCCTTGAAATTTAGGCTTGCCCTGATAAGCCCTAAACCTGTTACGCGGGCGTAACCTTGGCGTTTACCTGCAGGTTGAAACCGATTAGGCCCCTCTGTTTCCATATCTAAAGCCACCTCCCGACTGGTTGCCATAATTCCTCCTGTAGAAGGTGGATGGCTGTTGGTTTCTGCGCCTATTAAAGGGCTGTGGTTGGTTAGGGGAGCCGTAGTCCTGCGCGGCTATACGGACATCCTGTTTCGATTTGAGGTCGGAGTCTGTTTCGGGGTTGAACAGACCCTTCCCCAACATGGGCAGGTCCTCCGCAAGGGCCTTTGCCTCTTCTGAGAGGGAGGCGGTGCGGAGCCAAGCGTGACGACGCAAGGAAGTTGCCTCAGCAAACAGCCGGCCTGAGGTTTCGGCTAGATGTTTTCCAAGGTCTTTCTGGAAGCGGGAGACCGCCAACGCCTCGACTTGGAGGGCCTTAGGGAGATGGCGGCGCTCAGCTGGGAGCAGGTTGAGGTACGGCAGGATCCTGTTCCAGATATAGGTTTGATACCCGCTAAGGTATGTCTGGAAATGGGCCATACGTGCTATCAGTCCCGCCGTGGTGTGCACCTTTTTACCTATCCCATCCAACTTCCTGCCCTCCTTATCCGCTGGAGAGGATAATGCCCCTCGAGACCTTTTGGACTTTGTTAGTTCTGTGACCACCGTGTTAGGTTGAGTGGGCCGGGCCAACCACTGGTAGGCTGAGAGGTCCACCCTATATAGGGAATCAAGGCGCCGTGGGACCGCCGCCACTAAGGCCGGGGAAGTGTCAGGTAACGTAGTTAGTTTCGCTAGGTATGGGAGGGGGGGAACCGCCTGCGCGGTAGGAATCCTCTGTTCATCCGACGGAAACATCGGATCGTCTACAGCATCGTTGACCTTGGGGACAGGCAGGTCCAGGGCCCTAATAAGCCTAGACATCATAACAATAAAATTGGAAAAATCAGGAATGTCCCCCAAGTCCCCTTCTGGCACCACCCCCTCAGGAGCGGGGTCCTGTTCATCTCCTGAGGCATCAGAGTCAATCGGGTTTTGAGCATCCGCAGTATCACCATGAGGTTGAGTCTGAGGTCCAGGGCCCCACTGGCAAGGAGCAGCAGCCGCCTGTGGAGCTATGCGGGCAGGAAGGGCAGCCTCAGCTGGGTGCATGACAGGAGCAGCAGCGGGGTGGGCCACCTGGGCTGCGGGTTGAAGCAGGCTGGCAGGGGCAGTGGGTGCACCAATAGCAGCTGATGCCTGAAGAGGTTGTGGCGGGGGGGGCCCACATAAATGTAGCCCTGCACCGTCCACCGCCAGAAGGAAGAAGTGGGAGTCGCCATTCCCTGCTGTCGGCTGCCTCTCCGATGTCGGGCGCTTGTGCCCTCTTGTGGCGCCTGTGGCGCCTCCTCGAAGCTCCAGAGGAGGAGGAGCTGGAGGAAGAGGAGGACGTCGACGTGGACGAGGAAGAAGAGGAAGAAGACCTCCGGCGGCGACGTCCGCTGGCTCTGGAGGAGCGGCGCGAGGATGCGCGGCCACGCTGCGGAGCCGGCCCTGGCGCAGGTGAGGCCAGCGGGAAGGGCCCCGACATCGGGGGAGCGGGCGTCGGCAGGGCATCCTCCCTGGGCGAAGATCGGCGTGGTCGGCCCGGCTCCAGCTGACCCTCGATTGGCGGGGATCGGACGGTCCTGCCTCCGGCCCGGCAACCCTTGCGAGGCCGCTGAGCTGGCCGCCGCCACCCATTTGTGTGGCTCAAACAGGGCTTGGCGCAGCCGCAGGCCGCTCCTCTCCCATTGCCCGAGAGCGGCGCTGCCATCGGCCGGGAGGGAAGACTGCAGAGCAGTTCCTTCGCCACCAGAGGGCTCAGGGGCCGTAACGGAGGCGGAGAGAAGAGGGCTGTGGTGAGTGCGCTCACTTCACCTCCTCTTCGCGCGCTTTTCGCGCCCGTTTTTTGTGGCGCAGCAACTTGGCGGCCATTTTTCCCAGCCAAGTGCTTGGTCTTTTTGAGGGCCTTCTTGGCCGGAGGGGCCTCCGGGGGGGAGGGGGGCCCGCAAATGCCCCTGCATGAGGTTCCACCTGGAGAGTTTCTGCCTCAGGAAAATGTTTGTATAAATACTCGTTCCTTATTAGAAAGCCTGTTTTTAAAGGGGGATTATTATTATTATTATTATTAAAAAGGAAATGATCTCAACTAAGCCAACATTAAAATAAATGGGACTCTTTTTATTTTTAGGAAACTACACTTAGGTTAAAGGCCTCAATGCTGACAGAATTGTGTATGGAAACAATATCTTCATAAATGGACTTATGTATGTGAGAATTAGAATTGGTAAGTTTTGTAATATCCATATCCCGTGGAGGAATTTTACTATGTAGCAAAGTTGGCAAAATGTCCAATGTATGTCAAACACATCAATCCTGATATGAACTGGGCACTCTTACTAGTGTCCCAATATGCATGTTTGCAATTTATTAATAGGGTTCTATAGTGGTTCTGCTACTTAGCTAAGTATACATACAGTTATGTTAAGTAAAAGGTGTTCCTTTTTAGAAATCTAATAGGAAATGTTGTGCACCCGTCTAGCAACTTCTTGATAGATTTGACAAGCAGGTGGAACCTCTTTCTACTGGTGGATTCTCTTTACAGCATTTCTCCACATAACAAGAAATGTATTTATTTATTTATTGTTTCGATTTATATACCGCCCTTTCCTATAGGCTCAGGGCGGTGATAAACTGCTAACTATCAAGTCCAAAGACTGTTCCAGGTCACACAAGTTTCTCCACTCATGCAATTAAAAAAAATAGAATCATAAAGTTGGAGGAGACCATGCCATCTAGTCCAACCCCCTGCCATACAGAAAAAGTACAAAGTATTATTGACATCTAGCCTCTGTTTAAAAGTCTACAAAGTTCTTCCTAATGTTCAGGTGGAATCTCCTTTCCTGTGGCGTCAGCCCATTACCCCAAGTCCTAGTCTCCAGGGCAGCAGAAAACAAGCTGCACCCGTCCAATTTGTTGTCATTGCCTTTATCAGAGGATAAGCAAATATGACTTGTCCAATGTTATCCGGTGGGTTTCCATAATTGAGCAGTGATTTGAACTTTGGACATAGTTCTACATTCTGACATCAGCTTTCATTATTTATTTATCATGTCAGGAGCAAACCAAAACAGTTGTATTGCATTAAAAACCAACAAACAAACAAACAAAACACAAAGCTTGCAGACTTGTTATTCTGTTAAATGTCCTTTGACCAGAAGCTGGCCACTTGGAGTGCCTCTGGTGTTGCTGCAAGAAGGTCCTCCATTGTGCATGTGGTAGGGCTCAAGTTGCATTGCAGTAGGTTGTCTGTGGTTTCCTCTTCTCCACACTCGCATGTCATGGATTCCACCTTGTAGCCCCATTTCTTGAGCCTGCCATTTTTGGACTCTCGCTTGCTGAGGTGTTCCAGTTAGTGTCTCTGTAGATATTAGAAAACTATTTTTGATTTAAGCTTTCGTTAAGTCTTGTGAATAGTATGAAACAGTGAATTTAACTTGGCAAATATCTACTTAAACAGTCATATTTCCAAGCATGCACAGAGTTCATGGCTGGGAAGAAAATCTGTGAACTTCTTTGGATTCCTGATTTGGGTGGTTCCAGGAAGACAACATATTGTTCTGCCCTTTCAAGTCCTAAGCCACTGATGAAACTTTGCATCCCCAACATTATAACCTACATCCTGTGATTGATCTCTTTCAAGTGTTTTTCTTTCAACAAAATGCCTGTTTTACACAGAAATCAATAACAGGGTGCAGTCAAGTGAATGCAGACAAAATGGTATGGTGTTGTGCATGGAAAAATGCAAGCAATGGGTCTCTCCCATTGTTACAAGGCATTCATTTATTTGGGGTTGCAAAGGTGAAAGAAAGCATGCCTAGGCAGATTTTCTGAGAACACATGAAAATGCATGCTGAAAGAACCCTAATCTATATTGTATGCAATTAAAAGAACAAAATAAGTGAGTGCACCAAAAAACAAAACAGCATACCTCTTAGACTCCAACTTGTATATCCCGTCTTTCCCCACTCAAGAGCCCAAGGCATCTTACAGCCAACAAAACATACAATGTAGACAATTAAGTACAAAAAAAAATATGCTAACCCAGTTCAGTTGAATAAAACGAACCCATAGGCCTTCCTAGCCATTTTGTGTTCATTGAATTATGATCTCCCAAAGGCATCCTTGAGCACAAAAGTTTTAAGGCACTTTTTAAATGTTAGCAGAGAGGATACGGATCTAATAGCATCTGGCACGTTATGCCAGAGAGAGGGAGCAACTCTCTAGCACTCCTCAGATGTAAAGCGTCTTGGATGTTAGAGGATACTACGTAACAATTCCCCACTGGACCTAAGAGATCTCCCCAGGGTATATCAAGGAACCCGGTATTTCAAGTAATCTGGACCAATGCTGTGTATGGTTTTAAAGGTCAACACCAGTACTTTGAATTGGACCCAGAAACTGGAGGGCTGGATTATAATCTGAAAAAAATGAATGAATTCCTATCTTATTTGTAGTGCAAAAAACCCACCTAAAAACAGTAATTAAAATGAAAAACAATTTTAACAAACATAAACTTATTAGTATTTCAATGGGAAGTGTGGGCCTGCTTTTGGCTGATTGTGGTTGTTGTTGTGCTCTTTCAAGTCGTTTCAGACTTTAGTTTGACCCTGAGTGAGGGCCAGATAAATGACCTTGGAAGGCCGTATCTGGGCCCCGGGCCATAGTTTGAGGACCCCTGACCTAGCTGCTGGTCTTTGAATGAATTAGTTTTTCCAAACTGTTTTCCAAGGCAGCCCCTTGTAGAATGGGATGTAACCAGGGTATGTAACACTGTGGCCAGGTCAATTTTTTCCAGGAACAGTCACAGTTGGTGCACCAGTTTAAAAAGTGACCCCAGTAATTTCTGAAACCTGTTCTTACAGGTTTAAGGAAGAATCCAAAATCGCCCCCAAATTGCAAACCTGGGCTTTATGGGGGAGTGTGACCCCGTCCAGCTTCAGTTGCAACCTTATTCCCGGATCCGTCTTACGCGAGACCAGTTGTATGTTCGTCTTATCTGGATTTAGTTTCAATTTGTTCACCCTCATCCAGGTCTAAACATTTCATCTACTGAGTCCTATTCCACCCACCACAACAGGACCAACAACCAAACGTGCCTTTCTACAGCTCTTCCTCTGCAAGTGGCAGTAAAATATAAATGTTCATTAGCGAATAAAAATCAGAGGAGGCATGTGGGACACTATCATAAATTAAAATGCACATTTAAAATATAGATTTAAAATCAAATACATAAAACTTTAGTGTAGTGACCCCATAGTAGTATTAGCCTTGAAATTTTTTATATCATTTGACATTCAAGTGTCAGTTTCCATCTTCCCACATGGGTCTAAATGGTATCTATTTTAACAATGAACATAGGAAGCAAATTGAATAACCACACCTTGGAACTGGGGACGCCTGTTGCTGGGCATTCTAGCTATAGAAAGATCGCTGAACACTTGCTCATTCTCCTTACAGATTTTGAAGGCTGTACCGGAGAAAGGTTTGGTTTTGGGGTGGGGAGAGGAACAGAAGTCTTGTGTTTATGCATCATAGCTATGTCCCACCCACGCTGAACAATTTTGCAGCCCTTTTAAGATTCAGGGAATACCTTTCATCTCATATCATCAGAGGGAGAGCAGGTTTGGAAGCACTAAAATACTTGTCCAGGTTCACCTGATGTGAACTTCCACTAGAGCAGTGGTTCTCAATCTGTTTTGGCCTACAACTCCCAGAAATCCCAAACAGTTTTTCAATTGTTGGGATTTCTGGGAGTTTACGGCCAAAACCATCTGGGGACCCACAGGTTGAGAACCACTGCACTAGGGTTACCATCATATTACACTTTGTTCGTGGATTTGGTTTACTTCTCCATCTCTTGATTTGGCTCAGGTACTTTGGACTGCATAAAAACTGTAGTTATGCCAGAATGTTAGCATCTCATATTAGTTTGTGGCAGTCTTGAAAATGATGGCCACCTTTTTGCCTCCTATACTGGTTGATACTTACTTGAGAAGATTTTCACACCTAATGCCTTCAGTCAAATGGAGAAAAAATTAAGAAGACATGTGAATCAGAAACAATCAACACATCTAAGAGTGCTCAATCTTGCTGGAAATTTCAAAGAGGCTAAGCTGTTTTTTAATGAGGGAACTGAAAATATTTTATTTGGGGAATGTTAAAACAGGCATAAACCATTTTTGAACAATTACAAACACAAGTTTGTTCCCAAGTTTCAACACTTACAATATTTACAGACTGAATAAGGCACTGGTTCTAAAAAAAAGAACACAAATCAGTATTATTTTTTTAAATTACGTGGTCAGCTTTTCTTCAAAAGAAATAGTCTGCTAACAGTTGTTCTCCTTGAACTTGTTTTCTTCCCAGTAAAACTGCTATTCAGATAATCTCATTAACCAAACATTTTCATCTATCTTTCCCTGAAAAGCTTGGCTTAAAAATTACGTCAAATGCCATTTTTCCTAACACAATGAACATCATTTTCAATGGTTCATCTCTGTGTCTGATAACAAAATTCACAAATGGAATGGAACAATTTGCATGTATGTGGTAAAATCAAATATTAGTGCTAAAAACCATTTGTGACTTTAGTAAGCATTGGTTCTATCCGACTGAACCATCGTGTTGTATCTGCTGATTTCAATGGAATTAACAATGGAAATGAGGAAGGTAAATGGTTCTATTAAATCTTGGAGCAAACAAAATTATTATGACTTATTCATTCCAATACTAGTCTTTCCCACATCACGCACTGACTGTCAAACTGCATGTATTTTCTATAAACAAATTCTTCATCTAGTGATCCAAAACTTGTAATATAATACAAAATAGAATTGGGTTGCTGTGAGTTTTCCAGGCTGTATGGCCACATTCCAGAAGCATTCTCTCCTGCTATTTTGCTCACATCTATGCCAGGCATCTTCAGAGGTTGTAAGGTCTGTTGGAAACTAGGCAAGTGTATGTGTGTGTGTGTGTAATATCCAGGGCAGGAGACTGTGGAATGTCCACACACACACACACACACCTTACTTGCCTAGTTTCCAACAGACCTCACAACCTCTGAGGATGCCAGCTATATATACTGTATGCGCAAAACATCAGGAGATAATGCTTCTGGAACATGGCCATACAGCCCAGAAAACTCACAGAACCCAGTGATTCCAGCCATGAAAGCCTTCAACAACACGAAATAGAATTGTTCTGATTCTCAAGTGAATGTATGGTCTTTAAAAAACATATCTGAATATTGAAACAGATTCAAGTACAAGACCTTCTGACAACAATTTTTGTTTGTTTGTAAACAAGCATATAAGAAGCACCTGCAGATTACCTATACATTTGGAAATTCAAGAATACTGTTTTCGTTCTGTTTAAGCACAATGGCTCTATCTCTTTATATAGAGAGTAAGCTCTGAACACATAATTTGTAAGTTTATTCAGGCATTCTGCTGGAGCATCTATTCAACATTCAAGCAAATCCTGCCCTCCTCCTACACTGCCAGTTCTGCTGACTTCTAGAGGAAATTTTCTCTTTTACATCACACAGTTTTAGTGCTATAGACTACTTTAACTGCTATGGCAACTTCCTATGGATTTCTGGGGTTTGTAATCTGAGGATTCTCTCTACGCTAGATAAACTATAAATTCCAGTATCCCATTGAATGGAGTGGTAGCCATTAAATGAGCATCTCAGTGGTGCTATTATGTGATGTGAAAGGGCCCAATGGCTCCCTCCACACGCAGTGGGAGGAGACAAGGCCAGTAGTATGTACCGCTTCATTACATGTTCAGTAGGCCACTGGAAGCTTGTTGAAACTGCATAGAGAGTACGTCTAACTGCAATTTTTTTAACAAAATGTTGGGGGCATATGATTTAACTGTGAATACCGTACCGAGCCAAAATGTCAGCTTTCCCTTAGAGGAACAAATCACATTTATCACAAACTTGACTTCAAAGAACTCTCGAAAAGTGTGAAAAGCCACCACCAGACAGAAGAAAATGCTTCAACTAATACACAAAAGAATTCCATAGCTGGTGGAAAAGCCATGGTAGTGTGAAAGTACATTCATTTGCTTGCAAGCATGACATGATTGAACAGTCAGGAATATTTTAAGAAATTTACCGCAGAGCAGCCGGTCAATTATTTGATCAGCTCTCTAGTATTAATTTAACTTTAAAACCATTTGAAATAAAGTCGCCCAGGAAAGGACAGCCATTATTTATATAGTCAGAGCCTAAACAAGTTTTCCCCTCTTGGTCCCTGCAATATTAGAAACCCTTTAATCTTAACCTCTATTAGCTAATCACTAGTCATGGCATGAGTAATTTATGGTGCTAGCTGTCAAGACACAAGGCACCCAGAAGAGTGCAACTTATGAAGAAACTGGATTTGTGCATGACTGACTTCTTTGGAACAGCGGTGTTTATGCAGAAGCAACTACTACCTTGAGATGTCAAATAGCTTTCAGAATAGCCTATAAATTACTCCAAATCAATGAAAATCATCCACGCTGAACTGAATGCAACAGCAAACCTATTCAAATTGTAAGGCTGAGGGAGGAAGCAGGATGCAACTTTATTTTTTCAAAACAAAGGATCATGTTTTTTTCTAGCTGTCTCTCCACAGGATTAAGGGATCAGCAACTGATGATTGCTCATGTTATTAGAATTACCATCTAATGTGTATGCCCATAACCTATGTATCTGTGTATTGAGGTTTATGTATCTCAATACACCCAGACATGTAATAACACTTTTCTCTAATGCACAGCATCCAAAACAGCTTCCAACCACAGATTAGATTTGCTCCATGCCAAGTATTTTAACTAAAATATTCAACTGTAAGCACCATGCTCTTTCCACAGCATGTTAAATCTTTTATTTACTAAACTTGCAAAGATGAAGGCAGTCCAATCATTATACTTCTAAAATCCATCCTAGGTTAGGGAACGCTTTTGTTTTGTTTTTTTGCTTTTGCTTTTGCTATGACCAACTGAGTCCACGGCTCTTGAAATTCAAAGCTCTACTGTGTCCCCTAGAGGTCCAAACATCACTTTAAAACCTTTTTTCAGAAGACAGCATTAGAAAAAAGTAAAAGATTTCAAGAAAAGGGTTAGGGTTCAAATAGGTGGTGTGCCTTTCTCAGTGCACATTAAATTTTGAAATGTTTTGACTGCTACTTCAAATCAGTTCAGCATACTGCACTAGAAGCCATTATGAAAAGATGGCTACCTCTGTTTGTGGACAGATGCATCACTGAAGCTTCAGGTGTCCTAGTGCAGGTTTCATACCATACAGTTCTGTTATGCAATGTTATTGTTTTTTAAATGCATGCGATTGTGTGTCTAGACCAACAATACAGAGGATGGATGATGTCAATTCAAGGTTTTGTACAGAGCAGGGAATATGAGGGTCCTTCCTATGTTATTGAACAAGAGCTCACACCAACGCAAGCTAGTATGGTGAATAATGAGAATAATGACAGATGGACAAGATATTCTAGGTCATAGTGTGAAGTGGTGAGAGAGAGAGAGAGAGAGATTCTTAAAAAATATTCTATGCCTTTGGCTTTTCACAAATGGCTCCTTTGGGCATTTGGCCAAAATCGGAAAAATCATCTAGCCAAATATTACTATAATATATACATATACATATATACATATGTATATATGTATGTATATGTATGTGTGTGTGTGTGTGTGTATACACACACCATATAAAGACTTTTTCTCAAAATAGAAAAAAACCAAACTTTTTTTCTTCTCTTGAATGCAGTGTTCCTTTCAGAGCAACCTTTTCTTCATGTGTTGAAGAACAGGCTGAAGGTTTACTCAGTTCGAATATATCTTAAACAAAACGCTTTCTTTTGTCAGCACTGTTTATGGTCTTAACTCAAGGCAAAAAAGGGTTTAATGCACCCCTAGGAGCAGCTTTCTTTACTGGTTACTTCACCAATAAAATGAAAGGCTACTAAAGAATAATTCACATTTGCTTCAAAATATGATTCTGTGTGGTAATTCCGAAAAATCAAACTATTCCTGAAGGCGCAATTCTCCAATGACACTCCCTTGCAAAAGCATATCTCAATGTACAGTTTCCATATTGTTTTCATTTACCCCAATTCTACACAAACAGTAGTTGGAATCTTCTTGAATACTAATACAATGGAATGCCAGCATTATTACATAAGCATGTATCGAGTACCTTTTTATGTAGTGGTTTTGCCACGCTGTGTAATGGCTAGAAAACAGAACACAGATAAAGTTCTGCTTCCAATCCAAAGACCAACAACTAACTAATCAGGTGTGCAGGCCAGCTGACTACCATAGCCTTCCTTCTTTGATAACTTCCCTTCACTTTCCCAAACCTTCAGAACAGGACCTATGTGTTGCTATTTTTGAAAGGTTTCGCCCAAAAGTTTTCTCTTAATGCCCTTGGTGGAATTTTCCTAACTTACATTGTGAAAGTTTTATGTAGAGGAAACTGCAAGAGAATAGCATCCTATGTGTGCAAGGCACTGCTTAGCAGCAATTCCGGTGATTTCATTATGGCACCACCTTTCTAACAGATCTCTCTTGCATGGTATGTCAACATTCAGATGTGCACAGATCACTTGTAAGGCACACTCTATTTCTCAATGTGGTGGTTTTGGGGTTGTCATGGAGCACAACAGCCTTTTTTACTGATAGGAAAGAATAGCAACTTTTCTTTAGAATTTTGGTGAATTTACATTTTTTTCTTTTAGTATAACAATATAATTATTTTTCTTGTACTTTAGATTTGCAAAGGTTCATTTTCACCAAAATTAAACCATCCAAATAACAATAACAACAACAATAATATTAATAATGGCTTTCATAGAAAGCAGCATGCATAATCTTGAAGCAGTTGTCAACACTGTTTCTCTGGTCACTCCCAAAAGAGGCAAAATGGCTTTTCCTTTGGATCGTTAAGGTACCAAATCTTGCTGGGGCCACATTTCTTTCTCCTGGAAAAGTTTCGATGTCAGTGTGTGCCAAACGTGTGCATTCAAGGTTTATATTAGCAAACACTTCGCAGTTCTTCTCCTCGTCTCTTTGAAACATGAAGAAAAGTCCATTTCTCTGAACTTCAGCAAAGAGGAACCTTTTCTCAGCCGAATCAGAGCTTAATGTCCTGTGACTCTGACATTTTGGCAAGCGTTTTCTTTACTCGCAGGGCTGTGAGCCGAGAAGCAGGGTTGTGAGCCCAGCATTCTGTCATTAGTTTGCCCATTTGTCTTAAGCACTGCAGAAGAGAAGACACATATATAAGTATGGAAATACGTACACACACACATACAGATTTATATTGTACAAGCACACTCATATAAGCAAGATCTATTGCTCACTGCAAGCTCAACACTGGAAAGCTATTCTGAATATAGAAAATTGACACATTTAATTAAGAAACTGTACTACATTTGTAATTCTGGCCCTGGGTACCTAAACATTCATAGATCCCATATAATTCAGGATCACAAATAACTGCCCCATTGAAGATGCATCGCTTCTTGTACCATCTCTAGATATCAGATTTAATAGTTAAGAAGTAATCTACAGAAATAGATATTTAAAAACTTAACATACATATTCACGAATATTACCAAGTAAGGTAGACTCATGATCAACTCTATACACACATGTGTGTGTGTGCGTGGGGGGGGGGGTGTCAATTTGCATGCTGACTTATGATAATCCCATGAAGGTCATTAAGGTAACCCAGGTGTATTGTGCTGGAAATGTTTGAGCAAAACACTCTTTATCTCTCATGAGTACAGGAAGCCTGAGATGAAGACAACATCAATTTATATCTTGAGAATGGATTAGGGCAATCTTTCCCAATGCAACACCCTCCAGATGATTTGGACCTATCATCATGGTTGCCGGCCTCCTATCATTCATTGTTACTGGCCATGCTTGCTAAGAATTGATATGAAGTGTAATCTATATCTTCTGGAGGGTGCTGCAACAAGGAAGGGTATATTAAAGGGCAGATTTGGTTATGGGAGAAAATCTAGGGATGCAGGAGTTGAACAAAGATTGGACCTGGAAAAGAAGAATCCCATAGGTAAACCTGGTGTGAGAGACTTTGGGACAGCATACACATGCAGTTTTAAGTCTGAATTTACATTTTAAAATGAAACCTCCCCCACAATTACTTTATTGTACATTCAGTCACAGAACACTCTAAAGCAGAATATGCTTTCTGATACTGAATTATTTGTTTTGCTGCAAATTCCCTACAGAGCAGAGGTGCAAAAAAAAAACCCTGTGCAAATGAGGGCCCTAATGAACATTCAGCTCAACCACTCCCTACCCAGTGTCATGTTATGTACTGGTCTGAATACACATCAGTCCCATTGCACATCAGTCATTCACTCATTCCTTTATGTAGTTATGTAATGGCAGCCCATTGCTGAATAATGAATTGTTCATATCTGCTTCCTGCAGATATAAGTCCATCTCACACAAAAAAACAACAAAAAACCCCCATCTTAGTCATTTCAAGGCACTCAGAACTTGAAATGGCTGAGTTACAGCTACCAAGGGTGAATCATGTGCTAGTTCTGGAATTACTTGTACATGAAACAGTCTAAACCTGTTTTGGTCAAATCCTAAATAAAGGAATGATAAGTGAAAGCCCAATGTTGTGGAAAGTAACTCAAATTATTTGTTCCATCCATCTGTGTCTTGCACTCAGATGCTCCCAGAGCTGTGTGCACGCAACACCACAGCAGGGAAAGGGGTCCCATTTAGATACAGTGATGTATGAAGGATGGGGAACATGTTGCTTTCCAGATGTTGCTTAAGCACAACTCACATTTGACTCAAAAGCTAGGTCTATTAGGAGCTGCAGTCTAATAGCATATGGAGCTAAACAAAATTATTATAGAAGACCTACAGAATCAATTGCACTGTACTTATGTAAATGCTAACTTAGTCAACCTCCAATTCAATAGCTCTATTTTACTTACAACTAAGAGTTCATTTTTACAGGTCAGTTATCCCAAAGCTGATCCAGCATGGGCTACCGCCTGATAGCTGCATGGGCAAGCTGTGGCAAAACTGGTTTGCAACCACTTGTCCACCACCCAAACTGTGCTTCCAACTTACTTTAATGGTGCTCAGGGGGCACCACATTGCAGGAGGACTCTCTTCAGTGATTGGAATAAGGCTATCCAACACACCAGAAAGATGGAGGAGGTGGGAGAGCAAGAATTCCTCTCCACCACACCCACCCACCCACCCCCACCACCCCAATCTTCCTGATGCGCCAAATGAGAAGCGGCACAGTTGATTATATGGTCCTGAAATTGCTGGAGACTTCCGAGGTTTAGAAAGGCTCCATATTATCCAGTAACTTCAGTTAACAAGGGTCAAGGCCACATTACTGTTGGATCAGCTCTATGCATCATATAATGACCACGGAGCTGATATGGCACTTAACAGCATGTCAAGACAAACCTCACATTTGTATTTATCTCCTGGAGGGCCGTAGAGTTTGATCCTGATCTAGACAGATCTAAAAGAGCTGGATTAGACCGAAGGCAAATTTATTCTAGCATCATATTTCTCCCAGTGCCAACCAGATGCCCATGGAAAGCCCACTAACTACATGTGATGGAAAAAGCTGGATCTGGCTCTCCAGCAAAGTTTCTGCCTCAAGCTACCTGAAAAGTTGCTGGTCTTACTGTACATGACTGTGCCCTTCACCAATGCTTCATAAATTTTGTGATCGAACTTAACGATGTGTTTGGTAATCATAAGAAATATGCAATTCACTGAAAACTCTTTCACTATTGGAATGGAATACTTCATATACCAACTTTTTCACACACCCCTCCCCACCCACCATAGGGCTCCCTCTGCACACACACTCAAGATTGTTTACAACTCCTGCCATTTAAGTCTTTTTAAATCTAATTGCAGAATACTTAAGCTAAGACGGCTATTCCCAAATCACAGCTGTCTCCTACAATAATAGCATTACACTGTACCACTTAACAAGATTAATGACCTCTGCATAGCATCACCATAACTGTCGGCAGATTTGTCTGCGATACATCAATTACTGGTCTACTGATTCCAAAACACAATTTTGCTTCATTATAAATTCTCAGAGGAAAATGTTCAGACAACTCCCTCCCCTCCTTCCTCCCCTAAAGGAAAATAGAAGTATAGCTTTGAAGAGCAATTTCCTATATTAATTTATAAAAGGTGAGAATGAGGCAGAAGACTAACACACATGGGCTTTTAAGACCAGTCTCTCTCCTCTGCTCCACCCACCTTTTTTTGGCAAAGAGAAGTAGCCGATAATTTGGTCATGTAAAATAGTATCTACACATATATTTTGTTTTCCTGGCTTTATATGTACTAGCACCTGAAGTTTTTTAAAAAAATCAAATAAATGTCACCAGATATTTGCTTTTGAAGACTCTACCTTATGATCACATGATAATATTTCTATACAGTAATATCAGGTAGTCCAGATACTTATCTTCTTCTACATAGTGACTCCACCCTGCCTCAAGCAAACCTGTGCACTTTACAGATCAAACAAGTCCATCCAACAACTCATGCCTTCAAGTGGCTCCTTTGTTCAAGAAATCAAATGACAACATTGCCTCAAGCAAGCATGACATGCTAATACAGAGGACAGACTTCCTAATATCAAACACACACACAGGTTCTTAGGATAAAATTGAATGCAAAAGAATAGGTGCATGTCAAGGAGGACATCCACTGAACATCCCTGATCAAGGAAAATGTCTTTCGTGAAAGTCAAATCTATCCAACATCCAGTTGGAAAGTTAGATAATCTCTGAGTTCCATCTGAGCAATTGTAGATAGAAGAGCAAATATGCATTCCTAGTAAATTTAAAATGTGGTTTACATTCATAACTGTAAATACCAAAGTAGCTGTTCAAACCACACTTTAAATTTTGATATTCTTTACTTAGTTTTTGAATTATGGCAATTTCCAAGATAGTGCAAGCACCAGATTAATTGCTGATAGTAGAATATTTGCCTCTACCGTCAATGTGGCATCTGCAAAGTACTAAGGGATGTTTCTCATGTAGATGGGCCTTTCCATGACTGTGTTTTTTCAACAAAAAAGCACAACCAATCAAAACAAATAGAAATGATGAAATGAAGAGTCATATTACAACTGTGGCATGAATCAAATGGACCCCTTATTCACATAATGATCCAGAAACCTGGAACATGCAAGCTATAATGAACAGTTACTAAAACCTCTTTTTTCTTGTAGAATACTATTCTTGTTTAAAAATTATGAATCTGCTTATGACTATTCTGGTAATAGGCTGAAAAGTGATTGTTTAAAAGGATGTTGTCTGAATTTTTAGTTTTAATATGGCTTCATTTATTTAAAAAAAATCATTGTGTATAGTACGATCCTTGGATACATTCCTGAACTTCACATGGATATGTGAACCCTATTGAAATGAAGGGGTTGCATTGTATATCACTTATAATTTTTGATAATTCTATGTCATTCAGTTTTGTAAGCCAGTATGAATTCAATTTAACTGGAAAAAAGCAGAATGCAATTCTTTAACATATATATATATATATATATATATATATATATATATACATATATACACACACACACACACACACACACAGGCACATACCAGACTATAGGGAGCCATGATGGCGTAATAGTAAACCCTTGTGCCAGCTGAACTGCTGGCCTGAAGGTTGGTGGTTGAAATGCATGAGACAGATTGAGTTCCTGTCTGTCAGTCTCAGCTCCCCATGTGGGAACATGAGAGAAGACTCCCACAGGATGGTAACACAACCAGGTGTCCCCTGGGCAACATCTCTGCAGACGGCCGATTCTCTCACACCAGAAGCAACTTGCAGTTTCTCAAGTCACTTCTGATATGATTAAAAACAACATACCTGACTAACTTACATGGATGACTTCATCCATGGGTTTGGTTTTTAATTTGTTCTAGCTTTTATTACATTATGCTGGAAGATTGAAACTACTAGCATTTCAAAATCGGTTTTCAATCATAAAATCTCTCCTAGATTTCTCAGCATACATCCACATATTTCAAAGCCTTTCAAAAAGTGTTACTAAGGACCTCTTTCAGTGACAAATGAAATACTCTAGTATTCTAGTACAATGACTACTCCTTTAATTCTTTAATTATCCACATTTGGTTAAAATTGGTCCCAGGCGGACCTGAAAGTGAACTTATGTCCAGCTTTGAAAGCATTCTCCCTTTTTACCTCATCACTACTCCATCTGTTTGGAAACGAAGGCCGTAACTTCTTAATGCACACTATTTCCCTCATGTCTTCATATGAGGGGTCACTGGGAACAAGGTCATGATATGGAAGCTGATATTCTTCAACTATACCTAGAAAAAATGTGATTTGTCAGATGTATAGTATTATTTACTGGTATAATTAGATTCAAGTAGCTTCAAACAGTTTGCAAGATTTATTTAGAAAAATGAATGAAGAGGTGTACACAGCAGATGAAGCACAACAGATTTTTGGAAGGTAAATCTTGGGATACAGGACCAACTATATGAGCAATACAGCCACATATTTGTTTAATTTGTAGTCTATACTTTTCACTCCAAAACACCTCATTTCTCCACCTCAATGATCACTATTTTTAATTGAGTACCTTGAAATTTCAGAAAAGTCATGACCTAAAATCTCTGTTCCTAAATAAACAAATATCTAAAATCTAAGATAAATGAAAATATCAACTCTTCTTCTCTCAGTAATATATAGTGCTTGTTGCAAATACTCAAGCCATTTAAGAATTAACCTCTCTCTGCAATCTTTCTCATCCTAATCTAATTGGTAGAAGGAGGGAAAACTACTTTGTGCAAGCACAATGACATTTAATACTTTCCCCCATAAGTCCCATTACTAAGTCTTAACACCCAAACTGGATTCTGGCCTAAGCCTTATTGAACTTCCTCCATCCTCTGATTCTCATCAATCAAAGTAATGACAATGAACTTCTTTAACTGCTTTAGAAATATAGGAATTTTAGACAATCAAACATTTATTTCTGATATAACAAGCAGCCAGAGAAAATTGAGAGGCAGAAGGGAATACAAAAAAAGACAGGGTGTGTGTTTGGAAGCACAAATCTTCTCAGATAAATTAATTTTATACAAGAGCAGCATTGTTCTTTCTCTATAGTCTTGCTAATGTTAGCTAACACCTGTTAATGCCTGTCTTTCTTTACTTAAATCTAAGTAATCTCTTTGTTAATCATGGTACCTAAGAAAAATCAACCCGGTTGCATTTCTGCATAAACAACAGAAGTGCTTGCATTTTAGCAGTAATGTTTATAACTCTGGAAGTGCCCATAAATGAGCTCCAAATTCCCATTACAATTATGAAACACTGCATCTCTAAAAGAGACTGTGGAAACAGAGAATAAATCATTGCAGTTAAATGAGAACTTACAGGAACAGAAAAATAACTCCCAGCTGAAGAAAAAGAGTATAAATAAGTTTAGATTCACTAGTTCTTTACAGGAGATTGCTAGTTGATTTATGCCTCTTTTTAAAAAGGCATGGAAATAGTATAAGGACATGCACCAATGTGTTACACTTACCTCCAGAAACACATCTCCTTGCTATTTCCCAAAGGATGAGTCCAAAACTGTACATATCGGCCATGATATATGACTGGAAATGATTCCGGTTCAGGCTTTCATCCAAAACCTCAGGAGGCATGTACCGTTTTGTTCCTACTCTCGTGTTCGGTGGTATGTCTACCTCATTTGTATCACTTAAAAAAACAAGGAAAGGAGATTATTCAAATGGATTAGGCTGAAACTGTATTTCCAAAATAATGAGATGAGTACAAAAGAAGGTGATACCCAAAAGTTAAATTGAGCAATGAACGAACATAGGATGAATGGATAACCACAATGGAAATGATCTTTATACAAAAAAGCTTCACATCTGTTAATCAAATACTTTTTAAAGGCCTACTTATCTTAAAATGCAGACCCACAGCAAAGATAGGACTTAGCAGGAAACATTACTAACATTTCTGAGATTTCAGTAATATTGCCAAAGATGACAAGCAAACTAAATCTTTTTAGAAACAGAGAAACCTTCATCATTCTTTGTACTTGGCCATTTTGAGCTTGCAGGAATATAGCTTACTTTTTCCCCCATACTGGCCCAGTTCATACATCCATTGTTCCCCATACAAATTCCTCTGGGAGATTTTGTCTGCAGCCCAAACAAAATCAGGTGTTGTTGTTTGTATGAACCAGGCCACTGTGTAGAAAACCTTTTTTAAAATAAGTAAACACTGGTTGCTGGTTACACATGAAAAGAAAATTCAGTCCAAGCTGAATATTCTGCTTTTGCATGTAAAAAGTTTGCTAGGCAAAGCTCTTGGCTGCTGCGTCACCCAAAAAGAAGAAAAACATAATTTTTAATTCTGCAAAATGCCACTGGAGATGTGACATGCCATAGGCAGTACTCTGCATCTAAACTTGTTAAATTGATAGCTGTCCCTCTAATATTGCTAAAACCGATCCGAAATGTCAGCTGAAGTCCCCTACCATTTGGATCATGAGACTCCAACTTGCTCATGAACTGAAACAGCAATTTATTTATTTGCCCTCTCTCATCCCGAAGGGGACTCATAGTGGTATCAAGTAGGCAACAATGCAATGCCACATAAACATACACATAAATAGACATATGCATTAAAAACCATAAAGTTAAAGTACATCAAAACATTACAGGCATCTACTTGCTCAATACTTCCCATGACAGTGCATGTCTTAGTCTACAATATCTCTGTCCTAAAAGTTATGGGGAAACAATCCTTCTTCCACATCCTATTTGTCGCACAGCAGCAGCAACAATTTTACCAAGCACATTTCACCAACATTTAGCATTGGATGCCACATCATTGGTGTGGAAGTCATTCCTGGGATACAAGCATGCCTCATGTTACAAACAATGTGTAGCATAGGGAAGGGTTAACACCCCCCGCAGTGTTTGTTTTGCTGTCTGTGTCCCTGTTCAGAATATTTCAACTCATTTTCTGTTACTGTGATAATTGGATTTTGAAAAATTTGGCTTGTTGTGGAATCAGGGATTGGAGAGAAAACTTCAGTGGGGACACCTTTTCCTTATGCTTTCAGGAATGCATTTTCCTTCCTAGGAGTAGATTCCCTCATTTTCTCTTATCTCACTCCCATCTGTAACTATGAGTCATTTGTAAGTTAGATGTTTGTAACTCAGGGACTGCCTGTAATACAGACAAACTCTGTGGGGGAAGATAGTGAACCTTCCTTCAGTTATCCTTTCTTCGGACAAAAATGGCCTGGTACCACTTAAAGCAGACCTGGGCAATTGCCCTCCAGGTGTTTTGGACTTCAACTCACAGAAATCCTAGCCAGTTTACCAGCTGTTAGGATTTCTGGGATTTGAAGTCCAAAACACCTGGAGGGCCGGCAATTGCCCAGGTCTGACTTAAAGCATCCATTCACAGCCCACTTCTGCTGGGTCAATATAGGTTCCAGTTTGGTCAAACCAAACTTCAATTCGTTTTTTTATCACAACAATCAACCCATGGTTTCCATATCAGTAGGATGCTGAATCCCACTTTTTGTGGATAAAAGTTCTAAATTAAAACCAAGAGCATATTTACGACCTCTGTGGACATCCAACAAAGCAAAGAATTCACCAAACACCCAACCTGCAATCCCAAATCCTGCTTTGTTCCTTCCATGTTCACAAACCTGTTTACACTGGGAGTTCCAATATGTTACTCACCTAATAAATTTAACTGCCAAACCAAGATCTGCTATACAACAGGTGCCATTCTTTTTCACTAGAATGTTTTTACTTTTGAGGTCCCGGTGGGCAATAGCTGGCTTGCCTTGAGTACTGAAGATCTCAGTGTGCAAGTGGCACAATCCACTGACAGAGGAATATGCTAGTTTAAGCATGGCTTTTGTATCCAATGTTGTGGACTTCAGATAGTCATACAATGATCCATTCTCATGGTAGTCAGTGATAAGATACAACTGAGTCCAAGACCCTGTGCCTTTAATGTCTGCAGCAATAAAACCTACAAGGAAAGAGGAAAAAAATATATTTGCTTTTAACATTATGTACCTTTTTAAGAAGTTGCAAATTCAATTACCTATGCATTTCAAATTCAGGGTCTCATACAAACATTTATCACATCTTCTCATTAATATGGTATCTTACAACAATAGACATATACCCGTGAAGGGTGTGCAGTAATTGGGGGTAATGTGGTGGGGAAAACCTACAGATGATCATATGAAAGTTTTGAGTGACGTAATATGTAATTCACTAGAAAATAAAATATGTTAATTCATTACATAGGCAATATTCAGACTGGACTATCTATATATATATAAAAAGAGAGAGTATATATTTTTGACGCGTTTTTTATGGATGGGAAAACTGAAGGCCCCCAACCACAAAACCCACCCAACACATTCCCCAGGCCACAGGGAACAATCGTGGCACAAAAAAACCCACCTCCCTCCCTTCCAACCCCCCCAAAATCAGCCCCCAAAAACCGCCCATTGACTCCCGTTCTGCGCAGGCCACGAGCGCAGAACAGAGGGAGAGCCATCGCGCAGGCGCACTCCCCCCCCCACAACGCAGGACAGAGGGAGAGCAATCACACACGCACACTGCGCAAACCGGCTCCCCCACCCCATCCCGTCCCCCTCTCTCCCCACACACTGGCACCTTCACCGCCACGCGGCGGCGGCGCCCCAACCCGCCTCCTCCGCCGCCTCACGGAGGCGGTCGCGCGGGCAGCGCCATTCCCGCCTACTCCGCTGGCTTCTCGCCCTCCTTCCCCACTTCCCTGCCGCTCCTGGCGAGGAGGAGGAGGCGCAGGAAAGTGCAGTGAGGGACGGACGATCGCTCCCCTCCTCCTCTTCCTTACCGGCTTCGTGGTTGCCAGGGCCTTCCTCGCTCCGGCCGGTTCTTTCTTCATCCCGGCAGAGGAGGGGGGAGGGTTGCCCTCTTCGCGGGCACCTCTCTCCTCCTCTCCCTGCCCTCCTGCCTTAAATCAAGGGAGGACGGCGGGGCGAAGAGGAGAGAGAGGTGCCCGGGAAAAGGGCAAACTACCCCCCCCTCTGCCGGGATACACAAAGAACCGGCCGGAGCAAGGAAGGCCCTGGCAACCACGAAGTCAGCAAGGAGGAGGAGAAGAGGGAGCGATCGTCCGTCCCTCACTGCACTTTCCTGCGCCTCCTCCTCCTCGCAAGCTCCGTGATCGCCAGGCCTGCCTTCCTCCGGCCGGTTCTTTCTGCACCCCGGCAAAGGAGGGAGGGATGTTGCCCTTTTCCCGGGCATCTCTTTCTCCTCCTCTCCCTGCCCTCCTGCCTTAAATCAAGGGAGGACGGCGGGGCAAAGAGGACAGAGAGGAGCCCGAAGAAAGGGAGGCAACCCCCCTCCTCTGCCGGGAAACACAAAGAACCAGCCGGAGGAGAAGGCATGGCAATCACGGAGGTGCCAAGGAGGAGGAGGCGCAGGAACTGATCGCTCCCACTCCTCCTCCTCCTTGCCGGCTTCATACCCACACATACATACACAGACACACACATACATACACACACATACATACACACACACACACATACATACACACACATATACCTACACATACATACACACACATACATACACACACATACATACACACACACACATACATACACATACATACACACACATAAACAGACACACACATACATACACAAGCACACATACATTCACACACATACATACAAAGACACACACATACATACATACACACATACATACACAGACACACACATACATACACACGCATATACATACTCACATCTCCTAAATAGGGCACAGCAACGCGTGCCGGGATCAGCTAGTAAGATATATTGATTAACTGTGAACAATCATATTTTCAAATATAAGTCTGTCAAGGCATGAGGGATTACTATACTGATTTCCATGAGAATTTTTTTTAATGTTGCTGCGGTGACCATTAAATCCAAAATGACAATTAGTCTCCCAAGCCAATTAATTCAAATGACAAAAAAGGAAATTCTGATTCAACATTAAGAACTTCCAGATGTTGAGACTGCTTGTCAATGGAGCATACTGAAGTGAAAGTGATAGGATTGCCTTCATTCTAGGTTTAAAAACACAATTTGGATAATCTGTTTGCAAGGTTCCTTTAACTAATTCATGTTTTGTTTTATTTTAATATTTATATTTATATATTGTAGAGTTTAACTTGCATTTTTTAATGTTGTGAGCCACTTTGTCTGAATCAAAAGATAAAAACAGGATATAAATACATTAACAACAACAGATTTCCAACACTGGCAAAGGATTGGACCAGAATAAGTCTATGAGCTCATGTTTCTGATGTGTTTGAATTTTTTTGGGTAGGACCTCTCACCTAAAATATTTTCATGCCTCATCAAAACAGTCTGATAGATTTCCGTCTCTCGGAACCAACTGGCTTCCTCAGTGGTGAAGAAGACTTTGACAGCCACTTTTTCTCCTCGCCATTTCCCCATCCAGACCTCTCCATAGCGACCTTTACCAATCTGCTTCACCATCTGAATCTGCTTTGCTATAGTCCTCTGTACCTATCGGAAACAGGATAATGGCATGTTAACTACTACCTGCAATTAAACAATCTCCTAAAGGACAGGAGGAGGCTCAAGGGCATGAATTGGCCAGCAGAATATTTGACAGACCAGCTATGAACATAACAAGAGCCCCACTCTCAGGTCTGTTAAGTTCAGCATTGTGTTCCCAGAGTGACCGTCAGAAATCCGCAAGTAGCATATGAAGACAAACTCACTCTTCCACTCACAATTATAATGATTCCTATATAGAATGTATATGTAGATCAGGGCTGCTCACCCATTTTCAGCATGTGAGCTACTTATAAAACAACCAAGTCAAAATGATCTACCTCCCCACTACTCAGAGAGCCATAAAAGCAAAATATTTGGAAATTTATTTCAGTGAGAGCCATATAATATATTTTAAGACTGAATTCAACTAAATGTGAGCATAATAAGCCCCTGAATTTATTCATAATGATAATGATAATATTCATTCAGCCTCTGCTACTACTACTAGTAATAGTAACAAAAACAACAACAATAGGTTCCTAGAGTAGAAGGAGACCTCCAAGGGTCATCCAGTCCAACCTACTTCTGCTATAAAGGAAAAGCACAATCAAAGCATTCCTCACAGATGGCCATTCAGCCTCTGATAAAAATAAAAATAATAACAACAACAATGGGTTCCTAGAATAGGAGACCTCCAAGGGCCATCCAGTCCAACCTCCTTCTGCACCTGGGCGGCGTCGGGAGCCTGTGGGGCGGGACTGAGCCTTCCTCCCGCCCTGCCTGCGATCTACCAGGACGGCCTATGCGATCTACCAGTAGATCGCGATCTACATAATGAGCACCCCTGGTGTAGATGATAGGTAGTAGGCACTGATAGATACGTTAATAAAGCAGCAATATTGAACAGATGAAATGTAATACCTGCCATTAATTAAAATATACCAAAGGCTGTAAAAATGATTTCACTTGGAATTATAAAAGGAATCAAGGGTAATTAATAGTTGAAATACAGAACGAAAAGAACTCTAATCTATTGGCCATGCTGGCAAGATCAGTCTAGAAGTTGCACTCCCAAAAGTCAACATTACCAAGCTCTGGAAGTCATGCTCCCAACCTTTGAAGGTAGAAAATACTTACAATAGTCTCTCTATGAATAATTTCAATGTATTGGCCTTTCAGTGCTGTCTAGCTCGAAAGAAACACTTTTAATTGTGCTTGGAAACAAACTGAAAGCCGGTTGGCACCAAGTCTGCTATATTTTTCTACAATGCTTTTGTAAAAAAAATAAAAAAAAGAAGAAGTGCTGAGGATATTGCTACTCTGGACTGTATCAGGTTTTCTCTTCCTGTTCAATTTTTAGGGAAACAGGACGTTTATCTAACAACACCAAATTCCAGATCAACTTCTCTCCCCCCCCCATCTCTGATTCCAGATGTTTTGTTTTCTGTGGTAGTATATGATGTTCTACAGATGTATTATCACGATGATGATATCTTAGTACACCTTTCTTACCAGCAGAGGGAGCCCAGAACCACTTCCAGAGCTCTGTGACTGTTCAATGAGGTCTTTCAAGGATTCTCCAGGAGGAATGTAAGTCTCGTCTTGTTCGAGCCCGATACTGTAGCGAGGAGGCCTGCTTTCTTGCCTTTTATACCTGCAGTTTTATGTGAAAATAAACATGGGTGATTTCTACTGCTGGGTGGTCTAAGACGGTAGGCAATAATTACTACTTGGGTCTGTTTCATTTCCCACTAGTATAGCATGTTAAATTCTCTGGAGCGTTTAAGTTTCTCATATATTTTCAGAAACTCTCATAACTAAACTACTACTTACATTTCTGTGAACTTGTGCCCAGTTCCATTCTTTTAAATGAAATATGCAATAGAGAAGATAATTCAGCACATGCATGCATGCACACACAGGGATATACACATGGTATTTTACTTTGCATCCCAACACCATTAAATTAATAGTACAGGCTCCCTTCCTCGTCATCTTTGTTACTTTTATGGTATCTACTATGATTGGTATTTAGTTGGAGGGTTGGGACCCCAAACCTGTATGTGGTCTTTTATATGGGAAAGATCAGCTATGCAGCAACCACTGACAGATACTAAGGAAACTTGTGCTCTCTTTTTCAACACTGTTGGATTTGGGAATGCAAGCAACAACACTACGGAGCTGCCTCAGCACACTCAGACAACAACTTAGAGCAGTGGTTCTCAACCTGTGGGTCCCTAGATGTTTTGGCCTTCAACTCCCAGAAATCCTAACAGCTGGTAAACTGGCTAGGATTTCTGGGAGTTGTAGGCCAAAACACCTGGGGACCCACAGGTTGAGAACCACTGACTTAGAGATAACTGCAGCTAAGCACTTGGCTGAGGCACCTCAAACCCACCACTGCTGCCTCCCAACTCAAGAATGGGAAATATAATGTTGGTAGACAGGGAAAAAAGATTTAAAGATGGGCTTAAAGCCAACCTTAAAAACTGTGGCATAGACACCAAGAACTGGGAAGCCCTGGCCCTTGGGCACTCTAACTGGAGATCAGCTGTGACCAGTAGTGCTGCAGAATTCATAAGAAAGTCAAGACTTGGCTGTTCGAGCAGGCATTCACAGATGAACTTTAATTAATCGAGACCAACGGAATATTATGACGATGCAACGGAAACCGATTTTAAGAATGAGATGCTGAGATTTGTATTTTATAGTTTTAACTGTTAATTTGTATAGTTTTTATATGGCTGTTTTTATCATATTTATGATTATTTTGTCTGTGGGCACTTGCTGCCATTTGTTCACCACCTCGAGTCGCCTTCGGGCTGAGAGGGGCAGTATAGAAGCATAGTAGATAAATAAATAAATGTGTAGAGGCACAAATGGAGGGCGAAAGGGAAAAACGTGCCAAGAGGAAGGCGTGTCAAGCCATCCCTGACCAGGACCACCTACCACTTGGAAACTGATGTCCTCACTGCAGGAGAATATGTGGATCAAGAATAGGGCTCTACAGCCACCTACAGACCCACCACCAAGACACTACACTTGGCAGACCATCATTATCAAGCTACAAGGGATTGAAAACAATTTCCCTTCTACCAAAATTGCGGTTGGTGTTGGCAAAACCCAGGGATCCTTTCTCACTACTTATCATAATTATAGAAGGATTGACCAGCTGATTGATTCACTTTACATACTGCATTCAAAAGAAGATTGCATTAACATTTGTGGGACTTCAACTTTTCTAGAATATAAATTACTTTTTTAAAGTCCTAGCCCACACACTTTCTAATTAATTTCTATAGTTCAAAACAAGGGTGGCAGAAATAAACAGTGAAGTAAAGAACCACAAGCTCTTTAGACTTACCTGAAATAACAGAATATGATGACAAGCACTAGCAGTATGCTGCAAACGGTAACTGAAATCAGCAAAGCCTTGTGGTGAGCATTACCCTCTGCGGAACCTCAAATAAAAACAAACATTTCAGACAATTGAAAATTACTATATTTATCTTATTTACGTAATTCATACCTTGTGTCGCCAACTGTTTGAGACAGCTAACAATCACGATTCAAACATAAAAGCAGAGCATAAGCTGACTCCAGCTCAGCTTTTTGGCTCAAACATTTCCACATTAGCCAATGTTTCATCCCAAATGCCACCATTCTATCTCAATTCATCATGCTCACTAATATGTGTAAGGACAAGGGATAGTTAGGGAACTCTACTACAATTTGGGTTTATCTATCAGTAATGTACTAATGCATCCAACGTGCATCCCACTGCTTTGGATGAAGAGTTATTTCATTCTTATTACCTTGGTCCACACTATGTGATAAACTGGAGCAAGCCAAAAAGCGGTGAGAACTCTATTCCTATTGATCTGTCCAGAAATAGGGCTATTGCATTTCAGGTTTACCAGAGGGATGTGACAAGAGGAATGTTCCTTGGGGACGCTTAGCTTTCTCCTGAGCACTTATATTTCTAAGCTCTAGTTTCTTCTTCTATTTTGGCCCCTTGACAACAACATTTCCTCCTACTTTGCTTCTAATGTGGCAAACAATGTGTCTCCTGTTTGCGTCAGGTTCAGTGCTTTAGTACATTACCTGCTACTAGTACATTACAGGGCATGAACACTCAAGACAATGTTGTTGCTTCTGAAATCTCTTTTGTAAAGAGACACAGGCAATCAGGAAAACACTGCCGTGCTGTATTCTCGCTAAGGCAGCAGATTTGTACCTGAGCCATCACTCCAAGTGAGGCGACTGGAAATTGAGAATCCACCAGGGATATCAGCTGTCCCTATGAAGGAGAAGGCAGCTACTGGGCAAAGCAGATGGGAACAAATGCTCTCTATCACTCTTAATCAGAGCTATGCTTTCACTAATCTCTCCCCCCTCCCCACCCCCAAATGCCCACGGCCCGTTATGGTATGAATAAACTGCAAATTAAACACCTTCAGTAAGATAACCATAATGATTAAGACAAAGATTAAAACACAGAGAGGAAAGAGCATCATGTTCACGAAATCATAGTAGATTGCACTCAGCAACACATCTCTAATTTCAGCAAGAAAAATGGCATTACAGTTTTGAGCTTCTTTTGTTTCATTTCTGAAAACAGACAGCACGGGAAGAGATACACTTACTAGAGTCAATACTGCATTTGTGTATCATAGGATTGCACAATCTGGGCTAGAGCACTGCTGTCTGTCAGCAAATACTTTTTCTCAACTGAAAAATCATGGGCGATGCATGAGGAACACAAATGTGCATGGGGGAGAACCTCTGTGTATAGTGGGAAAGAGAATATCTAAATATAAAAATTGTGTGGTGACAATGGGACTTGCATTGATTCCTTGCACAATTCCTGGTGGATCGTGATTAATGAAATAGTAATACGAAATAGTAGCAACAGGAAGGATACCAGTCTCAGATAATGAAATAGATATTCAATTCAGAAATACTGAACTATGCTGTATAAACCACTGAATTAAATAAAACAACATCCTTAAGGTATATATTTGTAAATAATTGGGAGAGGATGTAAACATGGCAGGTGCTTCATGCACTGCAGTGTTTTATTCTGCTATATGCTACTCACACGGAGTGGTTGAGAAGGAAATAAACAAGGCTTTTAAGATTACTTGCAGGTTTGGGAATGCAGTCTGTTGGGAATACAGAATAATGAGCTGATATATTGTTAATGTTTTTTTCATAAGCACTTAATGAAATAAATAATTTGACACAGCCCAACAACTAGTTGACAAGTCAAATATATTTAAGGCAGTGCTTCCCAACCAGTGTGCCGGGGCACACTAGTGTGCCGCGGCACACTAGTGTGCCGTGAGCGATCATCAGGTGTGCCGTGGGAAATTGGAACCTCGGAAGAGTCTAGTGTGTTGAAGTATAAAAACCCTAAGAAACCTACCTCGATAAAGGCACAAAATTACAAACACCCCCCTCCCCACCCATTGCCTACTTGGTCTCTCCCTCTCCATGCATTGGGAAGGCCCGCCTCCCTTTCCCCAAGTAGAGAGCTCCTCTTGCCTCCTGGAGGTTCTGTGTGGGAAGTTTGGCCCAGTTCTATCATTGGTGGGGTTCAGAATGCTCTTTGATTGTAGGGGAACTATAAATCCCAGCAATTACAACTCCCAAATGTCAAGGTCTATTTCCCCTGAACTCCATCTGCGTTCATATTTGGGCATATTGAGTATTCATGCCAAGTTTGGTCCTGATCCAACATTGTTTGAGTCCACAGTGCTCTCTGGATATAGGTGAACTACAACTCTAAAACTCAAGGTCAATGCCCACCAAACTCTTATAGCATTTTCTCTTGGTTATGGGAGTTCTGTGTGGGAAGTTTGTGTCTTTCTGCCATTCCTGCCAGGATATCTATGTTGAGTTCATTGAAACAGGCCCAGGTTTCACACTGAGTGTATAAATACATTTAAAAACATATTAACTATATGTATTACTGTGTTAGAGTGTCATTTTGGTTGGTGGTGTGCCCCAGGATTTTGCAAATGTAAAAAGTGTGCTGTGGCTCAAAAAAGGTTGGGAAACACTGATTTAAGGAATGCCATGACTGTGTGATGTCATACTTCATGGACAAGTGTCCCCCTCAGTTAACAGTGAACTTAGCGAAATCCCATAACAAAAGACTATTTGCATGTGGGAGGAAGGATATTTCATAATGTACTTGTGAAGTATTGTTGACATGACAGTTTTTACAATGCAAGATGTGTTTTTACAATGTACACACCATCATTCACTGGATTAGTAAGATAAGAGTAAGACTTTTCCAAAAAGGAAAAGATGGCAGAGAACTAATTGTAATGATACACCTTTTTAGTGCAGTGGGTTGATGTGAGTTTTCCAGGCTGTGTGGCCATGTTTCAGAAGCATTCTCTCCTGGTGTTTTGTCCACATCTTTGGCAGGTATCCTCAGAGGTTGTCAGACCTCAGAACCTCTGAGGATGCCTGCCATAGATGTGGGTGAAACATCAGGAGAGAATGCTTCTGAAACATGGCCATACAGCCTGGAAAACTCACAGCAACTCAGTGATTCTGGTCATGAAAGCCTTCAACATTACATTTTCTTTAGTACAGTTCAATAACTACATTGAGCTACATAAGATAAAATATTGGAATTCCAAAAGTATGAAACATTTATAGAAAATTTACCAGGGCACACCCCACACAAAATGAATAAGAACTGCTCCTATTCCTGTCCATGGGAAGAGTTTCCTGTTGGACTGCAGTCCCATTTGGGAAAGAGCTTGCCTGAAGGACTTTAAAATTGTTGGCCAAAAAGGGGGGACTCTTTCCAAAGCCCTGCCCATTTCTTCGTCTTCCTGCAGGTTGGCAGTGTTCAGCTCTACTGCTGCTGCAAGTTCAGTCCTGACAACTGTAGGTTTTACATATATCAGACCCCATCCTTTCTCCCAGTCATCAATGCCCATCTCATTCAATCACCAGCTATACAGGCGGGGAGCCAGACATGGTGGCACCAACACTTTTGCTTATGAGGGCGTTAAATCAGTCAAGACGGATTTCTCCTCTCATCCGCCTTCAGTCTGCCTTTTCATTGGGATTTCCAGTAATATTTCTTTTTATTGTTTAAAATGGCAATGTTATATTAGGATCTGATTATTTTTCCTGCTTTCTTGTAATAAGCAGACTGCCTGACTAGCACAGGGTCTTCTTGTTCTCATCAGCAAATTTTATTTTATTTGTTGAATGAGGAGGCTATTTTAACAGCAAACAACAAATGTATCTAAATTGTTGTTGCTGGGATTTTTTTCTTTTAAGTTTTACTTCCTGGGGGAAAAACCACAACTTCCCTTGCCCTCATACCTGGTTAGCTGTCCTGCCTCATTCTTATATATCCACATGTACACAACTTTTCATTCCTCTCATCTTCAAAAAATGACCCATAGCAAGTTCTAGGCATGTAAAAACACTTTCAGAAAAAGAGTCTCTCTACTTTTCTTGACATCACCTCTGTGTTTGGGTTAATTTGTAGTTCACCCACCTCTGACCTATAGCTAGAGAATCCCCTTAGACCCAAGCTCCTTTCCCACCCGCTCCTTTGTGACCCAGGGTCAAAAAGCTCCCGCATCAGACATAGATTTTCCCCCTATTTCTCACAAGCCCAAGACAGTTGTGCTAGGAAATTGTCTTTAGAAAAGTAATTTTGCTAAATAAAGAAGGGGGTAAAAATAAAATTATAACACAATGTTTCTGTTTCCAGGCCTGTCAGTTGGACATTGGGTCAATGACTGTTTTTAATATGCTGAGTATCCTAATTGAGTAAGACTATAAATAAAGTAAAGATTTCCCCTTGACATTAAGTCTAGTCACATCCGATTCTGGGAGGTGGTGCTCATCTCAATTTCTAAGCCGAAGAGCCAGTGTTGTCCGTATACACCCCCAAGGTCATGCGGCCAGTATGACTGCTTGAAGAGCTGTTACCTTCCTGCCTAAGTGGTACCTATTGATCTACTCATATTTGCATGTTTTTGAATTGTTACATTGGGAGAAGTTGGGCTAACAGCTCATCCTGCTCCCAAGATTCAAACTGCCAACCTTTCAGCAGTGGTTTAACCCATTGCGCCACCGGGGTTCCTATACAAGACTATACATATAGCTAAAACAGAAATTACACATGTAGAGAACCAGTAATGAATGGTGCCAAACATGGCATTTTTCAATGAATTTTTGCACTAAAGCCTAAATTCAATTGCTAGTCTCAAATAGAGACAATCTAATAGGTAAAATAATGGATATTTCATTGATTCAATGGGTGAAACCTGTTGGGACTATCAACTGGATCTAGGCTCTAATGTTTCATAGGGACAGGCTTACTTTAACAAAATTGCTTGAGCCACAAACAAAAAAAATTAAATTCAGGGAATCTCACATTCAGGCACTTATTCAATGAATGTTAAGTATCTCCATTCTTAAGAAAAATTCACATTCAGGCCTCTTACCCAATCAATAAACTAGATAACAATTAATGCAAGTATTTCTGTTTTTCAGAATATATATAATACATATCCTTTTACTTGTCTTAGTAGCACCAAGCTGTTTCTCTTCAGAAAACCTTCTTAGAAGCATTTTAGCCGAATGAACAAGAAGTGTGTGCAGAGTGCTTACGTTAAATGTCATCACCATAGCCAAATAACTCTTCCTAACAAGCTCCATTTGTAAAAGAACAACAATGTGCAAACTGGAAGATAATATTTGAATCCTTTGTTACCTCGACCTTCCAGTGGTGGCAGAGTAGGTTGAAGATCTTTGTTACAGAAATTTTGATCTGTGCAGCAGGCGATCAATCGTCTTGGCTGAGACAGTGGAGTGTCCTGAAATAAGAAGAGTTGTGAATATGTGTTCTCCTAAACCTTAAATAGTGTTCCCTTGCTACTTTGCGGTTCGCTTATTGCGGACTCGCTGTTTTGCAGATTTCAAAAAATATTAATTTAAAATATATATCATGATTTTTTGCTGTTTTGTGGGTTTTGCCGCCACTGCTCTCCAAGGCGCTTTCCCTCCTCAGTCCTCCTTCCAGGCTTGAAGGGCCTCTCCTTCCTTTCCTTCACTTTACTTTAGGCTTATAAAGACTTAAAATAGTGTATAACTACTAAAATAATGTATAAATATTAAAATAAATAGAGCATCCCTAAATTGCGGTTTTTCACTTATTGCAGGAGGTCCTAGAACCTAACCCCAGCAATAAGGGAGGGAACATTGTACTTTGAAAAAGCAAATAATATCAGTCTTGGACTGTATTATTACTTCAGAATGTCTGTATATGCAAGTGTGTATGTAACATTCCCACTTTCCTCCTAGCATGGATTCAAGGAACCAAATGATCAATGCTGGACTATCTCTTGCTGATCTTACAGTCCAATCCAGTATTTTCAGTAAGATATGTGTCATTTCTCAAACATAGTAATCTAACTGGATAGACTATCGGACAATATAATAATCAAGAGTCTGGCCTACATACTAGTCTTTTTTATGACAGAGGTTCCCTGTAAGTGTAAAGTAGAATAATATATTACTATTCTGCTCACCCATAATATAGAACTCTATATAGGTTAAGTCACAAACAAAACAATAGAAAATCGTATCTATTACAGAACATATCCTTACTCGGCACTGGAAATCAGAGCCTTCCAATCCTATACAGCCTGTGGTGAAAGTCTGCCCTCCAGAGTCATCATCTTCTACCATGGCAAAACAGTAGCCATCAGTACTGAATTGAGAAAAAAGAGAAACAGAAATCATCTATTTTGTTTAAGTAGAATGTCTCATAAGTATCCTGACATTGTTCATAATTTACATATCATTTTGTGTTAAAAATATATAAATGAAATTTTAATTCAACTATTTATTTTGAAATACCTGTTATATATTACATGATGCAAAACAAGCCATTATCTCTACTGTTTCCACTAACCTCTTTCTCCTGGAATCTCTGGCACCCTCTGGGAGAAGGCTCATGCATGTGCCTAAATCCAAGATCCGTGGGCCAAATCCAGCCCACTATGCCATTTTATATGGCCCTTGAGTTTTTGGATTACAACTCCTATATTCATCATTAGACATCATTACTATAGCTGATGAGAGCTGTGATACTGTGTTCTGTTTAGTCAGGAGATTAGGGTTTGGATTTCTATACAAAGCTTGTGGATATGTCTGACTTTAGAATGTCCTTTAGCCGTTTCCCAATCTCAGAGCTACAAGTGCTGATGGGTAGCAATTCCTATTATCCCTAGTTCACATGGTGGATAATAAAAAATGATGGGATTTGTAATTTAACAATACCTGGGGACTGAGATTGAATAAGAACTAAAGAGCACCGACCACTATGTAAAAAAATTATAGTTCATTGATAGTAGCTGCACTTTGATTATTATGAAAGATAGCTGGCCAGCAGGTTCCACTGCATTTTAGGAATTTTATAATTTTCAAATTTTTATAATTTTATTAATGAGATGGTTATAGGTGCTTGATTATGTCATTCTATTTATACTTATGTATTGTTGTCTGCATGTGGCACTTGAAGGGCTTCTGTAAGCTGCCCTGAGTCCCTCTGAGGAGATGGTGATGGGATACAAAAAAATATTATTAATTGGCCCTTTGTATCCACTGATTCTCCATAGACTCAACGGCCCTTTGAATATAATAATAATAATAACAACAACAACAACTTTATTTATATACCGCTCTAGCTCCCCAGGGGGACTTAGGGCAGTTTCCAAACAACAACATCAAAACATACAGAGTCACAACATAAAAAATAACAATAACAGCAACATAAGCATGGAATTACCCAACAGGCATCCATAAAGTTGATGTGTCCCTCCATGAAAATGAGTTTGACAACCCTGTGCTAGACTAAACTGAACTAAGCACCCTGGACCCACTTTTGAAGGCCTAGCTAGCATTTAGTAAATCCCATCAATTCAACAGATCTACTCTGGTTTTAAATAGCCATTCGATTTAGGTCCTTGCAGCACACCAGTTTTTATCTCAATTACTACCATGTGGTATATATCACTAATGTTTGGACTGTTAAAGGGAATGTATACTTTTATCTTTCATAAATATGCACACCGTTCCATGTGAGTACTAAAATGCACATAATACATACCATGTTCTTAAGGAAAGATAGTGTCCATCCCCTTGTTTTGAATGTTCAATTTTTACATCCTTACCTTAGCTAGACCCTAAGTTCATCTATCTTAAATCTCCCCTGGCAGAAAAAGGATAAACTGAGCAAACTACACAAGTTCAAGGATGGCCTAGTTATTTTATACCATTGGTACTTTTCAACTATATATCTTAAAAACCTGGGCACAAATTAACTTTTTCTGAAACATTACTTGTTTATGTATAATAGAGAAGCTGCAATTGTAAAATTGCTTCTGCTGTGTTCTCATGCAATACATTTAGTTAATTCAAATAACACAATTGACTTTTGTGAGTACCAACTATTGCAATTTCATTACTCAAGTTCAGGAAAGAAAGATCGAGAGAACAGCCAAGAAGAGACTGAAAAGCATCCATTAGGGTGGTATATTATATTATGTTACATTTTATTTATTTTGCATGGTGCCATTCATCCATATCAATGAACAAAGATAATTGAGGTACATAGCAACAGAACAATGGATAGCAATTAAGTCCAGGCTATTTGGCAGATCAGCTCTCCCTGTATGAGCCAGCTTGGGATCTAAAGTCGTTAGTAGAAGTGCTTCTCTCAATTTCACCACCACCAGTTATCTTCTTCCAAAAATCTTGCTCTGGGAGGTTGTGGATTCTTAGAGATATAGGGCTTAGGAAATGGGCAACTGGTGAAAATTTACACTTTCCCCTTTTACAGGTGGGAGCTGAATCCCTTTCCCTGAGCTGACTTCAACACTTTAATTCACTGAAATATGAATCTTAATGAATTTAGAGAATAGATTTTATTTATTTATTTTGCATATTTGTATCCTGTCCTTCACACCCTCGGATGGGGACTCAGGGCGGCTTCACAACAGGCATTCATTTAATGTCAACAACAATAATAAATAATAATAGCAGTTAGAATAATAGATCATAGAGTTGAAAAAAACCTCATGGGCCATCCTGTCCAACCCCCTGCCAAGAAGCAGGAAAATTGCATTCAAAGCACCCCCAGCAGATCCAGCCTCAGTTTAAAAGCCTCCACAGATGGAGCCTCCACCACACTCCAGGACAGAGAGTTCCACCGCTGAACAGCTCTCACAGTTAGGAAGTTCTTCCTAATGTTCAGATGGAATTTCCTTTTTGTAGTTTGAAGTCATTGTTCCATGCCCTGGTCTCCAGGGCAGCAGAAAACATGCTTGCTCCCTCCTACCTATGACCTCCCTTCACATATTTATACATGGCTATAATATCTCCTCTCTGCCTTCTCCTGAAAAAAAATTCACAAAGGACTACCACCATGCCTGTCTCATAGGAAATCTGCTACAAAACAGGAGCTTTTCTGTGAGTTCCAGGGCCAGAGAAGCAGGCCATTTTAGAAGAATGGCCTTCCTCAGGGGAGGGTGCTTGCTCCGTCAATGTTTAACATTGACACAAATGACCAGCCACTGCCAGAAGGGACAGAGAGTTTAAGCTATGCTGACAATCGTGCCATCATCGCTCCAACGGGGAACTTTGAAATGGTTGAACAGAAGCTCTCAAGAACTTTAGGTGTTCTTACTGCCTATTACAGGGAAAACCAACTGATTACTAATCCATCTAAAATACATATGCTTTTCAGCGTAAGAACGGACAAGCATCATGAGCTCTGAGGATTACTGGGAAAGAATCCCACTGGAGTATTGCAGCACACCAAAATACCTGGGAGTCACTCTGGATCGTGCTCTGACTTATAAGAAGCACTGCTTGAATATCAAGCAAAAAGTGGGTGCTAAAAATATCGTACAAAAGCTGACTGGCACAACCAGATCCAGTGAATGTCTGCGCTCTGACAATGAAGACATCTGCACTTTGCTACTCTGCTGCTGATATGTATGCCCAGTGTGAAATACATTGCACCACATTAAAATAGTGAATGTGGCTCTTAATGAAACATGCTGCATTCTCATAGGATGTCTATGTACTACACCACTGGGGAAATTACACTGTTTAGCTGGTATTGTATCACCTGACATCAGTCAGGAAGTAGCAGCCAATAATGAAAGAACCAAGGTAGTGACATCTCCAGCCCATCCTCTGTTCAGATATCAGCCAGCATGCCAATGGCTTAAATAAAGAAACCGCTTCCTAAGATCGAGATAGATACTCGCAGGAACACTTCAGCAAGTGAGAATCCAAACATGGCAGGTTAAATCCCAGCACCTTAATCAGTGTCTGAGATAGGATGAGAAACTCTCTCCTGGGCACACAGAAGACTGGGCGACCTGGAAAACACTGAACACGCAGTGCTCTGGCACCACGAGATGCAGAGCTAACCTTAAAAAATGGGGCTACAAAGTGGAGTTGATGACATGCGAGTGTGGGGAAGAGCAAACCACAGACCACCTACTACAATGCAACCTGAGCCCTGTCGCATGCACAATGGAAGACTTTCTCACAGCGATACCAGAGGCACTCCAAGTGGCCAGCTTCTGGTCACAGGACATTTAACATAATGCCAAGTTTTCAAAACTTTGTGTTTTTTACATGTTACCTGTACCCTCAACGCGCTTCTGACATGATATATAACTGGCTCTTGATTGATTGTTGTCAGGAGTTCTCCTGCTTCTGAGTGATGTTCATTATTTACTGTCATGATTCTGGTATTGTTTTTTAATACTGGTAACCAGATTTTGTTCATTTTCATGGTGTCCTCCTTTCTGTTGAAATTGTCAATGTGCTTTCGGATTTCAGTGGCTTCTCTGTATATTCTGACATAATGGTTGTCAAAGTGGTCTAGAATTTCTGTGTTCCCAAATAATAATCTGTGTCCAGGTTGGTTTATCATGTGCTTTGCTATGGCTGACTTCTCTGGTTGAATGAGTTTGCATTGCCTTTCGTGTTCTTTGATTCCTGCCTAGCCACAGCATTTGGTGGTCCCTATGTAGACTTGTCCACAGTTGCACAGTATACAGTAGACTCCTGCACAGCCACAGATGCCAGCCACAGATGCAGGCATAACATTAGGGGTGATGGCTGCTGGAACATGGCCACACAGCTCAAAAAACTCACAGCAACCCATGAAGATGATTTTTTAAAATTATTGTATCAAAATTTACAAAAGTGATGGTAATACTAGCAAAATGTTTCAAGATAACAAAAGCCAGTAATCCACAAAGGGTAAAGAGAAATAGACACTTCATTTTCAATTCAAAACTGAGATGGCTATGTTGTAGCGGATTGTATCTCTTCTTTAAATGTTTCCACACATACACACATTTTAGCTCCATTTCAAATATGAAAGTATGTACTTAAACCTCAATTGGATCTGTATTGGTTTCCTAGTTTTCAGCTTTTGAACATAATAATTAAGAAAACAGAGCTTTAGTGTGTCATGTTTCACTGGCAACAGTAAATTTTACAGCCAAGGAAAACACCTGAAATTCTTTTTGCGTGAAACGGAAATGCTGACAGACTCTGAAATAGAAGGTATTGTTTCAATTAAAGATTACCTAGTCCAAGAAGGTGATTTTAAGAGAGACCTTTACTAAATGTCAAAAGAGAGGGATTGAGGCCAGTAGTTTTCCACAGTTCAGGCAGCCATCCTTACTGGGGAATGGCCCAGTTTTCACTCCTGGTTAAAGAACAACTTTTCCTTTCTAGAGATTCAAGAGAAATGATCAAATATGTTTCCCCTTCCCAGCATAATTCTTGTACACTTATACATACTGAGTGGGTGAAAAGTTAGGACTGTGGTTTGCTGCACTCCATATTTGAGGCTGAGAATGAACTGATATGCAGGGGTTGTGGTAGCAGATGGAACCAGAAATAAAATAAGAGGAATCATCTTTTCCTTTTTTCTCTCTATCACTTTTCTTCTCTCCCTGGACCAGAGGCAGGGACTTTCAAAGCATTTTGTTCTGTTATTTTGCAAGTAACTCGATTTCCATTTCAGCAAGTAATTCAATCATCAGAAGTAGGTTAAGATATGGGAAACGTCTAATCTCAGCAAATTTAGAAGGATAGGATGTTGCCTTCTTAGGCTGAGTCAAAACCTTGGCACATCAGCTCCTACTGGAAATGCCAAGGACTCAATCAGAAGCCTACTGTATATAACACTCATGCATTACCATTGACCCATGGTCCTTGTGAGGTGTCACATGATCCCAATGAGGGTTCACAATTTCTCCCCATCCCTTCTTAAAAGTGCCTTTCAGTCTAAAATGGTGATATCACATTATTATATATGACCTTGAGTGTTTGGATTGGGTGTTACTCTCAACTAACTACAGAATCAATGTTGTAAACCATTAATCTCTATTAGTCTGCAATACTGAAACCTAGTATCACCCTGCTTTGACAAATACTGACAAGAACACAAGAGCACAAATGAATCAAATGTCTATCTAGCATTCTGTCTATGGGAGTCCTACAAGCAGAGCATGAGAGGCATTGTAGTTCTGTAGCAGAGATTATGCTTTTCATCTAGATTGCCCTAGTTTCATTGCCTAGGTTCATCTGGAGATCCTTCTTGAAGCCTTGAACAGCTGCTGTCAGTCAGAATTAATAATACTGACCTAGATGGACCAATGCTCTGGCTTCATATAAAACAGATTTTTATATTCCTGTACTCCCGTTTGTGTTCCCTAGCAACTAGTTTATAAAGGTAAGAGTATACAGTCTCCAATATGGGAAGAAATATAACCATTGTGAATGAAAATCATTGACTCCCTTATCCTTTATCAATTTTTCTAATGGCTTCCATGTGACAACTACCATATCTTGAGGCAGCAAATTTTATGGCTGACATACAGTCTATGTGAAAAAGCATTTCATTTAGCTTAATTGGGTTACCGCAAGTTCTAGGACTATGGAAAAGGGAAAGTGTTGGGTTCCAGCCTGGTGGGCTTGGGCAGAACCCAAGGTTACTAAGGCAGGTACCGGTTGATCCGGAGCAGAGTGAGGATGACGGATGGCCTGAGCCAGATGACTCTGCAGATGGGAGCCTGCAATGGGACAACACGTGGTTGGAGGGGTATGGGACTCCAGATAGTTTTAGCGAAGATTCCATGGAGATGGACTCTGTTTCTGATCAGTATGAGAGACCGAACAGCCTTGGTTCTCAGGAACGGGTTGCCACTCCTTTCCCAGATGAGAATTCCAGCGAAAGGGAGTTTGCTGTTTCCCATCCTGATAGCACAGCTGCCGAGGATAATGAGCAGGCCTTTGATAGAAGGGCGAATATCACAAGTTCAAGGCAATCTTGGAGCCTGAGAAAGGGGGTGAAATGGGCTAATCAAAAATGGTCCTTTTAAGTCTGTGCTCCTGGGTTTCTAATTAGACCTGAAGCCACGTTTAGCTTTCACAGGATCTCCGTTCATGCTGAAGCTGCAGGAGCGGTTTGTTTCAAGTTCAGGACTCTAAGTTTCATGCGGATCGCAGGAGCGGTCTGGCCCTTTCCAGGACTTTTTGTATCTTTGGATTGAAAGCCAGTTTGCCTTGCTAGTATTCAGAACTCTTTTGAATCTCCTTTGGACTTAGCTTTTGAACTTTTGGACTTTATTTACTCTTTCATCTTTGGACTACTTTATTCTAAATAAAAAGGACATTTTTTTGCATCCGCATGTGTCTGTGTGATCTGGGGGGGGGGGGGCTGTCTGAGTTGCAACAGAAGGTGGGTTAGATCTTCCTATCTGTTTTCTCCACATCATGCGTAATTTTATATGACCTCTATCAAGTTGCATGTAAATAGGGAAAGGGAATATTTCTTCCACACATCTCTGTTCCCTGGGGCCCATGTGATAGTTCTGATTACTATATTCTCCTTGACTACAGAAACATTTATTTTTTCATGCCAGACACTTGAATTGAATCCATATCTTCCACACTGCTATAATGCTGGAAATATGTAACTTAAATATAGTCAAAGAAAAAAGCTTGTGTTGGATTGCATGAAAATCTTACTAGTGGAATGTTTCTTTTTTTTAATAGTATTTTTATTGAATTTTACATAGTAAACAAAAATGTTACTAAGACCACTGTATCATTTCTTAATAACACAGAAAGAGTGAGAACAATATAGTTAAAGAAAGATATGAAAAAAGGTTAAAGAGTACTGTAAAGAATGACAAGAAGAAGAAAAAACCCAGATAAGTAGAAAGTAGTTCACTTCCAGGTCGCATTTGGTCGATAAATTCTTCTCCTGATTTGAAACGATATATCTTTAATACTCATCAATCATTATCCAGATTTTTAAATGGAGTTATTTTTTGTTTTCTCCTTCCTTCTCCTCCTCCTTCTAATCAGTTCCTTTTTCTTCTCCAAATAACTCAAATATTTGTCCCAATTTGTTGTGTTGTTTTTGGGACTCTTCTGAGATATTTTCTGAGTAAGTATATCCATATTCATAATGTCTAAGGTTTTTAAAGACCATTCTTCTAGTGTTGGTATAGTTTGTGATTTCCAGACTTGAGCTAGTTTGATCCTGGCCGCTGTTATTAAATGGAAGGACAACTTATTGGTGTTTTTGTCCATTTCGAAGTCAGTGATACCTAGTGGAATGCTTCTTACAAATTTATTTCCTGCTGTGGTGTGGGTAAATTAACATTAGATTTGTTGATTCAGCAAATGAGTAGTTCTGAAACCCAATTTGAATGGTATCAGTACTATTCATGCAAACTCTTATGTTGTGTTGGCAACAGTGTTACTTTAAAGTCTTTAAGAACCATGAACAAACAAGAAAGGACACTTCATAGTAGGCCAGTTGCTTTGCTTGCAGAATGACCATCTATGACTTAATATTGAATCAGTTCTCCTTTGCTTGGCGTATTCCTGGATGTCATCAGAATAGAGAGTAACCTTAGCCTTTCTCATGGACAAACAAGAAAGCATAAGTCCATATCCTTTTTCCAATAAAGGAAAAGAGTTGTTGCCAGTTGACGCAGCTCCTGAATATACAAAGCTTTGAATTTTCTTTAGATGTTTACAGAGATGAGGTGTATAACCATAAGGGAGAAAGGCCCTGAAGTAAACTTAATCTCTGTTTCTTTTATCTACTCTTACTGCTTTCATAGACAATCCTATTATGGCAATTATACTAGGGGCACTATGAAAACCAACAAGTGGAGAAAGATTTTCCACATGGTACTGAAATCCCTACAGCAGAATTAGTTTTAAGCACTCCAGTTTTATTCTTACTGTACTTTAGATTATTCAACACACACTCTCCAATCTTTTTAAGCAACTGTAAACACCTCACTTTTAGAAGTCGACAGTTTGCTCCAAAAGCCACGTTGTGACTTTGGAAATTAGAGTCTCATCATCTGAAAAATGCTTGACCTTAAAAATAACTTTATTGTTGGAAAGAGGTGGAAGTTTGATGGTGTGAGGTTGGGTGAATAAGGGGGATGTGGTGGAATTTCAAAGCCACGGGAGCATGCTTCCATTTGGGCAACATGTGAATTGTGAACTGGTGCAATGTCTTGCTGATGGCCGACAACCTTGGTGAGCATGTATCTTGGTTTTGATGGCCTCCCACAATTTCTGCAGCAGTGAAGCATAGTATGACCCAGTGATCATGGTACCCTTTGCTAGGAAATCCATCAATAGTACTCTGTGCTGATCCCAAAATATTCTGAGCATGACCTTGCCTACCGAGTGTTGGGCAAGTGCCTTCTTTGGAGGCAGTGAGTCATGATGCTTTCATTGCATCAACTGGACTTTAGCCTCAGGATCATAGTGTGATCAGTCTGCTGTAAAAGTCCTCCTGGTTTCCATGGCAATAGAGCCTGAGAACATTTGACTAGTTCCTGCTTCTGGAAAGATGTGAGCAGCCGGGGGACCCAACAAGCAGATAGCTTATTCATTTCAAGATGGTCTTGGATGATTTTTTCCACAGACCCCACACCAATCTTGACATTTTGGGCTAGATGACAAATGGTTATGTGGTGATTTCCCAAAATGGCGACCTCCACTTGCTGGATGGTGTGTTCATCAATAGCAGAGTGGGATTGCCTTGGAATGGGAGCTGTTTGCACTGAAGTCTGACCACATTTAAATTGACGATACTAGTGCTTGACTACATCATATGTTGGGGAATCATCAGCATAAACCTCTTTCATCTCATTGAATGTCTTCTTTGGTGTGCAGCCTTTCAAGTAAAGGAACTTGATGACTGCTCTGTATTACACTGGGTCCATTATCAAACCTCACACCACTTTAGCACCTGTAAAATCAAGACTGTTATCAGTTCTGAGTTGTAAATTGGCACATAACCTATAGAGACTTATATGTGCAGTTTCAGCATCCTGTGATAAATAGAAGTGGATCAGGGGAAATCTTTAATTAATGTCCCTCGTACTTGAGGCTGTTCAAACCTTAAACCGGTGCTTGGCTGCTGTGTCGAACTGGATGAGGGCTAACAAATTGAAATTGAATCCAGACAAGACAGAGGTTCAACTGGTCAGTCGAAAGGCCAAACAGGGCATAAGGTTACAGCCTGTAGCAACCCAGCCTCCATTCCAGCCGGGGGGCCAGGGGGCTGCCCTGGGGGTGCCAATTGCTTTGGATCCCCTTGCTGTAGATACAGGTGATGTGGATGATGGGGCTGCTGGGCCCGCATCTCCAACAGATAGTTTGCAGTGGGATAACACCTGGCCTGAGGCTTATTCGGATGAAGGTCAGGATGACCCAGATTCTGATAGTTATGAGAGACCAGGTGGGCACGGTTCCCAGGAATGAATCTGGGAACCCGTGGGGGATGAGTTGATGGAAACCGGAGGGGAGGAAGGTTCTCAGGAAGATAGCGAGCCAGCTGCGGACTGGCCTGGAGGGTGTTTTGATCGTAGGAGAAGCACCGAGTCCCATCGCAGGGAATGGAGACGAAGCCTAGCGAGGCGTTGGATTCCCAAAGGGGGGGATTAAGTATACGTTCCCTGGGAACAGTTCCTCAGTTGGTCGGCCACTTCTGATCTGAAGGGAGTGAAGCGACCGTGTTCCTAGAAGCCATAGTCTGGCTGCCTTGCCAAGTACCTTGCCAAGAACTTTGCCACGGACCTTGTATTTTCATGGACTTTGCCTTGCTTTGTTTCAAGGATTACCTTGCTTTTTGATTCGTTGCTTTTTGCTTTTGAACTTCACGTGTTTTCACTTTGGATTGTTTGACAATTTCTCAATTGGACAATTTGCTTTTACACCTGTTCTTTATTACTTAATAAATAGTTAATTGATCATTGTCTCTGTGTGTGTGCTTAAGGGGCCGGGCCAGGACCCAGCATTGTGACACAGCCTGTGTTGGATGGGGTTACACTCCCCCTGAAGACACACGTTCTCAGTCTGGGAGTGATCCTGGATTCATCGCTGAGCATGGAACCCCAGGTTTCGGCAGTGACCAGAGGAGCTTTTGCACAACTAAGCTGCTCCCGTACCTTGGGAAGTCTGACTTGGCAACGGTAGTCCATGCTCTGGTTACATCCCATATAGATTACTGCAACGTGCTCTATGTGGGGCTGCCTTTGAAGACGGTTCAGAAACTTCAGTTAGTACAATGGTCAGCAGCCAGATTACTAACTGGGGTGACATACAGGGAGCATACCCCCCCCCCCCCTGTTGTGTCAGCTCCACTGGCTGCCAGTCCATCTCCGAGCCCAATTCAAAGTGCTAGTTTTGACCTATAAAGCTCTAAACACTTCTGGCCCAGCTTACTTGTACGAACGCATCCACCCCTACGTCCTGCCTCGAAATCTAAGATCATCCGGGGAGGCCCTGCTCTCGCTTCCACCAACAGCTCAAATGCGCCTGGCGGGAACGAGGGACAGGGCCTTCTCGGTGGTGGCTCCCCGACTATGGAACACTCTTCCAACTGAATTAAGATCGGTCCCCTCACTCCTGGTTTTCCGAAAGAAATTAAAGACATGGTTTTGGGACCAGGCTTTTGGGCAATAGATGTAGCAGCACTTTAAGGGACAAATTGCAATGGTGATCTGACTGCTGAGTCTGGTTTTTATTGTTCAATCTTTGTATGGGTTTTAACTATGTATTGTTTTTATGATGTGATGTTTTAATATGTGATTTTATTATTGTAATTTCGTAATAGCCTCTAATAGGACTTAATTGTAATGCCGTCCTGAGTCCCCCTTCGGGGTTGAGAAGTGACGAGATATACAGTAAATGCGAGAAATAAATAAATAAATAACATGGTTCTGCATTTGCCTTTATGTGGCTTTTGATAAATACACACAGAGACTGAGATTGAACAGCTGAACACATTTTTCTATTAGTTCCTGAAAAATAAATGTAATTTTTGGGGGGTGTTGTGTTATAGGGGTCTTTTTAAATTATGATAAATGTATGCATTGAGACTATAATATTTTCTCATTTCCTTTGATTTAAAAATGAAAGGGGCATGTCTCTATCCAAGTCACTACAATTTTCTCAGTCTCTGGTAGTCTTCTGATTTCAATGCCAATCTTTATGTGATAAAACTAAATATCTCAATTCTGGACCCAAAGTATTATTGGGAGAGACAATAGTTTACTTTGAATAGTTTACGGAAAGAGAAGTTTTATAAACATAAGGTTCCAGGTTTGCTCCCTAGTGTCTCCAAAATACTCAAGGGATGTTCATACGTTACGTCCAACAGAAACCCAATTTGTGTCCTTGTGTACACAGATTGTTAGACTTTATATTGGTAAAACTTTTAACAGAAAGAAGGTATGCATATAGATTGTCATGTGAAAAACAATATTTGTGTACAATCTCAACAATCTGTGTATAGACAGATTTTGCCTGTGCATGCTGCAATGTTTTTTTTAAGCACTCATGTCTCTTGGCAACATCAAAGCTCTATTATACAGATCTGTGCATAAAGAACTAGCAAATAAACCTCTGTTTGGAGCTTCCCAGGTGCAGAGCACATTCTCAGAGGTGATTAAAGTTTCAAAAGGCTGAGGGCCAACATAACCTTTACAAGGCTAGGTTTAGGGAACCCCTTCAAAAGTGCTCACCTCTCCTGGAGAAAGGTCCTTGTTAATCAATCAGTCCTCCAAACACCTGTGTACTCAGCCACCACCTCCTTCAGATAGGCTGACAGTATTTACATGTCCTTTGTGATGATGTAGGTTAAAAGGAAACCCTACACCATGGCCCCAAGAAACTACTCAGGTCTGCGTGATTCAAACTAAGCTGAACTTACAGACATGAAATGAATCGTCTTGCCCTTCTGAAATTCAAGTTGCAAAGCAACCATTTTGGGAGAGGGGGAAAAACAACTAACTGGCCACTTTCAGTTGGAAAATAGCCAAGCAAATCATTCAGCCCAATAAATATTTGCAGTTGGGTAACTGTTACTATTTACACATGTCGTAATAATCCCCTCACTCAGTTCAAAAAAGAACAATAGTGATAGCTAAAATTACTACATTATCTTACTTAAGAACTGGCAAATGCACAAAAATCTGGAAGCAACTATAACCAATTCTGAGGTATTAAAATGATAAGATCAGAAAAATTGCCAAGAAAAATGATGTATCTGAATATAATTGTTCAGGTGTCTCTGACAAATGGGTACAAGTTCATGAATAAAATATCATGTTAGTAATTCCTTTCACTGTGGAAGTCAGCAGCATGTACTAATTTTCTGAAGGAGCAACCATGTTATTTTGTTGTACCAAAATCTATAAACAGTCCTTTGAGACTTTTAAAGGCTACCATATGATTGTATGCAACAATAAATCAAATGCAAGAATTGTTACCTAAAGATTCAGTGACATGTATATGTATGCACACAGATATACAACTTTGGATAATGTTCTCTGCACTTATTGGATAAGTTAGGGTCTATTTCCCCCGTATTATGTGCCAAAAATGTGTGTTATTCCAGACCTCCCCAAGTGTTTTTTTAGAGGTCACCCACATTGCTTCTATAAGGTAAGTTCTCCTGGTGGGAAACAACGAAGAAGATGGGGTCCACCATACTTTCACAGCCAATGGAAAAACTAAAAGGGCATTCGAACTTGTTATTGAAAGTCATCTAAGCTAAATGATTTCGAAGAATTAGAATATGAAATTTCCAAAAAGCATTGTTCCACCAACCTGCAGGTGTTGTTTTTTGAGTTTTCAGGACAGTAGTGATGGCAGTGACACCACAACATCTTCTGGGGAGGGGAAGCTGTACTTCCACCATCTTCTTTCCTGGGTTCCATGTTCACTTTCCCAGAACTCCTCAAGGGTCTGCTGTCTAGGAAGTTTCCTGTAGAAGAAATTAAACAAAGTAAGAAATCAGTTACTAGGCTGAAATGCTAACTATTTTTTTTCCTATATCAATTTGTGAAATATCAAAAGCTATTAATCTGTAGCTAAATAAGCAAGAATGCATTCACTGATGGTTAAAGAGCCGCAAAGGAGTAACATGAATATAATCTTTTTGTCAAATATGAACTTTTTCTGAATTTGCTTTAAATCTATACTTTTAGAAATAGCTTAATGATACTTGTCAACCAGTGCTGTAGCAATATAATTAATATAGTATTATATAGATTGGGAGACTTTAGTTTAAAATATAACTACTGTATATAATGTATAGGTCAACCTCATGTATAAGATGAGAGCAGGGGCCAAAATTAGGATTTTGTTATGACCTGAGGGTAAGTCGGGGACTACTTCCTGGCCACTGCATCCATTTCATTGCCTGAGCAAAAAAAGGGCTAGAAGCAGCACCAAGGCAGAGAGAACAAAGAGGATCAGTGTTTAGTCTTTTGGATTTCCTGGGATGGACTAGGCCAGAGCTGGCAATTGCTGGTCCTCCAGGTGTTTTGGACTTCAACTCCCAGAAATTCTAGCCAGTTTACAAGCTGTTAGGATTTCTGGGATTTGAAGTCCAAAACACCTGAGGGCCGGCAATTGCCCAGATCTGAACTAGGCTTTTGCTTTTACCACTCTACTCAGAGATAATTCCCTTTTAAAATGAGAGTTAAAGCATTGTCCTTACACTGATCCATGGATAAGTGAACCCATGTTCTGAGGGGCTGACTTTTTGATTAAAAATTCTGGACTTATCCATGAGTATGCAGGGCATGTAACACACTACTACAAGTGTACACATCTTTTAGCTTCTTGGAAGAGGGAAACAAAATGTCATCCATACAACAATAGGAAATCAGAGTTGAGTGTTGTAGTGAAAAAGTGAATTATAAGCTTTGCTCTGCAAGTAGCCACTATTATTTGATTACAGTACTTCTTTTAAAAGGTATCTTTCTGCCTCTCTGTCCCCTTCCCCTTTTGGGTGGATTATTTTTGGGTTGGGATATTTTAAAATCTAGCCTACACAGCACAACCTAACATCAACAGATGTTCACTTTCTGGGTCAGTGGAACAGAGCCTTTTAAAACTAAGTCCATTTTCAGCAAAAAGGGATTGTGACTGAATAACATTGTTATTCATGGAGAATGAACTTTTCAAAGTGTTCTAGGCAGAGGTTTCAGACATCTGGCTGATGGAGAGACAACGTTACTTTAAAAAATTAAGATTTTTTTTAAAAAACACTGGAGTCTATTTTCATCTACTTTGATATTTTTATAGAATTCAAGAAGTTTTTCCACCTCCTGCAGCTGATGTAGTCATCAAGTTGAATCTTTCCCCCTCTTTCTTACTCACTTTCACATATGCAACCCAGAGCAAATAATTTGGAATGTTATTGGGTGAATGGAGCTTCATGGATAGAAGTTTTAATGGCAAAATAAATACCTCTTACTTAAATCAATGGGGCTTAAATGTACCTAAAATGGGCTTCCGTGCATTGTTATACATAATCATCATCATTTGCTGAATGATTACGTTTCACTCCCCGAAACACTTCCTTAAAAATAAATCAGGATATACCCTGCAGTAGTGCTGAATGAGCACAATCAACCCACTGATTGCATCTGAACAAGCTGAATTGCATCCTAAAAATGATTGTTTTTACGAGAAAGGGAAGTATTAATTGTTTCAACTCCCTACATTTTTCAGGCATCAGATAAAAGAACTTCCACAGGATATTTTGGCAACTAACCAACAACAGAACTGCAGCACTACATGGAAAGTACCATACATTATGTCTCTCAAAACACAAATCTAATCTACGTACTATACTTCAGAAAGGTGCAGTCAAACCAAAGGTTCATTGAAATGGCCTGATTTAAAATAGCCTGTACTGGATGGAAGACTAGCTTTCTGCCACTCCACAGACCTCATTAAGATAAAAATGAAAATGGGACTTACAAGAGAGTGAAAACTCTCTGCAATTCAGGGTAGAACATCTGGAGCAAGAGAAGGGTTTCAAAAATATTCAACATGACAAGTACACTGCTAGTAAAGCAATAGTCAAATATCCTCCATGCTTCCCCCTCCTCCTGGATAATAAACACTTCATTAGATTTCTGTGCTATTCCTTTAGGACAGGGGTGGGATTCATAGTGTCCTGCTGTTGTTGGATTGCAACTTTCACCATTCCTCACCATAAGTTATGTTTGCTTGGCCTGCTGGGACTTGCAGACCAATAACAAGGGTTATATGGCCAACTTCTAGGGATGTGTTAGGACTAGATTCCGCCATTGGAAGCAGGATGGATTAGAATGATTATGATAGCCATCCAATTCTCTAATTCAGAGTTTCTCAAACTGTGCTCATCCTGGTGTTTTGGACTTCTGCTCCCACAATTCCTAAAATCTCATAAACTATCTGAGCTTTCGGAGAGCTAAAGTCCAAAACACCCGGAGGACCACAGTTTGAGAAACACTGCTCTAATTCTAATACCTGGAGGGCTGCATGATTCCCACTTTTGCCTTAGAACAGTGGTTTCGAAGCTTCACCCTTTCAGGTGTTTGGGATTTCAAAAGTCAGGAATTTTGGGAGTTGAAGCCCAAAGTACCTGGAGAACCACATGTTGGGAACCACCACCTTAGAACAAACACATATAGGAAGTAAAATGCAGATTGACACAGAACTCTACTACTCCTTTCTACCAAACTCCAAGGAAGCCTCCCGGATCCTGGAAAAGTGCCTGGTAGCTGTGATGGACCGGATGAGGGCTAACAAGAAGAAGCTTAATCCAGTCAAGACAGGGATCCTCCTGGTCAGTTGCGAGGCCGATCGGCTCGATTGAGTTACACTCCCCCAATAACACAGGTCTGCAGTCTGGGTACAGCTTCTGGATACAGCGCTGAGACTTGAAGTTCAAGTGTTGATGGTGGCCTGGAGGGCCTTTGCAGAGTTAAAGTTTGTGCGCCAGCTGTGACCATATCTCGAAAAGCTGGATTTGGCCATGGCAGTCCATGCCTTAATTACTAGCAGATTCTAAGAGCCCATGGTACAACATACAAAAGTTAAAATATAATTAAGCTATAAGTAGTCAATTAAGCTATAAGTAGTCAAAAGCCATTTACAATCATATTCATAATACAAACAAATACAGACAATCCTCTTCTGAACCACCCTGTGAATATGAATATCTGAAGATGGGAGGCTATGATTAAAAGTATGAATTATGTAATAAATGCTGCATGTCATAAACTAAACTGCTTGACCAGTTTAATATCATTGTGCCGCACAAAGCCAATGTTAAATACAAACACCAGCTTTTTGTAATCTGTCACAGAAGACATTCTATGTATTCCAATCATACAAATATACCCTTGCAGCCCACAGAAGGGCCTTCTCTCCAACAACTTTTGTTTGTAACGTGTTCCAATGGGGACTTCCCCTAGTGCAGTGGTTCTCAACCTTCCCAGTGCCGCAACCCCTTAATCCAGTTCTTCATGTTGGGGTAACCCCCAACAATAAAATTGTTTTTGTTGCGACTTCATAACTGTAATTTTACTATAGTTATGAATTATATTATAATGTAAATATACAATATGCTGGATGTATTTTTATTCACTGGAATACATTTGGCACAAATACCCAATACGCCCAAATTTGAATGCTGGTGGAGTTGGGGGTGGGGGATTGATTTTGTCATTTGGGAGTTGTAGTTGCTGGGATTTATAGTTCACCTACAATCAAAAAGCATTCTGAACTCCACCAATGGTGGAATTTAACCAACCTTGTCACATAAAACTCCCATGACCAACAGAAAATACTAGAAGTTGTAGTTGTAGAGATTTATAATTCACCTACAATCAAAGAGCCTCTTGAACCCCACCAATGATAGAATGGCCAAACTTCCCACACAGAACTCCCCTATGACCAACAGAAAATACTGTGTTTTCTGATGTTCTTTAGCAACCCCTCTGACACCCCATCCCGACCCCCAGGTGGAGAAACACTGTCCTAGTGTATATTCATCCTTATTATCAAAAGTACAGGAGTACTTTCATATAGCCTTTCTAAAATGATTGATATTATTATTATTATGTTATTGATCATGGTAACTCAGTTCCAGATTATTACAGATGCATTGATTTTATTATATTTGTGAGTCTCAACGTGTGCAACTTCTCAGTAATATAGATCTCAATACGTGTGTAAGGTATGTATTTTGAGAAAACGTGGGCAGGGACCAGAAACAGATGACACTTACATGGCAAACCACAATCTACATGATACAATAATCAACAAGAATGGGCTTGAGTACTATGCAACAGTACTATGCATTTACTAGATCTCCTCCAACAGGACATAAGCATTTCAGCCTTTCAGAAATGCAAAGCAGCTGTAAAGCTTAACTGTAGTGGAAGCATGCTGCCTTCTCAATCTCTTGACAAGAATACAGAGGAATTCATTGACTATATTGGCAGTTGGCTACCCATTTAGGAAATGGGGGTGGACCTCTGCTGTTGGTTAGCGAAAGCCAAAATGCTGTGTCAACTGTCTACTCAGTGCTTTGTTTTGGGTGGGTGGTGGGAAAGAGCCTACATAAGATGTCATGTTTACTTTTAGAAGTGAAAAGTAGCATGACATTCTCTCTTTTACTTTTAATATCCTGAGCTTAAGGAAGGAAATCTCACAAATGAGATCTGAAACCAGACTAAATAAAAGGCTGCTATATAGATCTAATAGCCTGCTCCATAAAACCAGCTAAGCCTGGCTACTTGAACCTAAGGGAAGAGAAAAAGCATCTGGGTGGGCAAAAGGGAGAATGAACAGTGGGGTGGATTAGGAGATACAAAGTGTGACTATACAAACAAGTATGTTGCCTGGGAGAGGTGTCCCAAGTATTGGGGAGAGTACTAAGCAATAGGGCTTTGGAGTTCATACGTTAGACCAGTGATTCCCAACCAATGGTCCGCAAGAACTAAAAAATGGTATGTGGCCTCAACATTACTACATTGTTGCAACAAGAGCAACTGATCTCACAAAGCTCTCTTATGGTGCTGAGGCTTATTAAATATGGTTTTCTGTGGGCGAGTAGATGGTGACCACTGGGTGGCATATGTTCTGTATCAAAAACCAGAGCTGATGTGGTCTATCCAATGCAATTTTCTGAATCCACACTCCAAATAACCAAACCAAAGCTAAAGTTGACCAAAAACTGATTCATAACCCTTTTCGTACTAATGTTGATCAAGTGGTCCCTGGTCAAAGAAACAATCTTGTTAAAGTAAAAAGACAGGACAAGACATTTCATCACTACTTTGTGAATCATGAGGCTGTTTAGACTGACAAAATACATTTGGTTAGATAAATTACTAAACAGTACAGCAGCCATATCTACATTCTCAGATTTCAAAGAGATATGTGAAATATTGGATAATAGTAAATTCTATTGAAATGAAGGACCTCTGGCCCAAGAATAATAGATACTCATGCTGGAGAATTAAAAATACCCATAGTTTGTCAATTATGGAGAAAATAAACTGTAGAAGCTCTCAATGATGCTTTGTATTTTTATTTTGCTTTTATTTTGAAGCCAACGTCAGTATATTTCTACTGAGTGACTGAACCCAAACTTGTTTCTTTCTATTGTTTCATTTCCATAACCCCAACACTAATTCCATAGCTCTGCTAAGCAATATTTAAATAAAGACACAATTGAGGCAATGCAAGGAAATGGATGCACAAAGCTTGATATCCAATGTGCTGACCTCTGCATACCGAAGTAAGAGACAAGGGAAGGCAGGAGAAAAGGTATACTTTAATGGTTGAACATCCTTAGGAGGCAAGAAGAAAAATATGTTGGCTTACAGGTATTTATTACCTTTGCTCTAACATCTGACTGAGAGTTCCCTCACTACAAAGGAAGACCAGATAATATCTGAAGTTCCAAAAAAGAGTGATGGGTAACTGTATGGAGAATGGGATCCAATTTTTACATTCCTCCAAAATCTTGAATATACAAACCTGTGGGAAACAAAACTAAAAAAACTACCTTTTTTTACTATGGCTCTTTACACACTAAAGACATCTGCAAAGAGACAACAACATATATCAATCCAATAATAAAGCAGGAAGCACACGTATTTGCAAGTGGGAAATGGCAAGAAAAAAAGTTGAGAAATCAATTTCTCAATTTTCATACAATTTTTTCAACCTTAAACCACCATTATAGTATTTACTAATATGCCAGAAAAATGGCAAGTCAAACCAACCAAAACAATATCTAGATAAATAACGTTGTAATTATTATGCAATGCTATGTGCCAATAGTTCTGCCATAGAATCAAAGCATCAGAACAGACACGAGTGCAATTGTATTTTTTTAAAAGGGAAAACAGAAGTTTGTGTATTATGCTGTGGTTTCATGCCATTTTTAAAATGCATCCTTTGAGTCTTTTCACAGAAAGGGAAATCAAAGCCTAAGTGAGCTATTTTCTTTAAAAAACTGTTTTGGCGTTTGATCAATATATTACAAAACTGCATTCTGAACAGGAGGCCTAAATCCTGTTTCTGAAACTACATTTACAACATAGTGTCAAAAAAACTTTGCACTAGGAAAAAGTTGGTCTTCAAAAGTGTCGGTGATCCTTAGAATACTTAACCTGCAGTAAACACAACTTAAATCAGTCCCATTTATTTCAAACTGAATGTGGGCAAAGACGTATTGGGCTTTACTAACAGAGGGAAAGAGATTTACTGGGAAGTGAAATAAAGAAACGCAAGACAATGTACACAATCATGCCATTTTTCCCCAACAGACAGCTAGCCGAACATTTTCAAAGCCTGCTTCAATTAAATGGCATTCTCCAGTCATGTGTCTCTATGCATGACCTTTTATAAAAAGCCACTGAACCTCTCCATGCTTTCCTAAAAAGAGGATAAACTCAACCTCATTCTTCATCATTCTCCTTCCCCTAAAGTATTTTGTTAAGGTAAAGGGGGTGGGGGGAAGAGAAGTGCTGACCTCTTCTACTTACATTCAATTTCCGTAGTCTTGTTTTCTGCTTGCCAAACCCCCCATTTCCCGGATGAGAATCATGTGACAAAGCACTAAACTACTGCTGCTAAGGGGCTTCCATTAACAAAACAGAGTGCCGTATGTTGTGTTAATCCTGCACCTGTGATCTGTTATTCAGCAGTAAAGAAATGCAGCCCTGACCATGGCTGTATAATATAGCTCAGCTGTTTCCCCCCAATCCATTTCAGCCAGCTTGTACTCTCTTTGATTACAAAGTTGGCAAGAAATAATAAAATAAAATAAAATGGGGAAAAAATAGTTCAATCAGCCAAATACCTGCATTTATAAAGAATACAAGGCAAACACTGGCAGAAAAGTGAAAGAATAACAAAGCAGGGCATGAAAGAAAAAGACCAACTTGTATTTATTTTTATATCTGGATGAGTTAAAAGCTGTTTGTGAAACCTGAACATGAAATGTCATATTATAGCTCTAATATCCAAGAACGTTTCATTCCACTGTACATTTGTGAAACATATGCACTGTAAGTACAGTACAATAAAGTATGTGATATTAACTGTGAGCTGAAAGTAGATATTGAATAAAAGGAACATGATAAATTAGTAAAAAGACACCAGTCTGATTATTTGCTGTGTTCGACTGGTACGTGTGAATAAATTACACTCAGCAATAAAGGATTTCACCCATTTCCCCTAATTTAATACTTATGGACATATATGTACCTAATCTACTATTGCTGATATATTATTAAATTTCTTATAAATGTAGATGATGAAGTACTCTTGTTTTATTAACTTTCATAAAGTTGAATTTGGCAGTTTTATGAACGAGAGACCTCGGAGGGCCCTTCCACACAGCCATTTAACCCATAATATCAAGGCAGAAAATCCACAATATCTGCTTTGAACTGGATTAACTGAGTTCACACTGCCATATAAAGCAATTCAATGTGAATTTTATACAGCTGTGTGGAAGGGGCCTGAGTCATCTTATGATCAACATCTCAGTATAGGTCTTGCAGACTCAGGGCAATTCCACTCAGCCATATAGCTCAGAGTATCAAGACAGATAATCAACAATATTTCCTTTGAACTGAGTTATCTTGAGTCCACACTGCCATATAATCCAGTTCAATGTGGAATTTATATAGCTGTGTGGATGGCACCTTAGAGCTGTACTTCCTTGATTGAGTCTATCCATCTGGAATGTGGTCTTCCTCTTTTCCTACTATCCACATTATTAATAATACAGCATTATTATATTTCCTAGTGAGTCATCTCTTCTCATGGTATGGCAAAAGTACAACAGCCTGTTTATTCATCTTGAGTTTTTGAAGCTCCCAAAGCCTGCAAAACCTGTGTGCTACAGATGACAGAAGAATAAAAGGGAAAACGATGTATATTAAAAAGAACAATGAATCTGTCAATACTACTTTCAAGAACATTAACAACTACTTTTTTTCATTAGCATTGCTTTTTAAGATACTTAGATAGTTTCAGAAGCCATCCTTCTCTTTCTGAAGCATGGGCACTGATGTTATGCTGTCACCATATATTTATCTATCTTGCAGAGGAGGGCTAAATGAGAGTAATGGCTTCAAGGGTGCCAGTCAAGACCATTTTAGACTGGAAAAATCCAATACAGAATCACAACGCATGCTGATTCTATTGCATGGCTTTTTGACAAATTTCATCTATGTATGTGTAGTATAGACTAAGTCAGTGTTTCGCAACCTTTTTGGAGCCGCGGCACACTTTTTACATTTACAAAATCTTGGGGCACACCACCAACCAAAATGACACAAAATGACACTCTAACACACGGCTGTCCAACTTCTACCGGCCCAGGGGCCTGAATTCTGGTCACTGATGACCTGGGGGGCCGTAGGGTCTGCCCCCGCCCCTGGCTCCGCCCCCGCCCCTCCTCGCCCTCTCCCCAGCCCCCTTATTTTAATTTAATATTAAATATATTTAATTCCATCCTCCCCTCTCCCCTTATTTTAATTTAATATTAAATATATTTAATTCCATCCTCCCCTCTCCCCTTATTTTAATTTAATATTAAATATATTTAATTCCACCCTCCCCTTATTTTAATTTAATATTAAATATATTTAATTCCATCCTCCCCTATCCCCTTATTTTTAATATTAAATATATTTAATTCCATCCTCCCCTCTCCCCTTATTTTTATTTAATATGAAATATATTTAATTCCATCCTCCCCTCCCCCCTTATTTTTATTTAATATGAAATATATTTAATTCCATCCTCCCCTCTCCCCTTATTTTAATGTATCCCATCTCCCCTTATTTTATCTTTAAATACTGTATATTTAATTTTATATTTAATACATGAGGGGAGATGGGGGGAAGGAATGAGGAGCCCCCTGAGGAGCCCCCTGCTTTGGCCTACCTTTTCCAAACGCGAAGGATCCAGGAGTACCCGGACGACGAGAGGCGACGACCGACTGAGTCGAAGAAGGTCCTAATCGCATCTGTGGGCCTCAGCGATCCAGTAGTAGAGTAGCCGAAGAGTATCACGAGAATACGCAATCGACACGGGATTTCTCTGTCAAAGCCGGCGTGATCTCGCGTCGACAGCGAAATCCCGTGTGGATTGCGTATTCTCACGATACTTGCTCCGAACCCGGAAGTAGGTATTTTTTTAAATTTTTATTATTTATTTTATTTTTCAATTTTTATTTTTTTATTAAAAAGCTTAGGGGGGCGTAGGGAAGAGGCTGGAGGGCCGCATACGGGCCCCGGGCCGCCAGTTGGACAGCCCTGCTCTAACACATGCAGCCAGGCCCCCGAGATTTTCTCCCTTTTCCCAGCTCTCACTCCCAAGCGGAGTGAGAGCCTGGGGAAAGGGAGGAGATGCCTCCCGGTGTCTGGCTGCATCCAAACCCGGGTTGGAAGCAGCCAGGCCCCGAGATTTTCTCCCTTTCCCCAGCTCTCACTCACAAGCGGAGTGAGAGCCTGGGGAAAGGGAGGAGATGCCTCCCGGTGCCTGGCTGCATCCAAACCCAGGTTTGGAAGAAGCCAGGCCCCGAGATTTTCTCCCTTTCCCCAGCTCTCACTCACAAGCAGAGTGAGAGCCTGGGGAAAGGGAAGAGATGCCTCCCGGTGCCTGGCTGCATCCAAACCCGGGTTTGGAAGCAGCCAGGCCCCAAGATTGTCTCCCTTTCCCCAGCTCTCACTCACAAGCAGAGTGAGAGCCTCGGGAAAGGGAGGAGATGCCTCCCGGTGCCTGGCTGCATCCAAACCCGGGTTTGGAAGCAGCCAGGCCCCGAGATTTTCTCCCTTTCCCCAGCTCTCACTCACAAGCAGAGTGAGAGCCTGGGGAACTGGCCCTGCCTGGGAGCCATTCTTCCGAGGAGCTCTGCCGGGCTTCTCGGAACCGCGAACCGGGAGAAATGCTTCCCGAGGTGCCCAGGTTCCCTCCTCCTCCGGAAGTGATCCCACAGGATAGAGTCCTGTGGGCTCTGTGGGCTCACTTCCGGAGGAGGAGAGCATTGCCCGGCCCCTCCCCTCCTGAGCCTCTCCTGCCTCTCTAGGTCCTAGAGAGAGTCGGGTTTCCAAACCGGTGATCCGCGATCATCTGGTCTGCCGCGGGAAAACCTCGGAGGGGGAAGAAAGGTGGGGCGAAGAGGTTTTCTCACGGCACACCAGCTGATCGCTCACAGCACACTAGTGTGCCGGGGCGCAGCGGTTGAGAAAGACTGGACTAAGTATCACTCAGGCCTGGTTTACTAATGCTTCATGCCCAAACCTGCAAGACCCTGTTTCCCAAAGGTTCTAGCTGTGTAAATCCTAAAGAAGCTAGATGGTTGGTTGTCTTCTACACATCTACTGAGATTTAGAGCAAATCTTGAATAAGGCAGTACACAAAATGTCATACCATTCATATTCAATTGAAAAAGCATCAATTTTTTGTAAAATGCATATTCGGTAGCCAAAATATATAACCTTTCTCTAAGATCAGGCACTGTACCCGAGGACTGGAGGGAGGCAAATGTAACTCCGATCTTCAAGAAAGGATCCAGGGGTGAACCAGGAAATTATAGGCCAGTTAGTCTAACCTCAGTTCCAGGCAAAGTGATGGAAACCATTATTAAAGAAAAAATTACTAAGCACATAGAAGAACAGGCATTGCTGAAGGAAAATCAACATGGTTTCTGCAAAGGCAAATAATGTCTTACTAACTTGATAGAATTCTTTGAGGGTGTAAATAAACACATAGATAAAGGGGACCCAGTCGATATTGTTTACCTTGACTTTCAAAAGGCTTTTGACAAAGTCCCTCACCAAAGGCTCCTAAATAAGCTCTTCAGCCATGGAATCAGGGGACAGGTCTTGTCCTGGATTGGAACCTGGCTAAACTGTAGGAAACAAAGGGTGGTAATAAATGGACACTTCTCTGGATGGAAAGAAGTGAGAAGTGGCGTACCCCAAGGTTCAGTTTTAGGACCGTTACTTTTTAATTTATTTATAAATGATCTGGATGTAGAAGTAAATTGTGAGGTAGCAAAGTTTGCAGATGACACTAAACTGTTCAGGGTAGTTAAAAATGAAACTGACTGTAAAGAGCTCCAGAAAGATCTCTCGAAATTGAGTGAATGGGCAACAAAGTGGCAAATGCATTTTAACTTAAACAAGTGTAAAGTCATGCACATCAGGTCAAAGAACCCCAAATACACTTATCAACTGATGGGATCAAAGCTTTCTGAGACAAACCAGGAAAGGGATCTTGGGGTTTTGGTGGACAGCTCAATGAAGATGTCAACCCAGTGTGCTGCAGCAGTGAAAAAAGCAAATTTTATGCTTGGCATGATCAGGAAGGGAATCGAAAATAGGTCGGCAAATGTTGTATTGCCTCTCTACAAATCTATGGTGAGGCCACATCTGGAGTACTGTGTACAATTCTGGTCACCGCACCTCAAGAAGGATATAACAGAACTGGAAAAGGTACAAAGAAGGGCAACAAGAATGATCCAAGGGATGGAGCGGCTCCCTTATGAAATCAGGTTGCAACGCCTTGGTCTTTTCAGCCTTGAAAGACAGCGTTCAATAGGTGACTTGATCGAAGTGTATAAAATCATGCATGGGATAGAAAAGGTGAATAAAGAAAAAATATTTTCTCTGTCACACAACACTAGGACTAGGGGGCACTCCCTAAAGCTCCAAGGTAGGAAAGTTAGGACTAATAAAGGGAAATATTTCTTCACCCAGAGGGTCATTGGGTTATGGAACTCACTTCCAGAGGAGGTTGTGACAGCTGTCAGCCTGGACAGCTTCAAGGCAGGATTAGACAGATTCATGGATACCAAGGGAATCAGTAGTTACTGAAATGGACATCCAAGTGCCACCTCTGTGTTGATGGAGGCAGGCAGGATTTTCCCTGGGTACTGGTTGTGGGGGGTCGGGAGCAGGTGAGGGTTTTGCCCTCCTTTCTGCTAGAGATCCCTGTGTACAACTAGTGGGCCACTGTGTGACACAGAATGCTGGACTAGATGGGCTGAGGCCCGATTCAGCATGGCTCTTCTTATGTTCTTATGTGTTTTGAGGTGATATTAACCAAACATAATGTAAAATGTGACTGAATGTAAATGACAGGTACAGATGGGTTTGTGATTTATGAACCTAATACATGAAATTCACAAAATGTCTTTACACTAAAAAGATCCTTGCATATCACAATATATGGAAGCCAGATGCTAAAAATGGAATTCATAGAGAAAAACACAAAACGGAACCTACAAGATTAATGAGTGTTTGTAACCTGGAGATAGTCTGTGCTAGCTGCAATATCCAAATCTCTGTATGTGCTGAGATGCAATGAAAATTAGGCCTGCTGTGCTTTCTCCATGTACGGAGAGTTTCTTTTTATTGAAATGTAGGATATATATCCACTGTGTATGTAAAGCTAAGTTTGTTAGATGGGAAACTTATTACAATAGTTGCAAGAGTCATTCAATCACATGGAAGCATAAAGAGAGGAAAATAACTATTTCACTGACCCTGATATGTATCTGGGGTATATCATTTATCTCTAATTCTGTCAAAAGAAATGTACAACTATTGCACCAGCTGTGATAAGCGACCAGCTTACTTTGACTCTGGGAAGCTACCTGACAGATCAGTTAATGAAATAATTCATATCTACTTGAACATTTTTATCCATGGTTAGTTGATTCTGCCTTTGTAGAACCTGTAGATACAAAGGTCACGTGATATGTTAGTGAGCCATTACTTTTTGGACGGCAACCCACAAAATTCCTTGGCCCAAATAAGTCTCTTTCCCAAGTTCTGCAATTTCCACTCCACTCCCACTTCAACTATTACTTGCTAGATAGCTTACCAACATTAAAACTACTTGTATATAGTTGAAATGTGTACAATAGCAAGTTAATGAAGCCCTGTTTTATTACTCTGTACCTCACAACTGTTTTAGTAATGTTCACTTGGGCTCAGTCTTCTCTTCACACCCACAAGCTAAATTGTTCAGAGGTGACTGAAGTTCTCTGTTCTGTGCCCTGTTAATGCAACAGTGTAATGAAAGTCTTGATTACTAGGCGCCACCACATACAAACTACCCACAGACTTTATGGAGGTCTTCTTCCCTCTGTAGACTTCACTGTCTCCTGTCTTGTTCTGAGCTGGAAGCCAACAGATCATTAGTTATGACTAGGGCAGTCTAGAAGATAGTGTGTTGACTCCTGTCTAAAGAACTATTAAACTACAAACATTGCCTTGAAAGCTACTTATCTGCATTCTTAGAATAAACAGGAGAAGCCACTCCGTTTAACAGTCTACAAAAAAGCTGTACATAAAACAAGAAAGGAATAAACTAAACTACAACGCGTACATTTTAAAAACAAACTTTTAAGAAATTAATGAACTTGTATTTCACCAAAGCAGCACCTCCAAAACCAACAAAAAGATTTATGACAATTGATATAAAAATGGAAAAAGCATCCCTAAAACAGTAAATAGTTTTTTAAAAGGACAATATACCAAGGACACTTAAACCTGACTGTCATATCTCAGCTTGAAAACTTACATGTACTAAAGGTTTGCTGTGCTGTGTGACCTTGTTTGACAACGTGGTGAAAATACAGCACTGTAAGAGAAATGCTGAGGCCTTCATTTTAACATTCTTGCCTAATCACTTGCTTGCATACAGCATGTTTTGGAAAGATCAGTTCTTTCCCCCACAGTACAACCTGTTATAAAACTTACAAACCTTTTACTCATTTCAGTCTGATTCTGCAATCTGGATCTGAAGGGAATAGCTTATGTCTGAACCCTGGACGTTCTCCACCTACACAGCCACCTAATATTCCCTCAGTGCATCTACCTAGTAAGAACAGCTCCAATATGGTACCCACATACACAGTGTTTCTCAACATCTCAGAGTGACTGCAAATGCATGTAACCACCATAATTGAGAAGTGTCATATGCATGAGTAAGCAGTTAAAATGGAAGCAAGTAACTTCCCCATATTCCTGATGGGCTTTCCTTCCAAATACCCTAATTTTGTTAAATGGAAAAAGCCACTTGCATTTGTTCTAGATCAGGGCTGTCCAACTTCTGCCGGCCCAAGGGCCGGAATTCCGGTGAGTGATCACCTGGGGGGCCGCAGGGGGGCGTGGCCGCTCGCGGGGGGCGTCCTGCCCAGCCTGCCCCTTTTGGACAGCGCTGGGTGATGTCCTGACATCGGCCAGCGCTGCCGAAAAGGGGCAGGATGCTGCCGCAGATGCCAGTCGTCCTGCCCCTTTTGGGCGGCGCTGGGTGATGTCAGGCGTGGCGCCTGCGCTGAGGAGGAGGAGGTGGAGGGAAGCCGGGGCCTCTGCCTCCACCTCTTCCTCCTCGGCGCCGGCGCCATGCCTGACATCACCCAGCCCCGCCGAAAAGGGGCGGGCCACAAAGGACGCCGGGCATGCGTGCCAGAGCAGGAGCGGCCCCGCCCCGTTTCAGCATTTTTTAAATTTTAAAAAAGCGGAGTTCTTGCGGGCCATGTCCTGGGGGCTGGCGGGCCGTGTATGGCACGTGGGCCGCCAGTTGGACAGGCCCGTTCTAGATCTTCAATGCATTTTTAATTTATGGCAGCCGTAAGGCAAACTGATCACAGAGTTTTCTTGGTAAGATTTGTTCAAATGAAGTTTCCCCTTCTCTGATGCTGACTGTGACTTGCTCAAGTCACTTAGTAAAAAGTCTGGTCTCCAGAGTTGTAAAAAAAAAAACCACATTGAAACTCATTACCCCCCTTGTACTCTCTGGGTGTAATGTTTGACAGTTCCCGTGATTTAAGCCCAGGAAAATCTTTTTAAAATGTCATAAAAAACAGTAGAATCACAGAATTATGGATTGGGAAGAGAACACAAGGGCCACCCAGTCTAGCCCTCAGCCATGCAGGAACACGCAGTCACAACATTCTGGACATCTGGCCACCCAGCCTGTAGCACCCATGGGCCCGTTCGTGCCAATGGGAGGGGGCGAGGCACCGGGGGTCCCGATGCCATTAGGTCCCGCACAGGCTGAAGGGGACTCGGAGGATGAGTTGGAAGGCCCAGACCAAGACTGGACAGCAGTGCAACCAGTCCACCTGCAGAGAGCTTAGCCTGGGATTTCGAGTGGGAGCATTCTCCCGGAGAAGGAGCGGACCAGGTGGAGATGGGAGGCAGCGAAGCAGATAGCGGAGATAGTTATGAGTTCCCAAACGGCCGAGGTTCCCAAGACCTGGCCGAGGCAGCAGATGGAGGCCAGCGGCTGGGAAAGTTCGGGAGGCTGCTTCTCAAGGAGATAGCGATACTGAACTGGAAGAGCGGGGCCGTTCCCATAACAGACGCAGGGACATAGAGCAGGGCAGGAGGAGCTGGCATCTGTCCCTAGATCGTCACCGTTCGGAAAGTAGAGACTGAGACGCCGGGCCCTAGATCGTCGAGGGGCCGGCCGAAAGGATTAAACGGCCCCGTGGGAACTGATCCTCAGTTCTCCGGCCACGTCTGATCTGAAGGGCGTGAAAGCGGAGTGAACCACGGAGCCTAGTTTGGCTCGCCTTGGACCAAGTCTTGACCTTGCTATTGATTCGCATTGCTGCGGATACCTTGCTTTGCTCCGTGTGTGCGTTAAAGGGGCAGTTCTAAGTCGGTGTTCGTGACACAGCCCCTGTTTAAAAAAACTCCAGAGATGACTCCACCACTCAAGACAAAGTTTTCCACTATTGAACAGCTCATACTGTTAGAAAATTCTTCCAAGTGTTGAAGTGGAATCTTTTTTTTTTAACAATAGATGGAATCTACTATTTCATGCTCCAGTCTCTGGAGATGGAAAAACAAGTTTGCTCCACCTTCAATGTGACATCCATTCAAATATTTAAACATTGCTCTAAAGCTTTTTTCTCCAGGCTAAACATAGCTAATATGCTCCTTGTAGGGATTCATGGTTTCCAGACCTTTCGGATAAAACATACTCTCCCCTCTAGACTAGAACTGTTTAAGACCAAAAACAGGTGAATATCTCCCTCATGGGTCTAAGACAGGGGTGCTCATTAGGTAACTCGGGAGCTACTAGTAGATCTTCAGCCCTCTTCCAGGTGATCTTCGGGCCTCACCAGCCGGATGGGGCGCTCCTGCCATGCGCACGCACGCGTGCTCCTGCTGCTGGCTTCTGCTCTTGCGGTGCTTTTTTCGCCTGCGGGGCATTGCAGGAAGAAGGAAGCACGAGGCGGGGCCTCTGGAGGGAGCGCCCTGCCTCTCTCTCGTCCAGAAGAAGCTGTGCAGCCTCCGTTGCCGGCGAGACAGGCAGGGCAGAGCACACCCTCTGGATGCCCCGCCTCGTGCTTTCTCCTTCCTGCAATGCCCCGCAGGCGGAAGAAGCACTGCACGGGTGGAAAACAGCAGCAGGAGCACGTGCGGTGGCAGGAGCGCGCAGCGGTGGGTAGATCTTTTGGACTTGGGTACTTTAAGAGTAGCTCGCATGCTGAAAAAGTGTGAGCACCCCTGGTCTAAGATGATGTGAAAGGCCTTTTTTCTTTTCATAATGGAAGTGGTGGTACATTGGAGCTCTTGGAGGCATTGATTCAACGAGAGACATCCATTACATCTGTTTCCATAATGATGGCAATTCTGCTATTTGTTTTATGGCTGCTTCCCCGGAAGCTGCTCCAGGTTGTAGGAGCAGTCAGGAACCAGACCTATTCTTGATAAAGGTTCAGCACAAGGAGAGTTTCTGTAGAACCCAGAGCAGCTGTAGAAGAACCAAGAACAAACCATCACTGGATCCAACTAGCCATACTCTCCTCAGCCTTGATTTCAAACATACATGAAATTACATGTGAAAAGATGTTTGGAAACAGAAGATGCTTGAAGGATCAGACAAAAAGTGAACCCAAACAAGTCAGCATGCTGCTTTCCAGTGTGGTAGCATAAAATGAAAATGGCCCCGTAGGACTACAAGCAGATCTAATCCTCAATTTCTTCAAATATTTTATACCAACTAATATCTTAACACATCTGGGTTGCTTATAAAGGTTTTGAAAATTAAAAAATGGCATTAATTTAAACATTGTAGAAGCATATCAAAAAAATGAATAATTTAAAATAAAATAATTTAATCTGATTAAACCATCTGTAATGCATATATTTATACAAAATCTAAATAAACCATCACCATGCCAGTGCTGTGGGAAACAAAACTACCTTTTTTTACTATGGCTCTTTACACACTAAAGACATCTGCAAAGAGACAACAACATATATCAATCCAATAATAAAGCAGGAAGCACACGTATTTGCAAGTGGGAAATGGCAAGAAAAAAAAGTTGAGAAACCAATTTTTACATTCCTCCAAAATCTTGAATATACAAACCATACCATAACTTTTACTGGATTCTGTTTTCAGCAGAGACAAAAACAAACACTGACACAAAGCCCACTTTCTGAAATGCAGGTGTCAGGGTCTTTTCAGTGGAGCTTACAGGTCAGTAGCGAGACACACAGGTGTGCATTATGTCAGCAAATGAAAGCAACCAAGTTAGACTGGAATCTGATCCCACCACCCACACATTCCGGTGGGCATTATAAAACACTCCCTGAAGGAATATTACACTAATACTGACAAATTTTCACAAACACCTCTGATCTCTTTTAAACCTCCCTTCCCCCACTTTCTCTGCATTGTGCAAAGCTAGTCCAGCTGGAAATGTGGATCTCAACAGAGCCTGTCCACACAAAAGCTTGTAAATTCTCTACAGGTAACTTCTCCTGCACATTCCATATAGCCTACTCATCCTTTAAGGAGAAAGGGTCATTCCATAATACTTTTTCATGCGAATCTTGAGATACACAAACATGCGAAAACCATAAAATAACATGCATGAGAAATAGCTTCAGTAATGCTGCTATTGGGTCCAGAGAACACACATCTATTTGTAGAATGAAGCACTGATGGTTTCTTCATCCACTTTACTATGCAGGCATTTTGATCATTAGTTCTTTGAAATATAGATCAAAGATAAGTGTGGGCATCCCTTACTCAGAATTCCAAAATCCAATCCAAAATGCTCCAAAGTCCAAAAGGGTCCATAAAGGTGTCCGAGATAGTGATACCTTTGCTTTCTGGTGATTCCATGCACAGAAACTTTGTTTCATGATCAAAATTACTTAAAATATTCTGTCTAATATTACCTTCAGGCTTTGTTCACATGAAACAAGAATAAATTTTGTGTTTAGGCTTAGGTCCCATCTCTTAAGATATTTCATAATGAATATATATGCAAATACAGGGTTTCCAAAATCTGAAGAAATTTTAATTCCCAAACACCTCTGGTCCCAATCATTTTGAAGAATATATACTCAACCTCTATTAACTATCGGATCTGATAATTCTATTGTCATTTAAGCTACTTCCTTTTTTTGGAGGAGTTAAATCACCAAGTTTTCTTCACACACTTTGTTCATTTGGCAAGGAATCGTGTTTCCCTAGCTCTCCATCTCCCACTCCCTCTCTCTCAATCTCTCTCTTTGCCACCTTTCACTCTTGTGATGGACCACAATGAAGCATATTTAACTTAGTCCATCTATAAAACTGCACATGACTCTCTAGCTTGCACATGGGGCTGGGATTTTCCAAGCTTCTGAACAGATGAGAATTTTATGAAGAGATGCTTTATGTTCATAATAACCATATATAATTTTGGAAATTAAGCAGAGCTATAGCTGGTTAGTACTTGGGTGGGAAAATCTTGGGTTTAGAAATCATCATCATCCTCATCATCATCATCCCTGCCTGTCTGTTGAAATTGGAACTCGAGGTGGATTACAGTTTAGCTAAAAACATACAAATCAACATCAAAATAAAATTAAGCTAAGCAAAACATTAAAATAGTTTAAAATATACACCTCAACACAGCACAGTTCAAATAGCAGAATAAAAACAATAAATCTCCCTCTAAAATCCCCTCTTTTTAAAGTCTGAAAGCCTGTTGTCATTGCCATCACAACTGTCTGCTGACAGAAGGATAGCAAGGAGGAGGATATTATGGTCTCCCTGGGAAGGGAATTCCAAAGATTGGAGCAACCTCCAAGAAGCTAAGTGAAGGTGGTGGGAATGAGAGAAGGACCTCTCCTGAGGCTCTCAGGCTCCAGGCAGGATCATACACAGATGCATCCAGGCGGACTGAAAAGTCCCAGATTTTGTTCCCATTCTTTCCAATGTTATACTAGGTAAAATAAACTAAAATGTGGAAGTGATATACAGGGTGTCCATAAAGTCTCTTTATCATTTGAAGTCTCTCTGCCATTTAAATGTTAAAGAGACTTTATGGACACTCTGTATAAGGTCTACAGTCATATCAGAAGTTGATGTGGGATAAATGAAAAGTATGTGGAGCACTAAAATAAAAATGGGAAGAAAAGAAACAAAATTCAACATCTTTTGGCCTTCTCAATCAGTCTGGATGTGCCCATTGTCTGTCACATAAACTAGAGATAATCCTGATTGAAACATCGGGAGAGCCACTACCAAACAATATTTGGCTAGATGGACCAATGCTCTGACTGTGTATGAGGTTCTCTCTGCATTTTTCTTTTAAATCAGACAAAAACAATGAGATGCTTCGGTTTTTATTAGATGCTATGGGATCATATTGAATATGAAACATGATATGGTATTGAAATCTTTCACTAAAAGCAAATACTTTGTCAAAATTAAATGAAACATTATCTGGAGATTCGGAGTGGAATTTATGATGCAATTGTTATTTCTAATGGTGCACTTCGAATGCTTTATTTTCTTTGCAGTCTCTGGTTTTTAGATTTTCTCCCATTCTCCAAAGAAAGATATTGTACCGTGACAGTGGTTTCCTTTAAAAGAAGCTGGCCAGACCCTAAAACAAATACTGAATAATGAGAACTAGGTGACTAAAGCAAATGCACTCCATGGTGGCAGGTTGTATAATTTCTGAAAGAAAAAATATTTTTTCAGGGTTTTAACTTATAAAATAGCTTTATGTCATTGGTAGGTAAACCTGTTAAAATTGGTACAACGTGCAAATGGAAGTGATGTACTGGGACATAAACACACACTCTTATGGACAAATAAATGCACCTATTACTTATTACTGATTATGCTCAAATTATCAGTTTGTAGTGAATGAATATTGCATAAATAAATGATCACAGAAATGTAGTGTCATGGAGTTAGAGGCTAAAGACTGACTCTTTGACCAGGTCACACAAACAGAAAATTTGAATGGGTGGAGCCAATTATTTTAAATAGCTCTACCACATCCTTTCAGTTTACCTCCTCTATCCCAATTTGGTTGCCTATCTTTTGACTGATTCAGAAGAAAACAAAGAAATCTGTTTTATAGTAGTGAGAATGTGATTTGTCCAATTAATTGAGCAACTATTGACAGTATTAATGGATTATATTTCTTTTGTTTTGCTTTGCCTTCATGAAAGTTTTGCCTTCTGGGGTATTAAACTTTGCCCAGTTCTCTGGAGAGATTTTCCCTTTCTCTAAGAAGAGGATTGAATGATACCAAGTCATTTGTTTAAGTTCTCTCCTGGCTGTGTGCAAAACATTTTTCTTGACTTACTAAGACTTATTCTGTCATAGTTTGAGAAAACCTGATTATTAATTTCTTGGATAAAGCCAACATAGCCAAAACGTTTCTTTTGCAAGGTGCTTTTAAAGTTATTTGTACTTGGTGTCTGATATTTTCCTCTCAATATTGTTCAACATAAGATATAGAACTAGAATTATAGAGTCTGTTTCATTTCCAAGTATTATACAAAAAACAGATGGCTGTGTAACAAGCATGACAATTCAAAAACACGTGGCAAGTGTGACTAACCCTCACTAAAATTTATGGAGTTTTGCAATTCTGGAACATTTTAAAAGCAGAACTGTGAAGCACATCAAAGGGATGCTACACTTTCTGAAGTGCAAAAACCAGTCAGATGTGAGGAATCCTATTCCTAGCTAGCTCTAAGCCAACTCAATTCAATATCTGTATATTAAAAAGTCAAAGGTTTATCAATATGCTGGGCACTATTTCTAAACAATAAGAACACATATAACAGACTATTTGTGTGCCACAACTATCCATATCCAAGTAATACACACAGAGAGAAGGAAAGAGAATGATAACACATTATTGAGATATAGCACCATCAAATCTTTGAAAAATCTACTGTATAATCTGATGAAGAGCAGATCAAGAATTTGAGCTGATAGAGAACATCTAATGATGCAAGTGAGAGGTCATCAATTTGAAAGTTCTCAGGTTGAGTGAGATTACTAACAAAATCATCTAACCATACCTCATACAAGCTTTCAAGAGGGAAGGGACAATGTCAAACCTTTATAATATAGTGGTGCAGTAAAAGACTGTCTCAATCCTTAATATATCTTATCAGCTTATACAATAGGACCCAATAAATATCTCTTATTTGTTCACTCATTTCACTATATAAACTACAGCAGAAAGCCTCATGAATTCAAAATCGACAGGATTTAATCACATTGACACCACAAAATATTCCTGCCAAAATAATGCCAAGTAATCCAATGCCTCTGCTTCAAAGTCCCTGACATCAGATATGAACTGCTATCATGCAGTGCCTGAAACTTCCTTCCTTAGTAAGATGCCCGAATAGTAAATGCCAATATTCTAAACACTCTTGGATAAAACTGATTTTCTAGGTCTGTCCATTGTTTACAAGTCTAGATCTTCTCCCTTCATTATCCAATGAGATGGCCTTTATTAGGAAAGAGATAAAAGAATGACAACCCTCTTAATTCTGTGGTCCCCTTTTCATACTATCGATTAAGGCTTGAACAACCTGTACAAGATAATTTTAAGGATTCATTTTCTGGAGGTTAAGACCAAAACTTCCACAGCAATAAATGTTATATTTTAATCTGTTTTGCATTTACAAGTTAAAATGCGTAGATAAGGTTTAGATACAGCCTAGAAACAATACAAGTAAATGCATAACACTGCCAATCCTTCTCATACCCACTCTTCCTCTGAATTACTAGCAATTCTTCTCCACTTTGGTTAAGTGTAAGAAGACCACTGCGATTTCCTACAAGGTTAAAGAAAAATAAGACTAGTAGAAAAACCTGCTTGTACAGAATGTAGACGGTAATTCATTTTGTTGTGTCTTAGATCTGCTTAGGAGTCAATTTGTTGTGCTACGTTATCCATTCTAAGAAAAAGAAAAGTAACCAATTGCATTATTTCCTCCAGAATTATTGTGAATAGGGCGAAATAAAATGAGAACAACAAATATCGTTCTGCACTGCACTGCACTGCAGATCCCTTGATTTACCCAGTGTAAGAATGTGTAAGATGACATTAAGAGACTATTATGTACTCTTAGACAACAATCCTCCCACTCATAAATCGCCACAAAAGTCTGAAGGTGTTATTCTTCCCACCTTTCCAAGAAACTTTAATAGTTTTAAAGACTGAAATTATGGCCTTAAAAGCACAAAAAGTCAACGTTGCTAAGCTTATTACCTGTAAAACATTATTTCTAAGGTCTGCACATGTATATGAAAAAGGTTGAGTACTCTCAATGGCATTGAATTGTTGCCAACACTGTAAACTGCCCTGAGTCTCCTTCGGGGTTGATAAGGGCGGTATTCAAATACCGCAAATAGCTACTCTATTATGTGAAAGGCTTACATTTGCTTTCCAAAATAAGGCACGTGGACCATAAACTTTTAAATTCTCAGACTGAAAATGAGGACCGGACAGTGTACCTTCAACTGCAACTCTGTTCAGACACTGCCTTTGATACTTTCAAGTGGAAAAAAGGAATGACATTTGGTCAGCCTCTGAGCCCACTCAGCATAACATTTGCAGATGTGTCTGCTTTCAGACCAAAAGGAACTTTTATGGAACAAAAATAGGGCTGTCCCAGAAACAACACTACTGGGGGTTCAGAGAAGTCAGTGGCTTTTGTTTTGTTTTTTCAAAATTAGTAGCACGGTTCATTTGCTTCAGCTTCTGGTGCCATGATGCAATCCAGAGTCCTAAGGAGAAGTAAACTATCTACACTGTTGTTGTAAATTTCTTCCTTACACTGCCTTCCAGAATTCCCCTTTCTCCCTTTTCTTATTTGTTTTGTTTATAACTCAAATATTCGAGTGCTCCTGCAGGAGAAATCACAGCAAAAACAATTGAGCTGTTTCTATTTGAGGAAAATATCTAGGTGATTTATATTCTCAGGGAGGAGAAAAAAGTCTTGTTAAATGACTGCCACTGGAAAGTAGCAACACAGCGAGCACAGTTAGTTCTTGGTGCTTGGCTGATGTGTGTATTTTCCCCTCTTGAGAAACATATTGTATACATTTCAAGGAGAGGAAGTTCAATGTTACACTGTGCCACTTAAAAGTATATAGGACTACCAAGAATAGCTCCTTGTGAGCTGGTAAAACTGGTGCCCCTCTACCACCAAAGTAGTCAGTCTGTTTAAACATTTCTTCTATTCAAAGCAGTTCTTACATAAGGACCCAATTAAGCAAGACCTGAACTCAAAAATATACTTTTTCAGTCCACAGTTCAATGCATGGCTAACTCTATAGACCAAAAAGCAATCCCCCCACAAGATGCAGATACTTTGTTAGATCCTCCTCTTCTTCTCTTACCCTCTTGTCTTAAATCTAGTTGGAAGTGCCCTCCCCTCAGCATTGGCTTTGGGATGATGATGGAGGAGGGCTGGAGAAAGACAGACTTTCAGCATTGTGTTGCAGGAGCAGGTCTGTAATAAACAATGCAAGGAAACCTGACTGGGAAAAGAATGGGACTCTATTCTACCTGATCCTACTGTAGCTGTGTATGCTTAGGTGTAACAAGCAAGTTACACAGCAACCTCCAATATCACTTACTGAGCATGTAAGGAGCAGGAAAGGAGAAAGCAAAAAGCAGAGAAGAACATTTATTTATTTATTTAAAACTTTTGTACCCCGACCTTCTCACCTCTAGCGAGGGACTCAGACCGGCACAACACCAAAAATTCAATGCTATACAATTAAAAACAACGACAACAACATATTAAAATACATAAAACCCAGCATAAAACCACATTGCCATTAAAACAATTCCACTCAATCTGTAAACGTGGTCATACATTCAGGCAATAGCCAATCTCAGCCTATTCTGGGAAGGCTTGGTTCCACATCCAGGTCTTCACCAGCCTCCTAAAGGACAACAGAGAGGGGGCAGATCTAGCATCACTTGGTAGAGAGTTCCACAGCCGAGGGGCGACCACAGAGAAGGCCCTGTCTCTCGTCCCCACCAGCCGCGCTTGCGAAGCCGGCGGGACCGAGAGCAGGGCCTCTCTGGAGGATCTTAATGTTCTTGGTGGTTCATAGGGGAGAATCCGTTCGGACAGGTAAACTGGGCCAGAACCGTATAGGGTTTTGTAGGTTAAAACCAGCAGGTGTAGCTAAGATCTATAAATTTCACGACCAAAATACAAATCAGAAGAAAAGGGAGAGCTTTTGAAAGGAATAAAGAATCATTCCAGGATACATGCATAATTACCAAAATATTTGGAATGTTTTGTTTCTTATACAAGGCTTATCTGATCCAATTGTTCTATTTCACATTTGCATGTTAGTTTTGCTTAATGTTTTTTCTTTAATATTAATTACAATTATTATACTAGCTCCGTGAATTTTCATAATCTATCAATTTTAAGTTTAAAATTTCATTGAAGACTATCACAATTATTTTTAAAATGAATTGTAAGACTCCAGATGCCTTGAGACTCCTAAAAGATTATTTTAAAAATCTGTCCAATAAATAAGCAAGCAATTGTTTCCACTGCATTCACCACAACACTGTAACCTCAAATGATTCCCTAGAACCAGTTACCAAATCACAAAAATATTGTTTACCTAGGTAACCAAAGATAACCTCCAACATTTTGAAAACCAGAAACTGTATATTATATCATAATAAAATATAGCAAACCTAAAGGGGGAAAGATCTATGTTAAATTGAAGCCTGATCAGCCAATATTCCTCGACTATTTTTTTAAAAAAAAATCAGTACCAAGCAGGTGAAGTTAGAAAGAAAACATTGTGTTTAAAACCATATGCAATAAATAAGCAGCTTGCACTGCAAAGCAACATAGCTGAATGGATTGGGTCTTCTCCAAAGCTAATTTATTGCATGTCTAAATATAAAGTAGGTTCCCTTGACAGAGTGCTGTGTAATGTCTCCAAGACAAAAAAACAGCACACACTGTTAGCTAGACAGACAGGGAGATGGACAGAAATTTCTATTCAGTACTTTGCTGGCTCCTTGCCACTCTG